>OX453066.1:3611247-4211247 GCA_949699795.1 Spicauda simplicius
GTTTATAAGGTTTCCTCTAAAAATCATTTAAGTTTTCGTCCATTTAAGGTACAGTGCACGTTTACATTTTTATTTTCTGTCATACCTAACTTTGTATTTTGCAATAATAAGCGGACAACGTATGCAAATTATTGTTTTAAAGAAAAGAAGAATCTCATAATAAGGGAACTGTTTTACCTAACAAAACAAAAGCCTACTGCTTGACCATTACAGACTAAAAGCAGATTAAAAGCACGACCTAGACAAAAGAGAGGAAACAGTGACATACCCACCAAGTTTCGGAGGCATCAAAAGTAAAATTAACCAAAGGCATCATAATACCATCCGGCGCTACCACCCTTGCAAACGGATACATTATAGAGAGCTGAAATATGGCGTTACGGAAACGAATACAAATACGGAATAAAAATAAACGCACAAGAGAAATTCCGGGCGAGGAAATGAGAAAAATCATTCTCAACCCCAATCCGGGAGGGAGGGAATCGGAATCTTAGGTGATAATCTTGGTTCAGATAAAGTTTGTTAAATTGGCTTAGACATGCTTGGAAATGATTCATCTATTTCAGAGCTTACAACAAAAATAAAAACTTAAAGTTAAAACGCTTTCTATACTCATAGCCCCACCATAGGATTTTCTCCTGTGTGGTGGGTGCCATGGACACACACAAAGACGAACACGAACACCCAGACCCAGAACAAGAATCTAAACCGGTGCGGCACCGCACCGACCGGTCCGAGCCACATGCTGCAGCCTGCTGTACCGACGACGCTGATGTATGTGTCCCGTCTGCATTACTCTACAACGGTCGAGGAGGTTGTAGAGTATATCAGAATCAAGACCAGCTTCGGATTGAAGGTTGAGCGAAAGTCCCGCCATGAGGTGAACTTCAATTCCTATGTGGTGGGAATCCCAACGGAGCAGATTACAACCTTCATGAAGGAAGAATTTTGGCCGAGATCTTTTACCGTAAAAAGTATATAAATTTCACCTCCATGGAGGGAGATTTTCGATTTATTGACACGTGTGACGTAATACCACGTCAGTTTTGAAGGTGGTAGAACCAGTGTAGTTCGACCGGGAAAGTACCACCGCCACACCTATTTCTAGCGTGAAGCATTTCATGAAGCATTATCGAATGCGTTTCGTGAAGCATCGAAACGCATTCGATAGAAGGGTGTGGTTGCCGGCACACTTTCAAATGAGGCGACCATCTTAGTCCTCGGGAGTAGCAACGCATCTGTGATTGACTTCAGATGGAACCCATATTCTGTATGAAGTTGACTACAAATGTCCATGGGCGGCAGTGGCCATTTACCATCAGGTGGACTGCATGTTCGTTTGCTACTTCAGTCAGATAAAAAAAAATTGATCGTTACTATAAATATCTACAACGGACATCAAATTTCTATCTTAAGTTGTCTGGTATTTGTGATGCAGGTAGAACGGTATTACTTTAAAGACTACACACCGAGACACGCAAGTACGAACACTGCTTTTAGACATAAATAGGTGTAATGGTGGGGTTTAGTCCACCAATTCGCACTTGGCCAGCGCGGTGGACTATGGCCTGAACTCTCTCATTCTGGGAGAAGACCCGTGCCCAGCAGTGGGCCAATAATGGGTTGATGTGGAGGTGTAATGGTTTTGCAAAACATGCAATCACAGTCAAAGGCGGCCTTTTTAGTTAAATACCGTCATCCGTTTATTATTTTTTAAAACTACCGTCAACCGTTTATTATTTTTCTTCAATAATAAGATACTACTATTTTAAAGAAAACTCATTACCCAAATCATTGCTTAAACTATAGAAATTCTATACTATTGGTATTTTGAATTCTATACTATTGGTACTCTTACTGGTTCGGACTTGTATAAAGTTCGGTAGTATATAAAGATCAATCTATTTATAACTTTAACTGGCGTGAAAGGCAGACATCTTAAATCTCAGCAAGAAGAACGTTCTAATCTAAACAAACTCAAAGGAGTTAAGCGATATAACTAGCAAAGCACGTACATAGTCGTTCAGAGAAATTGCACGGGGGACTATCCCGGGGCTGATGCCGAGTGAGGCGTTTTTATTTCTATGTAAATTTACATAATGATATTTTTGTCGCGCAACTTGTGGTGAAATTTACGGCGGCAAATCTCGCTGGGAGGGGCTGCGAATATGCCGCCAGTAAATCACATCTGTTCGGTTTCAGCCCGCAGCACTGTCGATAAAATCGCTGATAAAATGCCGAGCGACATTATTTCGTACACCGTAGCGTGTGTGTACGTAATTGACCATTAAATGAGCATTTTATTTACATTTAGATCTGGAATAGGCCACCTGCGTTGTGGTTTGATAATACGCTTTTACGGTGCTTATCTTGTTATTTATTTATTGCTTTCTCATTATTGATATCTTCTGGAAAATTGGAACCAGATATTACTGGAAAAGTACTAAACAAAATTACAATGCCTCTCCGATGTGAATTTATTTTTAATGTTTTCAAGTGTTATTAAAATTTAGAGCAAAAGTCTAGTGGTATAAAATATATCTTCTCACGCCGTGCGTCTTTGTTTTACAAAGATTTGTGCTTATAACAAATCAATGATTACATCTTATGAAAATGTACACAGAAAACATCATATGAGAATGTACATGGTTGAGAACTTAAAAACACTTCTTAAAGGCATGTGAAGTACGCAAACAATAGAAATCGGTAGATTTTTTATTTAATTATCATAGAAGTATTAGTAATAGTATAGTAGTAAGACATTACGGCTATCTGTGTATAAGTCAACATTACAGTGAACACTTAATTATGAATGGAATCTTCAGCAATAATCGTATGTTTGCATTTCGAAATCCCAAAATAAACGTTCAGTTCTCGAATTCCGCACAAAAAATAAACTGTTTAAATGATCTGCATAATTAATAACCGTTGACAATGACGCGGACAAACGCGCGAAAACATTTCCACGCAGAAAATTGAATGTCGAATATTACGTCCATCGAGCCGAGAAATTACTCGGTCAGATGTCAAAACATGAAAGGCACCTGCATGCGCATGTGCCTGCATATGCGCATGTATTCGTGCATATGCGTGCTCGGAGCTGTCGTTCAAACCATCTGTGAAAACTTTTTCACGCGGCCATGATTAAAAAGAGAGAAAGCATAGGGTGCGTAAAAAGACTTCAGGACAAAATTATGTGCGTGTATTTTTGTTTACTCTGCAGTGCCGTACTGTGAACGCTTTGCCTTTTTGTCGACGATCTTTCAGACCCTAAATTAGGTGAGTTAAAACTCAAAGAGGAAATGAGTACGTTAAATTTAATGAGATGATTGAAAGTACAATTTTTAAAGGGACATGCAGACTATGCGGAGTAGTTTGATGGTTTGATGGCATTAAAATATAGTTAATCATTATTTAGTATTGCAAATGATATATCCACATGTATTTTATACATAAGTACTATAAAAAATACTAAGTTATTTTTATTCCCGTATCGTTTATATTTATTTATTTCATTCTTGCGTTTCAGTAGGAGGGTGTGCTTGCCGGCTCACTTTTTAACCGACTTCCCAAAGGAAAGAGGTTATCTATTCATCACGTATACATATTTTTTTTTTTATGCTAAGCGATCATCTTATAAGAAGACCGGAAGAAGACGGCGGGTAACTGCTGGATTCAGATGGCTCAGGACCGGTCGAAGTGGTGCAGATTAGGGGAGGCCTATGTCCAGCAGTGGACTCAAAAGCTGATGGATGGATGGATGATCATCTAGTCCTTGGGAGTAGCAACCCATCTGTAATTGACTTTTGATAGAAACTTTGTTAAGTACAAAATTGCAGATTAGCAATTACTAGTGAGCATCGGGTGAGCTGCATACTCACTTGTTAAATTACTACCTTTCTTTAAATTACTACCCCTCTTTAACACGTTCACTGCGTTATTCAAATTTGATGACTTTCAGTGGGTGCGTCATGGGGTCTATTAGACCCGAAAGACAACTCGCCTCTGGTGCGTTGATGGGTCGAAGAGACCTGTTTGACCTATTTCGGTTTAGAAGGATTTATTTTTATAGTTATAACGTTTACAGGTTACTTTTTATAGCAATAAATAGATAAATTAACAATCAATAAAAGGCTGAAATCGTAGGTGAGTGCACTGAATAGTTTCTTTGTAAATGAAGGGATTGTCTGGCGGATCTTTACGACCCGTTATCCGCACTGGTTAGCAAAAGTGTAGGTATATTTTAGTGTTGAGCAAAATAAAAAACATCAATATCGATAAAACTATATAGTTTTCAAATAAATAAAATGCATAAACAATTATGAGATAGTATTAGACACATGATTTCCATTATAACATTCTCGACTTAAAGTTTTTTAAATGCTTTACACATTATTTTAACCTTTTTAACTTTATTGCCGGCCTCTTTGCTGCTTAGTGTTAGCCGTAATTTATTGTAAAATCCTGAACAATTCCGTTTTTTGTTACTCATAGTTAAGTTATGAACTGTTCCTACTGTACATGTTGATAAAGTTGATGTTGAATCAATTTTCAGAACCAATGGTTTGGGACCTTTCTCTATGACACATTTGAGAACCTCTGTATTATATGTTCAATAAATGACGGGCTAGTGTATATATCATTAGGTATGTTCCGTTTACCTATTGTCATTTGTTTTGGAGAACTTTGAGTTTCTTTATTTTCCTTAGGGTTTTCACATTCACAAGACTCAAACAACATTTTCCTGGATCGCTTCATGTTAGAAACAGCGAATTACTCCTCATTTGCCTAAAAACTTATCGAACGTAGCGGACGTCAATAGATCAACTAGCGTGTAATCTAGTGCCGATATAGGGTGATCGGGCATCGGGTCGTTAAGACCCCATAGATGCACTAGACGTAAAAAAATTTGCTTCAGTCGGCATCGGGTTGAAAGGACCCGATGCATTTTTTTTGTATTTATATTATCTATTTAACGAGGCAATTCGAAAACACTTTTCATCTCATTCATATTCATACTGGTACCTGAGATATCTGTCCCGCACTAGCTGTTGGAACAGTAATTTTTGCCCCGCACCGAAGGAAAGTTGAGCATCGGATTTAATCGACCCGATAACGCATCGAACGTGTTAAAATACTACCCAGTAAAAGATATAGAAGTGTCGCCAACAGGACTTTAGATACCTATTTTTGAAGTCCCGTTAGCTCGGATCCGGTATAATCTTGATTAAATAGTTAGATTATCGACTCTGTCAAGCGGACGAGCGGCGAGGACGTTGCCTAATCCCGCATTTGTAAGTGGGAATTAGAGGGATGAGGAAAACAAGGAATTTACTGCTTTTTTGTAACTCGTGGAACCAGAAAGGTTGGAAAATTAGACAGATGCACTATGAACCGGTCGGAACTGTGTAATATTATTATACAAATCTGACAATGAATATGTCTTCATCCAATTAATAATTCACCAACGGGAAAGACATTAGGATTTAATAACACAAAATGTAACGATGTATGATAGATGTATGTAACAAATACCTAAACATTTAAACTTATATTATAATAACAGTACTACATTATTTTAAAAATAGTATGAAGTATGCTACGTCACACATCAAGCATTAAAATATTGCTTCAACAAGATTCTACACATATGTATAATACAAAGAATGCAGAAAAAAGGGTGCTGGAAAATTAAAATACCAGCAGGCAATGTACTAAAAAAAACTTTTAAGTTTTGAGCAGAATAGTGATATAAAAACGGTTCGGCTTGCACGCTCGTTTCTGCCGCAGACATGCAAGATGTGAAACGACCTTCCTCCTGAAGTATTCCCGGGGCATTATGACATGGAGCTCTGAAAGGTGCGAAAAGAGCTCTTCTTCAAAGCTGGCGATGCATTGGCGACTCCTCTGGTGTTGCAAATGTCCATAGGCGACGGTGACTGCTTTCCATCAGGTAACCTTATCGTTAGATTTAAGTACAAAAAAAGAACTACTACAGAATTCTTAATGAGCGTAGCACAAAATAAGTATTTAATAAAGCTACTAAATACCTGTGTTTAGAGTATAATTATAGTCAAGACTAAAACAACTGGATACAACGCCAAATGAGCACCACTGCATTGCAAGCTGCATTAAGCGATTTGCATAGCCGTTTCATAAGTCTAGTTAGTGTTGGCTGAAACTATCTTTTCAGTACAAGTTTATTAATTTTTCTATTAGGTTTTTTTTAATTATCAGGATTAGGTCAGTGTAAGAGAACTTAAAGATGTACACGTATATGGTTTCAGTAAGAATTGCGGGTACAGGTACAGGTATTTTTTCGGTATGATCTACAATACAATCTATAGGTATTTTGACGTGAATATAATTCTTAGAAAAGCTACAATGTTGTTAAAATCTATTAAATCTTCTAAATATTAATTAGAAAAATAGTAAAAAAAAATGATTGGTTAACCATTTTTATAATTTCCCGTTTGATAAATGTGAACATCGATATAGAAAAACCCAAGATCCACATTCAGCGGCTCAAAACTGCCCGGTGAAAAAGTCTCAATTTTAAAATTGGGCGCTCATTTCAAGTAGTAAAATTTTATTGATTTTTGCTTAAAGCGTTGTAAATACAACTTTAGATCATGGACGTAAGGTTGTATTGCAAAAATATATGGTCGTTATGACCATATATAAATAGCAACGTACATTTGACGACAGTTTTAGGTGTAATTTTTGTTCGAGACTGTTTATCTAGCGTATTTCTATATCGATGAATGTAAATGAAAAATTTATATTAATGGTTTGGTCGTTTGTTTAACCGTCTTTAGTGCCTGCACATATGAATATATCACGCACAGTTGGTGGATTATGATTGCAGAAAGCTTTATTTATTTAATTTATCTATTATTGCTAGTAGGTGTGGGATGTCTCATATTGACTCAATCAACAATTTGAATGGCATTGAGTGTATTTGCATAGCTAATAGCCGTATTTGTAAAACAGTAGTGTAGACATGTCGCAAATTCCATGCTTTGGACATACATTTGATACAGATTAGTTTCATTAACCGTTTCGTTAACAGTCTCAAGTTCGATTCGTATCTCTACAAATATTCGTTTTTATTCTTAGGATTATTTTTCTTTTATAAATTACTTAATCTAATTAGTTCTTAAAAATAATTATGCTTTATTTTAGTTATAAACGTATTTTATTTAGATATAACTTAATAGAAAATAAGTTTATTACAACATGTATCTGTTCTATGTTTCCTTATTTATTTGTGCTATTGCCACATATAGGCTGATTAATTATCTGCACACACAAATCTTATACAACTCCTGTATTGATTAAAAAAAGAAAAAAAAACATCAATTGATATCTCCTTTTAAAATTCGGTTAAAATACGATATACTACAGCACTACAACGAAAAGTTTTGTAGAATGCTGACCACAGCGCTATGCTTACGCTACACTACAATAGGACACACCGCGAAGTATTCGGCAAACAGTGTCGCGTGCGACAGACACGCGACTTAATGGAAATGCAAATGCATTATCCACTGGACGAGGCGAGGGCACGGACGTTTACGATACTAGTTTGTTCAGCGGAGTATGCGCCACGCTTTGTCAAACAGGCATGGCGTGACAAATCTCGGTCTTAGCTACCGGACTACACAGTACAATGTAATATGACGTTTCAGGTACAGTACAGCATCCAAAAGTTACCGCTTATATATGCTTACATATGCTACTTTAGCTATTTTACTGCTAGAAGAGACTGCACTACAACACGTTACAGTGTGCGTTAAGTTATACGTATGGCAACTCGCCGCAAAGTATTTGTCAAAAAATGTCGGGCGCGACACATATCCGACTTAATGGTAATGCAATTGTATTATGCACTGGACAACGCGAGGGCAAGGACGTTTACATACTAGTTTTTTCAGCATAGAGTACGCCATGCTTTGTCAAATATGTCATGGTGTGACAAACATGTGGCTGAAAATGCAATATATTTTCTGCTGAAGCAGAATTCCTGTACTAGCTTATTATCAATTCAGAGTGCGCCAGGGGTTACTTGGATTGTGATTGTATGCACTTTTAATAGTATATTCCAGAAGAAGTTTAGATGACCAATAATTAATGAAGAAAATCAGATATTTTGTACCCATGTCATAACGGTTCAGGTGTGACTCACGAGCAAGTTCAGTCCACAGCTTGCACGTCCGTGGCCATAACGTCTGTGATTAACCTCAGCACAGATTTTCATGAATAAAGAATATATACATATCCGAGACGTTTTAAGTTCTACGAGGAAGCTATGCATCTATACTCAGTTGGAACTATAAATATAGGGATAATGACTTTAAATTTATTTTAATTTTACAGGTGGTTGAACCAGTGTACTTCGACCGGGGAAGTACCCCTTTATTTAGCGTGAAGCACTTCTTGCTTTTCGATGGAAGGGTGTGGATTTTTTTAGCAGATGTGTAGTTGCTGTTAGCCCTATTTGCCTTTACATCTTCACCTAGTTTTTATGGCAAACTTAAGGCTCCAGCCAGGACAAGAAGACTGTGGGCTGGAAGGGAGGGATAGCTTCGGTCCCCGTTCTCAGGACTAGCAACGCATTTGTTATTGACTTCAGATAGAACCCATGTTCTATTTGAAGTTGCTTACAGATGTCTATGGGCGGTGACCACTTACCATCTGGTGGACTGCATGCTCGTTTGCTACTTCAATCCAAAAAAAATACAGAAATCCATTGCCAGCAGTTGCCACTTACCAAAAATTAGACTAAGTGTTAGTTATCCACTTCAACATTGACGACCCGCCTGGAGGAGCGGTTACCATACAGGTCTGACGCGCAATGGGTCCCGGGTTCGATTCCCGGCCAGACAGGTATCTGAATGATGAGTTTAGATTTATGTTCTCGGTCTGGGTGTTTATGTATATGTCTTGTGTGTCCATGGCACCCACGACACAGGAGAAACTCCTACTGTGGGGCTATGAGTGTAGAAAGCGTTTAAAAAAAAATTACATTACAAAATTGAACTCTTGTTGACTCTCACTACCTACTCAAAATTATAAGAATGAAACTCTATTTCTATTTCCCACTTAATCAAGAACCATATTATCTAACTGTTATCGCTGAACAAATAACATGCTCTACAAATAACAAGCTCTACAAATAGAGCTAATGGCTATGCAAATGCTGCGTTGCTCTGTTCTCTTCATTTATCGCCACTGTTATATGGCATTACGGTGAATGGCTATGGACGTGCACTAGTGGACAGGACATGTCTAAATTATTTAGGCGAAACTTTAAAAACATGTTCTATTGAGAAAAATGTTGAGATTATCGGGTTTGCCAAGGGTAGACTAACTAACTAACTTTATACTACCATCAGTTAATCAATTTGCACTCCACCAGCGCCGTAGACTATGGTCTAATACAATCTATTTTTTTATAAAAACATCATAAAATAGAAACATCATGATCAAGGGGGACCAACGCCACAACTATATCTAGCGTGAAGCAGTACTTGTGTCACGGCGGAAGAGCGTAGTTACCAGTTCTCTTATATATGAGGTAACTCCTAATATTTTTGAAATTTTTTTTCAAGATTTTTTTTAAATTTCCATAACATATCGTCCTTCACCGTAAAACAATGTTATAATTAATTTTTAATACATAAATCATGTTAGAAAATTCAGTAGTGCTAAGGATTCAATTTGTGTACTCTTGATTGAGAGACCGAGTTTCAGCCGTTAGACTTTCATTTCTTCCTTGATGGTGAACTAGTCGTTATAATCAAGCCGTATGTAGTTATTTTATGTCCATACACTTCCTTATCTTTTAACACGCCGTGTTGTAAACGTTTGTCTTACTACCTACTTCATAATATAGTAATATTTTTTAAAAAGTGTAAACCTACCTACCTATTGATTTTATGTCGGTAAAAACACGCTCATGTACGCATAAACTAAAGATACATGTAAAGATATGTTTCTCATGTAAGTGAATTGTATTATTCTTAATGAGAAGTTTTTATTAAACCTCATTATAATAAAATATAGTCAGAATATCAAAACATTACGAAACGATGCATTACCAGATACAGACAAAGCATAGCTATCAGGGTAGACACGCATAAATTCCCATACATACAACTTCGGAATAAACGTCAAAACTTTTCATTTTCCATTGTTTTTGCAGATTTTCGCACGTAATCGAGCCTAGCTGTGACGGACGTCGCGAAATATAACGTTTGGAGCGAACTATGAACACAGACAATGGCCTGTCGGTTTAGTTTTAGACTGCCAACGGCATTTTGTTTTCGTTTATAAGCGTAAATGTATTTGCTGGCTTTTATTTACTTTGCGGTAAGTGCTATTGTTACTGTAAAATGCTAGATTTTCTTGCTTTTTCACTTGAAGGTGCGACTTTTATAATTAAAAATAGACAAAAAGCCACTTGAATGTTATATCTTAAATAATATGTATGGCAGTTTGATTGAATTTCAAATAGATTGTTAACAAATACAACCGACCTATTTGTAGATACATAATTATAATGTTTTTTTTCTTCTTATTAGCTGCTTTCGATTGCCGGGTTCGATTCCCGGCCGGACAGATATCTGAATGATGAGTGAGATTTTTGTTCTGGGTCTGGGTGTTTGTGTATTCGTCTTGTGTGTCCATGGTACCCACGATACAGGAGAAAATCCTACTGTGGGGCTATGAGTGTAGAAAGCGTGTGTGTTTGTAAATATTTTCACAGCCGATGACAGAAACGAAACTGCATCGTATGCGATTAGAACGAAACATATCGTCATGTTGAAACTTCAAAAAACCATCAGAACGGAAACCCATTTTTAAATATTAAAATATAAATAAAGTATAAAAGGAACGATACGACACGTCCGCTTTATGTAGCTCATTTTCTTCATGCTTGAGTAATAATTTGAGGTTTGGTTTATTTGACTACCGATTAGCGGAAAAGCTAATTGAGTATTATTCAATTATTGCTATTTCATCTATTAGCCCTATAAGGTCCATTGCTGAAAGTCGCTTTATGGTGCTATTTATTAGAGTTTCTCAAAGTTTCATGTTTGAAACAGTCTGACGATTTTTGTATTATTGACGGTCAGCTGGTTAAAAAATACCTTTTTAATATTAATATTACAAAAACAAGAGTTTATGAAGATTTTATGAAGATGTATGTGTGTAGTTACTCTTACATGTAAAAACTATTGTTCAGATGATGCTGAAATTAGGCGCACACATTGCTTATGATCTAGATCAGGGTTTCTTAAACTTTCGGCTTCACGTACCCGTGTTAAGTTTCCAAGTGACAGCGGACCCCCTAAACTTAACTAATTAGTCCCCATAAAGTAAACAATAAAATTGACTAATTGAGGAAAATAATGTTTTTACTTCAATAAAAGGTAAAAAATAAAGTGCCCAAGAAATATGGTTTTACTAGAATTAATGTGATTGCTTGTTTGTTGCCATAAATTGACTGCATATTAGAAATTATTTTGTATTTTTCTTACGTCTATCTTGTCAGTAACCCTCTGCCATCGAATTGTGAACCCCTAGGGGTTCGCGTATCCCACTTTGCGAAACCCTGATCTAGATTAACAAATAGTGCTCATTACCGTTTTAGACGAAGCGGAGGATTTCGCGAAAATAAACTAGTATTAAATAGATGTTTAAAGTAAATAGTACATAAATAGAACACAAACAGTATTCCGTTAAACGCTTTAAACTTGCAACTCCGAGGTTGCTCGCGAAAGAAGGCTTTCATTTGTCTCCAATCGGCTCGAGACGTTGACTGGTATTGCGAAATGCCTCATTAAATGTCGACGGGATATTTCAAGTTTACCCTTAAGACTACTTTGTATTTATTTCATTCTTCTGAGGGTAAAATGTATTCAGTTACAATCGGTGCATGAAACGCTTCTTGAAACTAAGGAACAACATTTACGATAGCATTTTTTGAAGCGACACTAAAGCAATTTTTAATCGAAGATTTTTTTTATATTAGATAGAAGTAGCAAACGATAATGCAGTCCACCTGGTGATAAGTGGTCACTGCTGCCCACGGACATTTGTATGCAATTACATATAGAACATAGGTTCTATCTGAAGTCGATCACAGATGCATTGCTATTCCCGAGGACTAAGATGGTCGCCTCATATAAAAGTGTGCCGGCAACCACACCCTTCCATCGAAACGTAAAAACTACTTCACGCTAGGATAAGTTTAACAGTGGTACTTCCCCGGTCGAACTACCCTGGTTCTACCATCTTGAAATGGTAACTATATAAACTATGTATGTATTACTAACGTAACATTAAGACGACCCGCGTGGTGGAGCGGTTACGGTAAGAGCTAGTTTAATCTATAATTCTGGTGTACTGTAATATGATAAAGACTACAAATAAAAACCTGGCTGAGGTCGATCCATGCCTCCAAGTTACTGACAACTTAATGCCTTATATTTTCCAGAATTCTTTTCGTGTTTATTACTCACAAACACAACTGTTACGATAGATGAAAATTGATCATAAAGTTCTGTAACTTGTCTCCACTAGGGTAGACACTCATACGTGCCACGGCGCCGTGAAACAACCGAATGGCGCTCTTTACCGCGTTCTTTCCGCTTTGCGCTCATTAGAGTCCATTTCCGAACGTTGGTTTACGTAGAGTTGTGCATAAAATCGTGCAAAAGAAAACATGAATCCTGAAATTCTTGCTTTGATTTATTTGTGACTTTTATACAATATTTTATCTGTGGATCTGTTTGTATTTTCACCTATGACTTATTATTTATTTCTATGTAGATTTAGGTTATTATAGAAGGCATATTATGGGGAGTTAGGTTATTTGTTAGTTCCGGAAAAATGTATATGACCACTCATTTGCGTTTTTGTGTACTTCATACATCCATGAACGTTATTATGAATATTATTATATATGAACATTAAATTAAATGAAGTTAAATTTACCGATTTTACATGATTAATTGCTAATTACTAGTCATTAATTTATTGTATTGCCATAGTACTCTGCTGATTTCATATATATATATAAATAAAGATACTGTCCATACGCGGCAATGACCACATATTACCAGACAGACTGCATAATCGCTATCTCAATAAATTAGATCTTATAAAATATCTTGACGAAAAATCACTGTAACTTAAATTGCTGTAACAAATTAAGTTGCGAGAGTATAGCTACAAAAAAAACAAAGAGAAAAAGCCACAAACACAAGTGTGTTGCAACATAGTTATGCGTTTAGAGCCCTCGAGCAAGCTCAAAGGAAGCCGGCCTTCGCATGATCACACAAACGAGATAGTACACCAGTTTGAAAATATGCCAGATAATATATCTTCTTTTAAGCTATTGCATGGCTTTTATCGCGGGTTTTAAGCGGGGCGACCGAATCAAGAAATTAAGTAACGAAAAAACCTAACACCCCCACTCCGCCTACTATGCGAGCGCGACCGAGCGTTCGCTTAACGTGTATGTATGTATATGATACAACAGTACAAAGCTCGCACGTATCGAGACGAGCTGCCCGGAAATTGGACGAATACGTAAACAGCTGTTTGTGAGAAAGTATATAGTATCAAAGAAAAGAACTTGAATTAATATCAAAGAAAAAAATACTGCATAAATAAATAAATAATTATAATTGCATAAGTTGATAAAAAAGCTATGCAATAGTTTATCCGCGACAGTCCCCGAGTGCCACACCTTTTTTTAACTGACTGCATCAAAAAGACGGTAGTGATTTTCGAACGGACATATACGTTATGAATGTCTATTTCTTAGGCCTTTTTTTGGTCTGGACGGTTCGAGCTTCCACTCTTAGGCAACGGTCTAAATATCATAAGGGATTGTGACATGAGACATATCGTTGACATATCATATCAGTGTCACAAAAACTTCCAAAAAAGAGTGTTTTCTTTAGTTTTAACAGCCGGGTTAATTGGTTTCATGAAAAATTTTAGTTATTTTTTAATTATATGAAAATTGCACACCCATTTGGTATATACAGAGAAAACAACATTTATAAATATCCTCGCATAATGCACCTGTATTTATGCAATAAAGTGATTGATTACTGATATCCACGTGACGGACCGGTGATCATGGCAGTCTGACAAGCAGTGCGTTTCGGGTTCAAGACAAATATCGAAATAATGAATTTAGATTCTTTTCCGGGTCTGGTTGCTTGTTATATGGTTTTTGTGTGCGTTTATGGTACCCAAGTCACATGGAAAATCCTACCGTTAGGTATGAGTATAGAAATCTTTAGTTATTTTATGCAAAATGGTGGTTTAATTAAATTTAAGAATAGTTTAATTAGTAATTTTTTTGTGTCAAAGTATGGAATACAAAAAGAAAAACTTGATATAGGGTTGATAGAACGGTTTCCTTCGGCCACCACAGTACGCCGTGACCATTATCTATGTATATAGTAAGTTCTAGAAAAAAAGTGAAAATTAATCACAACTCAATTCATATTAACAAAAAAACATGTCAAATATATGACTCACAAAGAACAGTGAATCTGTGGTGAAGTCGATCTCTTGTAACGATTGTCGTATTATTAAGGTTGTTATGAAGGGGGAGTAAATGGAACGTTAACTATTACCATTATTCATATGTTACACGTTCATACTTGATGTATGATGTCCCATGGCGTTTTATATACCTATGTATGCTATGCAGACGGCTCGATGCTCGGTGAAGCAGACTTTTTAGTTATATAATAAGAGTTTTGCGGTTAGGTTGCGTCTTTGTTTGAAATATGAGTTAAGTAAAAGAACGTATCAACAAATTAAATATGACTTATTGTCATTTTGTGCAGTCATTTTTTCTAATAATGATGGGTTTATCACGATTTAGAAAGAGTTTCCAGCTATTATTATCACTACGTGTTTAACGGGTCTTAGACTTCCTGTAGTTGTTAAATACATGTTTTAGTTTTAAGTATTTTTCCTTGGTACATATAAAAGTCTTCGACACAATACAACTATAATAACGTAATTGTTACTAATATATAGATACTGCTTGTGAAAGAACAGGTGATAACTTCGCAGTCGCCTACGAAGTATAACTTCTAAGGTTTAATCCTTTTAAAGTGTTGTTTTTCCATTGTTTCAAAATTCTAACGAAATATTTGCCCAAATATTTCGGGCACAAACCAAGGTAAACAAACCGAAATAATCCTCCACCCCCGAAATTCTTGCCCCACTTCCTAATCCCTTAAGAACCCCACAGTAATGCCGTGTTACGGGATAATTAATATCAGAGAACACTATTTTATTTCATTACTTATGCGACAGAACAGCCCATAAGTTCTCGAAGTTAGAAGTTTGCGCCGACTCCATAAGAGGACTGTCGTGTACATAAATACTTAGACGTTGAAATATTTGATATTTTTCACAAACAATTATCAAAAATATACACAATGCTCGCGTAAACCTACACGGCTTAGATAAGCAGAAAATATTTATTAATATTATTCTCGCCTTTCATGTAATTAAACTTCGTACTAAACTAAACAGGAGTACTAAAAATTATTTCACCAAAATTTCTTTCGTAACGATGAAAAAACATTTTTAGCGTCATTCGAGTTTCTAGGACAAAGGGTGGAGAGAGGTTTACAATAATCGTTTAGATCAATTAAGGCGTTGATTTGATAAAATTGTGTTCTTTAGGTCAATGTTAAGGATATTAAAAATAATTGTAGATTCTTATATTTTATTAAAGCTATTTAGGAATTAATATAAAATTTCGCTTTAAAGCTTAATACATATCAATATAAAGTTAAAATGAGGTACATATATTTAATAAGATTTAAGTAGCAAACGAGTATGCAGTCCACCTGATGGTAAGTGGCAACACCTTTGACATCTGTGTGCAACTTAATAAATTCTACAACAAAGGTTCTGCCTAAAGTCAATCACAGATACGATGCTACTCCTGAGAACTGCGATTGTCACCTCAATTAAAAGTGACCCTTACTCTAAAACGCAATAATTGCCACACAGTAAAAATAGGTGTGGCGGTGGTACCTCCCCGGTGCCATATACTTTCAACCTTCTATAAATATTCATAATATAAATAAGTAAATAAATAATTTAAAATAACCACAAAATGTATGCTCCTGTCCGCGAAAGTTAAGTGTCATTAATACCATTTTCGCGCATAACCGTACTTCTTAAGAACACGCGCACATGACAACGGTGCAAAAATTAGCTCTATAAATAACAAAGGAAGTTTGTCTGTCTGTTCGCTGCACGCTAATCTTCGGTTCGTTAGAGTTAGGAAGTGGTTCTTTAGCTTATTAGTCTAATTAACGATTACAGAACATGCCACGCACCACGCTGAGCGTCAATATTTCAAACTCCGTAGTTATTTTTGGTTGGTCGGCCCTTAAGTGTTGTTTAATTTTGTTACGGAACACTCAAAGTGACAATTTAGATATGAAAAGATTGTCCCTATGACAGTTATTATGGTTTTTAACAAAGAAACGACATGAAATACTGTAGTAAGTGTAAAGGGCACATCCGGCATTTTCATTGTTATGATTTTTGTTGGTAATAATGTACAGGGTATAAAAAATAAAAATAATAAATGTAAAAAAACAGTGTGCTACGCAATACTAACGAATGAGATACGACAGAACAAGACTGATACAAATAAGTCCTGATTCTTTGATAGTTGTGTTAATAAGATTTAAGAAATGGATAAATAGGCAATATGAAAATTGATAATATAACATTCTTACTATGATTCACTAGTTAAAATAAGTGTTAGAGATACATTAAAATTCTTGAAATTGCACGATAAGGATTGAAGCTTATAGAAAAACACAGTGTCCATAAGTTTGATAGCTAAAACAAAACTACTAGAATCCAAACATTTTTTTTTCAATAGATAAATAAATGTATAATAGTAAAGCTAACGTACAATGCTAACACAGAGAACTAAAGAGATTATGACACTCAAAATTAAAAATTCAACTTCATTAGCGAAATTGTTGTTAAAACCATACCTCCACTAGCAAGCTGTGGAGCGTTTAAGGAAAAAAAAGTTAAACATTTCATCAGACAAAACGTTCAGAGCAAGCATCTCATTGTCGCGGGATTTTTAAAGCTTAATAACGAGGCACACAAAGATGGAGACATTAAAACCTTTCTAGTAACGAAAGTATATCCGAAGAAAAACGAACAATAAGTAACGGCTTTGGGGCCATTAAAAATGCTAACGATACGTACAGGTAATCTTGCTACGTAATGGTCCGAGGCTTTTGGTATAAAAAAGTCAATTTAAAAATGCTGTACACGGCACAATGTGGATTTAAAACTTGACGGATTTTGAAAGACATTTAAACCTTTGCAGCGAAAGCAGAAATTAAGACAATGAAATACTGAAGACTCGAAAACGTGGTTGGATGTTTTTGGCACTAAGTATCAATATACGTTGAAAGTAACTGAAGAACATAAATGTCCCGAGGTTTTTCAAAGAATAGTAATGTGACTGGATATATTGAACCATGATATAAAAGAAGGTAATTGAAAGGAAAAAAGAACTAATAAATTATAGTACATTTGGGCCATTAAATATGACCTGGATCAGATATTTAGCTCAATCGATGTTGTTACTTGTTAGTATTTGACATACGTCAAAAATTAAAATATAAAGTTTTGTTTTTATTTACCATTTACTCATAGACAGATTGAAATGAAATGAAATAAAATGAAATGTCTTTATTTAGTATAGGCATACGGGTGCCTCCGTAACAAATAGTCAGTTACGATTTTTTTTCTTACACTACCACCGGATCGGAACACGACCTCAACTGAGAAGATCCGGCAAGAAACTCAGCGGGTTCGTCTATTTTGTTTTTTTATATCCATTTTTTTTTAAATATAATATGCTCAGCAAGGTGGTTTTCTAAATGACGCAATTGTTCATCCTGCACCAGGACTTACCACGAACAAATGTGATGCTAAAATTAAGTCATAAACTTTAATGTAAACTCATATACTTGCGACAGCGAAGTGGCATTGATATTGCCTTGCCTCAATCCTCAGCAGAATATATTTTAACGCCAAGATTGACGCAATGTCTGAATCTTCGGTTAGTTTGCAAATCCATAGTTCAGAAGGCCAGTTTTAATCGAAACTCGAAGTTTGTGTCTTGTCAATTATATTATGAACCCCATCATATTTCTATAAAGTTTGAAGTCGAAAAACAATATGTCATAAAATTTTGTTGGTATGTGGTGAAGTCCATGGACGATGCTCATTACTAAGCAACTTCACATAAAATAAATATCTTCTCGTCGCCTATACCGCAAAGCTTGTAGACCAAAGTCTTCGATCAGTGTGTCCTACCAGCTTGGACTTAACGGAGCCCAGACGTGGACGCTTGCAGTGGGACTGGTCCATAAACTTAAAGTCGTTCAGCGAGCAAAGGAGAGACCTATGCTCTATGTGCCCCTCAGGGATAGAATCTGCAACGAAGAAATTCGAATGAGGACAAGTTAACCGACATAGCTCAAAAGGCCAGTAAACTGAAGTGGCAATGGGCCGGTCACATCTGCCGTACAACCGACAATCGTTGGAGTAAGCGGTTAATAGAGTGGAGACCGCGTCTGGGTAAACGTTGCGTGGAACGCCCTCCTGCTCGGCGGGAAGTACCTGCATGAGGAGAACTGAAGATCGGGTTCAGTGGCGCGCCTCGGGAGAGGCCTATGTCCAGCAGTGGACTAAGGCGGGCTGATGATGATGATGACATAAAACGGGATGCTATTTGAGGATAATCATAAATGCGCTGCTACTCCGAAGAACTAAAATGGTTGCCTCATATAGAAAGTTGTATTATTAGCAACCACGAGATTGCTGCCTCAACTCTTATTATAGTTGATAATATCATAGTTTTATAAAACTAAATAGAGATAACGATGGTTTCATGGCTCTGATCCAGAGGGCAGCAATATAAAAACGCATTGAATTACAAAAGGAGAATAAGAAGCACGCACCTGGATAACTCCTTTTATCTACGAACACAAAGCGGGCAAGGAACTTGGATCGACATTATACGCATATATACAAATTATACTTGTAAGCATTTATGAAGTAAAATTATATCTTTAATGTGTATGTATGACGACCCGCGTGGTGGAGCGGTTACCATACCGGTCTGACGCGCAATGGGTCCCGGTTTCGATTCCCGGCCAGACCAGATTTCCCGGCCAGGTATCTGAATGATGAGTTTAGATTCATGTTCTGGGTCTAGGTGTTTGTGTATTCGTCTTGTGTGTGTCCATGGTACCCACAACACAGGAGAAATGTGGGGCTATGAGTGTAGAAAGCGTGTTTTTTATATATATCGAAATATTTTATTTTCTGTGAACATGGTAGATTAGATAAAATTCTTTCATCCTGTGGATAAGATGATTGTTGGATTGAAGTGAAGTGCTGCAGATTTCTACGATTTTTATACCATTGAAGTAACAAACGAGCATACAGTCCTCCTGATAGTAAATGGTCATTACCGACTGTGAACATCTGTAAGCAACTTCTATTTTTTTTTTTTATACGTAAACCTAACGATAAGGCAGACGGGCTACCTGATGGAAAGTAGTCACCGTCGCCTATGGACACTTGCAACACCAGAGGAGTCGCCAATGCATCGCCGGCTTTGAAGGAGAGCTCTTTTCGCACCTTTTTTGAAGAGCCCCATGTCATAACGCCCCGGGAATACCTCAGAAGGAAGCTCGTTCCACATCTTGCACGTCCGTGGCAGAAACGAGCGTGCAAACCGAACCATGGAGGACCGCCACGGGTCCAGTTGATGTGGATGGAACCTCATCCTTCGGCGAGTGGTGCGGTGGAGGAAAGGTGACGTAGGCACCAGGTCAAAAAGTTCCTCGGAGCACTCACCATTATAAAGCCGGTAGAACACGCAGAGGGACCCTATGTCCCTCCGTAGACTCAAGAGTTCTAACCGTTTGGTGATCCGTGGGTCGTTGACGATTCGGATCGCGCGTTTCTGGACGGAGTCAAATGGGTTAAGTTGGTATTGGGGCGCCCCTGCCCAGAGATGCGAGCAGTACTCCATGTGGGGTCTCACTTGTGCTTTATAAAGCAGGAGGAGATGCCCCGCAGTGAAGTACCGCTTGGCCCTGTTCAGAACGCCCAACTTTTTGGATGCCAACTTGGCTTTGCCTTCCAACTGACTCCGAAACTGCACATCACACGAGATGTCAACGCCCAGGATCCCCACGCTTTTGTCAACGGTGAGAGACGTCCCTTGGAACTTTGGCGCCATGACAAATGGGGCTTTTTTAGCGGTAAACGCGCAGACTTGTGTCTTCGTGGGGTTGAACTCAACTAAGTTAAGTCGACCCCATTCTGAGACCCGCTCCAGACAGTACTCGATTTCAGACACAAGTCGAATTCTGCTTTCCTGCACGAGTATCCGAGAGGTGTTTGCACGGCCTGTGTACAAAGCGTCCCCTGCGCTGTCATCTGCATAGCAATGCATGCTACCGATTTGTTGCAACATATCATTGATATGCAGAATGAACAGCGTGGGGGAAATAACAGACCCTTGAGGGACACCAGCATTGATGGAGTTCGTGTCCGAGCAGCAACCATCAACCACGACCTTGATTTGCCGCTCAGACAAGAAACTGGTAATCCAATTGCACAGCCTCTTGGGAAGACCGTATGATGGAAGCTTCGCGAGAAGGGCCCTATGCCAAACCCGGTCAAAGGCCTTCGCAATATCAAGGCTTACAGCCAACGCCTCTCCATTGCTCTCAATGGCTTGTGCCCATCGGTGAGTAAGGTACACCAGAAGATCACCAGCTGACCGGCCCTGGCGAAAACCATATTGGTGATCGCTGATCAGCTGGTGCTCCTCGAGGTACTTGAGCAACTGTGAGTTAAAACTATAACTGTGAGTTATAAAAACTTTTTCTATCTGATATTTCTATACTTTTTCTATCTGATATTGAGTTGAAATGGTTGAAACTTGCCCTCTCAATCGGGAGGTCCGAGGTTGAAACCCAGGCACGCACCACTGATTTATGTGCGTATTAGAAATTAATTATCACTGCTTTTTGGTAAATGAAAACATCGTAAGAAAACCTATACACCCGAGAGTTCTTTAAAAAAATAAGACTTAGTTATCTGGGATCCGAAGTATAAAGCAATCAAAGTATCATTATTTTTTATGTTGTACCTATATTCGATTGCAGTATATTAATAAGCATTAGGAAACAAGACAGCGGAAAACCGTTGGATTCAGAGGGCACAGGAGCGGTTGGAGTGGCGCTATTTAGGGAGGCCTATGTCCAGCAGTGGATCTCAAAAGGCTGATGGATGGATGGACGGAATAAGATTCTTTTCCCTTTATTTCTTTGGGTGAAGACTGGTGGAATAGTTTTTTCTTCATTTTCTTCTTATTATTTCTTTCTTGAACGTCCTTACATTACAATCTGATAGTCTTTCTATTAAAAATAAACACATCTCTTCCCTCAAATTCTAACTTTACCAATCGCTCACTAGGCCAAAAGAAAACTTAAAAAGCCAGGAGTGTTCCCATCGAATCCAATAACACAATCAATCAGCATCCCAGAGATGGATGGATTACGTCGAGTTGACTTTTTAACGAAATTAAAAACCCCTGATTTGATTTCGTAACAAGCAGGCCAAGTGGCGGTTCAAATCATCGGTTTTCGCTCGGGGCTGATTACATTATGTAAATGATCCCCCCAACCGTGTCAACCGAGTGTTGCGAAGAGGTAAAATGAATGGATGTGATCATGGAAGATTGGCAAGCAAGTAACCAATTGTTATTCAATTAAAAAGATATAATTTATTGTAATTCAATTAAAAAGATATAATTTATATTTTAATTGATTTGATTTATATACCATAACGTTTCTGCTAACAGGAACCTTAAACCAATCTCACCTCGAGAATTTTGTTGAAGGATAGTGATACTGATATTTTTATAGTAGTGTTTTTTTGTTCAAAGAAGCGATCAACAGTTGCTCTCTTTATGGATATCACCAAGGCCTTTGATCATGTAAATCATACAATATTATTAAACAAAATGTATAGTTACGGTTTAAGGGGACAAGTATATGATCTCATGAAATCTTACCTAACGGAAAGAGAACAGACTACAACTATATCGAATTTATGTATTAAGACTAAAAGTATACAGTATTATGAATCAGATTGCAGAACGGTAACACATGGGGTACCCCAAGGTAGTATTCTGGGTCCTTTATTATTTCTGATTTATATTAATGATTTGCCAAATGCAATTAATCAGGAAATGACTTTATTTGCCGATGATAGCACAGTTCTATTTACCAATAATGATGAAAATGAACTGGAAAATGAAATAAACAGCTCACTAGTCCAAGTAATACAATGGTTTGAACAAAATAATCTAACAATTAATTTGAAAAAGACTAAAACTATGAAATTTAAGACTAAAAACAAGTTAAATATAAATTATAACGGAAATGTAATTGAAGACACAGAAGGAATAAAATTCTTAGGATTATACATTGATAATAAAGTAAATTGGAAATCTCACATTGACGCTGTATGTAAGAAATTAAGTAAATTTTCATATATGTTACGGAAATTACGAAATGTAGTTTATGAAGCAACGATGTTAACTGCATATCATGGTTTCGTTGCTACAACACTAAGATACGGATTAATATTCTGGGGTAATTCTACTAACAGAGAGTTTGCGTTCAAATCCCAAAAAAGATGTATAAGAGCAATATGCAACTTAAGTCAAAGAGAGTCATGCAGACCTCATTTTAAACGACTACAAATTCTTACCCTGCCATCTCTTTACATATTTGAATGCGCTGTTTTTGTCAAAACAAATATTAATAAGTTTCAGTTTCGACAAGGACCACGTCTTAAAAATAAACTAGCACTGATTCCAACTCGGACACATCAATTAAACCAAAGCTTTTACGGAAGAGCGCCAATTATATATAACAGAATACCAGAGTCCATACGATGCCACAAGAACATCAATATATTCAAAAATAAATTAAAAACATATTTATTAGATAAATGTTACTATAGTGTAAACTCTTTTTTAAGTGATAACAGTGATCGGTTAAATTTGTGAACTTGTGTATAAGTTTAAGTGCTGTTTAATAATCTGTGGACACAATATCTAGTGACATTTATTATTACTATTACTTATAATCCATTAAAATTACTTTTCTCATTAATTTATACTTGAAAGATTTACTTTAATTTATATTTGTAAGCCACTCAGTGGCAGAATAAGCGAACAAAAATGTTTGAATACCAACTGTACATAATTAGGTTACCTTATTCACAAATAAATTGATTTGATTTGATTTGATTTGATTTGATTTGATTTGTTTTTCATCTAACTAAACTTTAGTTAAGATAGTTATTTCCACGTTGTACGAAGATTACGGCGTAATTATCTCTGTATATGTATTACCATGAGTTCAAGAATTGTAAAAGAATAAACTCATACCAAATTGTAAAAACAACAAAAATGTCAATGTCATTAATTTTACAATACACAACTTGTATTTTGAAATTGGTATATAATGTGTCCCACTGCTGGGCACAAGTCTTTTCTCAGAATGAGAGAGTTTTAGGCCATAGTCCACCCGCTCTGGCCAAGTGCGAATTTTACATCGGGCGATTATATTTATTAGTAAAATTACTAGCATATACGTACACGCTAAATACCAACAAATACACACAGATTGAGTTGAGATCAACCACATGTCACAAGACCAATCACCTGTAACTCTTAACACAAACGCTCAATGCCGCTTCCAGCAAAACTGTGTCTGAAATACGATACTTATTTTCCTTAAACAGTTCCCTGTAAGACGTTTCGCCGCCCCCGTATTGCGACATTGCAGATTAGCGTAAAGAAGCATGTTCTATTTAAGGAATTCGTTTCGTTTTGTGTTACTTAAAAACAAAGAGAACTTCCGTTTCGCTGTCGAAATCTTTTTTCGGCATTGTTTTATAGAATTTAATAATGTTTCAACGCTTTCTGCAGTCAAAGATCTCATAGGAATTCCTATGTTCCTGTTAAACAAAATAGGACACATAATTAAATTCTGCTATAAAAATAGCAACTCTGGATATTCAATTACTTCGTTGTATTACTTACATCATACTAAGGATTGCTTTGAACTATACAAGTAAATGTTTTATGTGATTTATAATCGTCACTTAATTGTACCTTATCTTTCAGTTATCGTTTATTCGGGTTTCGGAAATAATATGTTTTGAAGGACGTAAAACTTTGTAAAATATAACATCGGAGGCATTTTAGCCGTACCTTTTTTATTTGTAACAGCAGTATTTTGTACTATTCAAAAATATATATGTTTCTTTTCTTTATTATTATTATGTAACTTACATACGTTACTAGCTCCTTTTGCAAGCAGTCTTTGCCTATAAATGTAGTTTCACTTAGCTTTTCCTTATTGTACACTACTGTTCTTTTTAATTTTGTAATTGGTATAAACTACGTAGGTCATCAAAAATAAATAAATAAATAAATTGTGTTGCGCTTGCAAGGGGTAGTTAGGGAGATATACCTGAGACATTTCAACTTGATCCTCAGGGCTAACAACGCATCTGTAACTAGCCTAAATTGTTCTTAGCTTTAGTCCTAAGCCAGGAGTTGTTCTTTTCAATTTATTCAAAGTTGAAGAGGTCCAATCGCTTTGACGTTCGAACAAGAATCTTTTATACCAGCGTACGCTTGCCCTTTTATTATGGAGGGACTAATTTAACGTCTATATAAATCACTAAATATTGCTAATTTATTAACAATGAATTTTCGATCTTTAAGCTAATATAATTGTTTTTGTCAACATGTTTTTCGTAAATTTCCTCCAACTTTCATTCGATTCTAAGTCTATCCTTACACTACGTTTCCGCTTCCCGCTGTCAGCGATTTGCTTGTCGTCTCATTCTCTTTACTTGAAACAAATCCTTATTTTGGCCGCAGCTGTGGGCGACAATCGCATAATTTCAAATGTTTCTTACATTTCGTAAACGTATTGCCTTTACTCATTGTTATGCGGAATAGCTTTTTGGTTTTATTTTGATTGGTTTTTAATGTATTTTTGGGGTTCTGGGAAATATATTGAAACATTTAGTATTCTGAAATTCGGTAAAAAATAGCGTTTTCATACATATCAAAGTTTATAATTATGTTGAGCTTAGTCGTCATGTTATCTACATTTTGTAGGCACATTTGATTTAAAGTACTAGTGGGTTTTATCATTTTAATCATCGCATGCATGTCTTGATATTTATACGAGTAGTATAATATTCAACCACGTGATTCTTATAGTAAAGCATTGTATGGAGGCTCGTAGCGTTATACGTATCCATGGTATCTGCAACACACGATTAAATGTTTAAAATAATGTTTAAAAAGTATAAAACATCTTGAATTTAGGTAAACGTAACGGAATATCGTATTTTATGGTCTAGGGGTTTAGTCATCTAGACATAGCCATCGTTGGCGACAGAGCACAGAATTAGCATTCATTTGACGCTTCCAATAGGGCGTCGCGGCGCGTACCTAATGCGCATTAAAATGTCTAAAAATACTTAGTCATGTCACCACTACTAGTAACTACTCATATTATTAAAGGTGGTAGAACTCTTCATTATTTCACTCCGGAAGTCCCACACCTATCTTAAAAACAGTGCTGTTGTGTTTTGATCTAAACGTGTGGTTTTTCTTTATACTTTAACCTAACAATAAGGCAGACGGGCTACCTGATGCAAAGTAGTCGCCGTCGCCTATGGACATTCGCATTA
The DNA here is from genome assembly GCA_949699795.1 of Spicauda simplicius. NCBI lineage: Eukaryota > Metazoa > Arthropoda > Insecta > Lepidoptera > Hesperiidae > Spicauda > Spicauda simplicius. The sequence continues at coordinate 3,637,168 of OX453066.1, forward strand.
TTTTGGTGAGGAGTCGTCAATATGTCGTCGGTTTTGAAGGGGTGCTCTTTTCGCGCCTTTCTTGAAGAACCTCATGTCGTAGCGCTCCGGGAATACCTCAGGAGGAAACTCTTTCCACAACTGGCACGTCCGTGGCAAAAACGAGCGTGCAAACCGAAACGTGGAGAACCGCCACGAGTCCTGTTGGTGCAGACGGAACTTCATCCCTTGGCGAGTTGTGCGGCGAAGAAAAGCTGACGAAGGCACCAGGTCAAAAAGTTCCTCGGAATACTCACCATTGTAAAGCTGGTAGAACACGCAGAGGGAGACTGTTTCTCCGCAGGCTTAAAGGTTCTAACCGATCTTTTGGTCGTTGACGATTCGGATCGAGCGTTTCTGCACGGAATCAATAGCAGGAGGAGTGGTATGGGCGACATACTGATCCGAAGCGTTTCATTTTAGTCCTTATTTTAGACATACCTGTCTGAGATATTTTATCTTAGTCTCAAGGGTACCACCGCATCTGAGGCAAAATGGTAAACATATCTGGAAGGTCCGAGGTCCGAGGTTCAAACCCAGGCACGCACCAATGATTTATGTGCGTATTAGAAATTAATTATCACTGCTTTTCGGTGAAGGAAAACATCGTGAGGAAACCTACATACCCGAGAGTTCTTAAAAAAAAAAGAAAGTTCTCGGAGGTGTGTGAAGTCCACCAATTGCCAAGCGTGGTGGACTATGGCCTAAACTCTCTCATTCTGGGAGAAGACCCATGCCCAGCAGTGGGCCAATAATGGGTTGATGCGATATCTGGAGTTGATTGCAGTCCATGGGCGACAGTGGCCACCTACTATTCAGTAAACATGGCAATGGGGCAACGGCCACTTGCCATAAGAAATAGCAAACGAATATGCAGTCTTCTTCGTTTGTTACTACTACTAAAAAAACTTAGCTCTTAAGATAACTAGTTCGAAAAGTCTATAATACCCGGAATTTAGTCGTAGCGAAGCGCGACGTAGCCGAATTAGAATTCATGACCGGATCCCAATACTGCGGCGCGTCGCGTACGAAATGCGAGTTCGTTAAAATGCAACCCGGATCAGAATGCCGGAACGTCTCTTTTTACCGACGTTTGTGGAATATTGGGTGTTTCAGGTGTGTTTGGAGATCTACAAGGTTTTGTCTTGAAGTTAGGTGGTTCGGGGTATGATTTGTTAGTCACATGTTGAAGGGGCCTCCTACTTTATAACACCAGGTGGTAGAACCAGTGTAGTTCGACCGGGGAAGTACCACCGCCACGCCTATTTCTAGCGTGAAGCATTTCTTGCGTTTCGATAGAAGGGTGTGGTTGCCGGCACACTTTTACATGAGGCGACCATCACAGTCCTCGGGAGAAGCAACGCATCTGTGATTGACTTCTGATGGAACCCATGTTCTGTATGAAGTTGATTACAGATGTACCTACATGGGCGGCAGTAGCCACTTACCATCAGGTGGACTGCATGCTCGTTTGTTACTTCAGTCAGATAAAAAAAAACCTGTGCCGTGGTACGGTAGATACACTTCTTCAAATCATATTTTGGGTTTATTTCAAATGTCTACTTAACCATCCATGCAATCTATCAAGTGTTGCTGTTCGATTTCTACTATGTTTAATTTTTGGTACTTCTTCTGATGACTGAACACACACTGACATCAATACATTCATATATGCGTTGTAAAAACGTATATAAACCTTAAAAACTATATTAATTTTCTTTTAGAACAAACATCACGAAATTTTAGGGAAAACCCTAAAATAAAATTATTTTTTACGACTCATAATTATTTAGCTTTTTTGGAATTTGCATTTTTTTGTTTGTTTGTCACCATTATACCTTGGCAAACTGCCATTCGTCAAACAATATATTAACCCTATAATCGTAAAAGTACTCTTAACTATTAGCACGGGGTCAAATTGCTGCAAGGGGACTCGAGACCCCAACTTAGTCACCAAAGTGGGCACCTGGCACATTTAAGTACCCATAAGAAGCTGAATTTCGACCCCTTGATAAGGGAGTAGTAAGAACCCTCTAAGATTTTATAGAAGTCAGCTTGGGGTTAAAGGGGTCATTATTAATATTAAACTACCTAAACTTAGTGAGACGGAATAATGTGTCTTTTTTGTTAATTTTCATTGATTAAGGATTACTGATATCTGTATTTTTTACTTACACATTATATACATCAGACTTACTACATTTTGATACACTTATTACATGCGAAACCCTTTTATTTTATTTAACTTATAAATAAAACCACAGAGAACCATTAATCTGACATTTAAATAATATATCTGTTAACAACTAAACTATAATTTTATTTTGTTTTTATTTAATTTCATATCATTTGAGAATAAAAAAAAATATATGTGGTCATAGCTTTTTATATACTCTAATAACTCGTTACAAATCAACTTATTATTATTACACTATTAGTATAAAATGATATAGGACTATAATTTTATTTTGTTTTTTGTTAGATGCGTCATATTTATAGCGTAATGTTTGCCATAGCAATCAAAAATAAATACTAAAAAAATAATACTATCAAAATAGACATTCAAATATAAACCCAACAAGATAATCCGACGATTAAGTTGCACGTATCAATTTCGGGGAATAAATCAAGAGATAAATCATTTCTCCGGAAAAACGGAGGCGAGATGTAAAAAATGGTCGCTGTCAGCGCTCGACCGGCCGGGTGTATCAATCTCGGCTGAAATTGGTTTAACGTTCGTTCGAGGATTAAAAATAAACTCAAATCTACCGCCACTAAACTTGATTACTGTCTGAACTAGCGCTAACTATGCTACTAGCTATGGCTAGAGTGAAATACATGAATGTTTTGTTGATTTTGTTACTTAATATAGCCCACTACTGGGCATGATACTGACGAATCTATTGCACTCACTTAACTCATTTGAACTAGTGCTACCTGTATCTTTGCTGAAGTATTTTTGAAATTTTTGTCAATCGTCGAGTATGAGTCGTGTAGTGAGAACTTTTTTTTTATTTGACTGAAGTAGCAATGAGCATGCAGTCCACCTGATGGTAAGTGGTCACTGCCGCCCATGGACATCTGTAATCAACTTCATACAGAACATGGGTTCCATCTGAAGTCAATCACAGATACGCTGCTTCTTCCGAGGACTATGATGGTCGCCTCATGTGAAAGTGTGCCGGCAACCATACCCTTCCATCGACTCGATACTCATTTTAGATCAGTACTCGTCTGACTAAATCAGCACTAACTATAGCTATACTGCTGAAGTGCATGTTTTTGTTGATTTTAATCGACTTACGAATCTATTGGTCCGACTTTACTGATCTGAACAAGCGCTAACAGTGTTAACTTGGACACACTCGAAGATAAATATGCAGACCATTACTAAATCCAATAAGTACAGCATCGTATTTCCTAGATAGTAATTACGATGTCTGCAAAAGATATATTATATACATTATATTGTATACTGTCGTCAACCCATTATTCTACCACTGCTAGGCAGGGGTCTTCTCTCAGAATGAGAGAGTCATAGAGCATAGTCTACTGCGCTGGCCAAGTGCAAATTGGTGGTAGAACCAGTAAAGTTTGACCGGGGAAGTACCACCGCCACACCTATTTCTAGCGTGAAGCATTTCTTGCGTTTCGATAGAAGAGTGTAGTTGCCGGCACACTTTCACATGAGGCGACCATCATAGTCCTCAGGAGTAACAACGCATCTGTGATTGACTTTAGATGGAACCCATGTTCTATATGAAGTTGATTACAGATGCCCATGGGCGGCAGTGACCACTTACCACCAGGTGGACTGCATGCTCGTTTGCTACTTGAATCAAATAAAAAAAAAACCTCCGAGAACTTATTTTTAAATTACTCTCGGGTGTGAAAGTTTCCTCACGATATTTTCCTTCACCGAAAAGCAGTGATAATTAATTTCTAATACGCACATAAATCAGTGGTGCGTACCCGGGTTTGAACCGCGGACCTCCCGATCGAGAGGGCAAGTTTCAACAATTAGGCTATCATTGATATTGTATACGGTATTACTATTACATCATACACATATACATCAGCCTTTTGATTTCCACTGTTGGACGTAGACCTCCCCTAAATGACGCCACTAACCACATTGCTAACTATTACGGCATCATTATTATTTCTAACGACTAGCTACCGAAAAGGCTGACAAAGTAAGTTAATCTCATAACACAAATTTACGACCAAAACTAATAACATCTTATGGAAGGAGATAAACGTAGATAGAATACTAACAAGTGATGCCGAGAAACTTATGCACCCTAAACGTTTCCGACTAATAGCAATATCTGAAGCAGGTGTACCGTTGACGGGTGATACATCGGAACAAATGGTCGGACGTGATCCGACTGGGTGAGATGACCCAAATATTAATTCCTCCGACTTATCTGTTACTGAAGAGATAATGGAAGTGGTGAAAGTAAATATCGTGAGACATTCAACATAGATAAGTTCTCCTGATTTCCTTACTAGATATTTTTAAAGATTTTTCATCTAATCAGCAGGTGAAGAGGTTAGTACAAATATACCTAACACTATTCTTATCGTCTTTGTACCTATAAATGATGATAATATTGAAATTAATAAGTAATCATCGCACTAGCTAGCTCTTTTATTGGCTAGCAAGTATACCGTTGACAGGCGATACATTGGAACAAATGGTCGGACGTGATCCGACTGGGTGAGATAGGTGTTATCTGTTACTGAAGAGATAAACAATGAAAGTGGTAAAAATAAATATATTGAAGCAAGCACCAAAGAAAGAAAGAAGAAAATGGGGAAGAAAGGTCCTCGAGTAGCGACCACGTTTAGGCAAAAGGAGTACATACAGGTCGCCTCCCTACCAGGTGGACCGATGACCTGAAGAAGACAGCGGGAAACCGTTGGATTCAGAGGGCACAGGACCGGTTGGAGTGGCGCCATTTAGGGGAGGCCTATGTCCAGCAGTGGACATCAAAGGGCTGATGGATGGATGGAAGCACCAAAGAAATATATTTGTTCTCGTCAGTCCCTTACTATAAGTTTTCAAAGTATATGACGTCGATTCTCTTGTGTAGGATGGTTGACCAAAACCTAAACCTCCAATCCAACAACCATAAGAATGATCAGATTTGTATCTATTTATGTTGATATTATATTTACTTTAGTTATAATATGTCAGTATGCGATGTCTCTGGGACTGCTTGATCTAATTTCAATAGATCAATACCTACTTCGTTTCGTTAATGACGAATTAAATAATTGGTGTACATTCTGATCAAATCTCAATCCCAATGTCATAAAAATAAGATAAGACACACAACAAATGAGGAACACAGTTGTAACAAAATTACTGTTTAAACTAGAAAGACATCTAAATTTATCATCTCAAATGCCTTGGGTCAGTATTGAAACGAGAAATCTATGTACGTATGTATCAAAACTATGTACGTAAGGTCCACCAATTCGCACTTGGCCAGCGCGGTGGACTATGGCCTAAACTCTCTCATTCTGAGAGAAGACCCGTGCCCAGCAGTGGGACAATAATGGGTTGACGAGAGAGAGAGAGATGTGTCAAACGGTGATCTCTACAAAACATGAAGGCAGCTTATTGCATAACAGGATAAGAGTATGAGCATTACATGACTTGCGATATATGCTTGATATTTATAATGTGGTGTCGGATTTTGCTAGTCACGGTGCAAAATAATCACAAATTGTCATATAAATGTTTACTTTAAGTATGTAGGTCACAATGTGACTTCGCTTACGTTGTAAAGTGGTAGAACCAGTGCAATTCGACCGGAGACGTACCATCGCCACACCTATTTTTAGCGTGAAGCATTTTCTTGCGTTTCGATGGGAGGGTGTAGTTGCCGGCACACTTTTACATGAGGCGACCATCATAGTCCTCGGGAGTAGCAACGCTTCTGTGATTGACTTCAGATGATACCCATGTTCTGAATGAAGTTGATTAAAGATGTCCATGGGCGGCAGTGACCACTTATCATCAAGTGGACTGCATGCCCGTTTGCTACTTCAGTCGGATAAAAAGAAAAAAAAAACATGGATGGTTCTTGATTCGAGTACGATGCTACTGTCACTTAATTTATGTAATCTATTTTTATAATTATTCAAGCAGCAAATGAACATGCAATTCCTGATGGCAAGTAATCACTGCCACTTGGGATACATGTAATCAAGATAAGATTAGAGTCCTGAGATATAGTTGCGTTACATCCCCCAAGGACTAAGTTGAAACGCTTCGCAAGTACATATATCCTGCAGATCTTTCTGAACAAAATACAATGTTTTTAACACTGCATCAATTAGGCAAAAATAGTTCAACACAAATCTAGAACTATTTGAAAGGTATTTCGTTCCATACATCGTTTTTATAGATTCATCTTCAAAATATTGAAGCGCAAATCCTACTTGTCTCCAGACAGCTATTTCGCTGTTAAACAGCGGATTGTCAAATAATTTCATCTAATCGGTACGTCTCGACTGTTTTTTTCTTTTATACGTAAAATCCACCTACTGCATCGATTTTTTTTTGCAGTTTAAGGTTATCTTAAACGCACCTAAATGTATTCTTAACATAGCATATATAATATAGCTGATAGCACGGGGCACAACTAGTTTCATAATTCAAGATTCATGGCATGAAGTTCTGAGGAACAAATCTGTTTTCTTTTTATCTAACTGAAGTAGCAAAAGAGCATGCAGTCCACCTGATGGTAAGTGGTCACTGCCGCCCATGGACTTCTGCCATGATCGCCTCATGTGAAAATGCCGGCAATCACACCCTTCTATCGAAACGCAAGAAATTCTTCACGCTAGAAATAGGTGTAGCGGTAGTACTTCCCCGGTCGAACTACACTGGTTCTACCACCTTCAAATATTAGTATTCTTGTAATATGTTTCATACAATCATTTCCTCTTGCCGGTACAGGTACTGCTACATCCATCAGAGTTCCACCCATATTTATATAATATAATAAACAAAATAACTTTACAAATAGATTATTTCGGTTAAACTACAACAGTTGCCATTACCCAAATTGAGTACACATCCGGAACAACTGTTCTCCGTTGAGTATGGTTAACCTGAAAACCGAGCTTTTAATTAATAAACTCCGCTGTTGATACTGGAAACAAATAGTGCTGTTATTTTGATTTCTGCCCACATGATGTTAAATATTGATACCTAGGTTGAAACTCGGCCTCTTTATCGAAGGTCCAAGGTTCGAATCCCACGCACCGCTGATTGTTTTAAAAAGATGTGAGTTATAAATTAATTATAATATAAGTAAAAGAAAACATTGCGAGAAAACATGTAAGGGACTTTAAATTTTTTTTTAAATGTGTGACGTCTACCGATTCACACTGGGCAAGGGCGGTGGACTATGGCCGAAAACTCTCTCATACTAAGAAAAGACTCGTGCCCAGCCCAGTAGTGGAACAGTAATGAATTGACGACGATTTTAAATATCATTGGAATCTTACTGTATACTCGCAGATAATCTTAGGCTTTAGTGATTTCTGCACTAGTACGTATAGTAACAATTTTTTTACATTCTTTTACAGGATCTAAGCAAACGAGCACCTAGTCCATCTGAAAGAAAGAAATCATTACCGTCCATGCGCATTTTTATTCTATAACTATCTAAATTTATAGTTGTATGGTTTAATAGCATATATCCTTTGCCTATTTAAAATAGACAACGTTTGCGATGCTCCAGTGTCATATCAATTTGCAAAGGAACACGAATATTATTTTAGCAGTCTGACTTATTTATAGCCAGATAGCATCACCAAATTGTCGCATAGCGCGCCTTTTGTATGCAGATGGGTTTTTGGCTCAGTAAATCAATTATTTGCCGTGAAAATATTTATTTGGGTCGCCTTCCCAAATTGGTCCGAAACGACAGCGTTTTCAAAGCGTTGAGTGAGTTTTATTTATCTTATCGTTTCCAATTATTCTGATACGGATTAAAATAATATTTTCCGTTCGTCAAGTGGTGTCGAGTCGATCTTCTGATAAATTTTGGCTTGTTCAAGCGGAATTGGAATGTTGACTTATTTTTTTCAGCAATGCTTCTTTATTTGTTATTTGTACGTATAAGTGGTTTGTTAGACTCAAATAAAATATAGATGTGATTCTTAAAATAATAATAATGTATGTCGGCGGGACACCGCGTTTTTATGAAAAACACGTTGCCGATTATATTTATTTTAGTTAGTTTAAAGATCGAAAATTATTTTTTCTTAAATTAGCAATATTTAGTGATTTAGGTGTTAATTTAGTTTACCCTCCATAAACTTGTTATTGTCACCTCACCCAGTTTTGTTATAAAAAGGAGAGCGCCGGCCGGTAGAAAAAGATTTGTTCGACCGTCGAAGCGATCGGACCTCCTCAACTTTGAATAAATCGAAGAAGAATAACTCCTGCGTTTTAGTTGAAATCCTCAAGAATGGATAATACTGAAGACCCTGACCTTCCTGATGTTACGCCCACTTCGTTATATAGAAAACGTGTTATAATAAAGTTGATAAAGTAATTTAGTTACTTGTATGTACAACTCGAGGCGTTGCGATTATCATACTAATTTAACTCGGAAAAGGTTCTTGTTTCGTTTTTTAGTCAGTTAGTTTAAATGAAATATGTATTATTTTTAGTTTGGAACCGATTGTTCGTGCACATGACATCACCTAAAACAATTTCAGTTAAGTCTCGTTTAGTCTAGTTGCAAATAAACTATTTTTTCGCCTTAATATGGCAAAAGGGATACCAATTTTATATAATCAGCTCATCATTTTTACATTACACTAGCTGAACCCCGGAGCTTCGACTGCGTTAAAAAAATCGATGTATCGATTGACCCGTGGGTAGGTATTCTCCCACAGTAAAAAGTACCCTATGTGTTAATCCAAAGTGTCAGTTAACACCCTACCAAATTTTATTAAAATTGCTCCAGCCGTTCAGACGTGAAGAAGTAACAAACATACTGCTCACAAACTTTCGCCTTTATAATATTAGTATTAAGTATGAAGTATGATTAGTATTTATTTATTCAAAATCCACAGCTCTTAGTTTTAATATTACATAGCCTATGTATAACACTTATAGTCAATTACGGAATAACATTTTTAAGTAACCACTGTTAAACTGTCACTGAGGTTTACAATAAACGTTACAAGTGCAAGCGTGCGCGCGCACGCGCGTGTGTGTGTTTGTGTGAGAGAGAGAGAGAGAGTGTGTGTATAAATGTGTGTGTGTTTGCAGCTGATCGTATCATACGTAAATAAATATGTAGGATATTTTTTATCATTTTATATAATGTAATAAACATAAATTAAATATAAATAGTTCCATGTATATGATAAACCTAACAGTAAAATAAGCTTTCATCATAAACGGCAAACTCACCAAACAATGTGTTAAACTTCACTTTCGTGAAAGCTTTCATGCGCTGTTTAGCCAACACCCCGTAAGTTCCGTGTAAAATTTTTTCGCCTTATCCCTCCAAAATTACATACTTTACATACCGTCTCAGTAAGGCGGGCGACCGGAATAAAGATGAGAAAAACCCGTGTCGCGTATACTTGAAAAGCGAAAAGTGATGTAAAACACGTTTCGAGCAAGTGCGAGAATGAGAAAATTTTACAAGCTAATAAAAGCTTATAATGTGCGGGTACTTTTTAACCGACTTCGGTAGCAAATTTATTCATATTTTTTTGTTGTAGTTATCAGTGGATATTTAATAAAGTTATTTAAATGACTGTTTAATATGAAGTGTGAATTTTGGGTCTTTCAATATTGATGAAAAAGCGAGTATTTTATCCTAATTAAAAAAAACACACGATTTCTACACTCATAGCCTCAAACTAAGATTTTTTTCTGTGTCGTGGGTAACATGGACATACATAAGACGAATACATAAACACCCAGACGCAGAACATGAATCTAAACTCGTCATTCAGATACGTGCCTGGCCTAGAATCGAACCCGGGACCCACTGCGTGTCAGTCCGGTATGGTAACCGCTGCGCCACGCGGGTCGTCAAATATTTGTACTACGTAGTAGGAATGTTTTTGAGACAATCTAACTTGATCTTCAACTACATCGTATCTGTTGCTAACCTTCCTAACTACTAGTTGGACTAAAATCCCGTTTAGGTTGATAACAGATGTATAGTGACCACGTAGGTAGACTGCATGTTTTGCTTATTCTATATCTTTATTGAAAAAAAAAACCCTCAAATAAGTGTCCTGCTATAAGGAAAATGTATAGACGGAATTGTACGCCAAGCTATGAACTAAGCAATAAGTCAGTACTATATATGAACTGAACATATAATACGGGACGTAATATGCTAGAAATGCGACCTTCAATAAATTATGATTGCTAGAATCTTCATTAGATCCATATCTAGACAAGAATCTGCAATAAAGCCTCGTAGTTCACAATACACCCTACTGCACGGTATAATCGATACGCCTACGAGCTACGCGCTCGTAGCGACTGCTACGCTACAGTGTAATTGTATGTAGATAGCTACGCAATGCATGTTACACTGTCTAACGGGATAATGTAACTTTTTGACAATGTAAATCCATTATTAATGCATTACTTTTTGTTAAATTAATTTTAAAATTAGGACGAACAGCGGCAAACGTATTTATTTGACAGATTCTACAAAAGAGGAAGTGACTATTACAATAGTGATGGGTATCGTCTAGTAGTGATGTACCAATCGGTAAAGAAGGGTTAAATTATGCTATTACAACACTATTCAATGATTTGACGACATGGCTCAGCGGTCAATTGACAAGGTCAAGGTTCTGGGTTCGATCCCCGGCCAGACATATGTTTGTGTGATTAATTTTGATTTCTGTTCTGAATCTTGGTTTGGGTTTTCGTGTACCCAAGACAAAGAAGAAAATTTGAATACAGATTTCTTTCTCTGGTTTGGGTGTTTGTTTTCGATTTTATGCGTCCATGACATAGGAGATAATTTTAGTATGGGGCTACAAGTGTAAAACAGTTGATAGAAATGTTGTTCAACTCCATAGGCTACATCGCACATGTTAACAGCCCAATAATAGTGTTAAGTGATGCTGTTCTGATCTGATGGTTGTGATAAGTCAAACAGCCTCATTCGAGGCATTCCAACTTAGTATCACAGGGGAGGAAGGCAAATATGGTAAGATTCAGAATTTAGCAACCATTAGATGAAAGGGCTTTATTAAACTAAAGCGGTAGTAGAGTTCCAATAATGCGGGTATTCCACCCAAAGTTTTTTTAATAAACAAAACATAAAATGTTATTGGAAGAATACACTATTTATAATAAAATTGTATTTGATAATTTCCCAAACTTTTATTAATATTTTCAGGTAAGTTGTACGAAGACCTGAATGTCAAATATCTGATCAATCTATTTTGGGTGTGGGTTGGTAATATCTAAAGTATTTTCACCTTTGTTTTTAAGTTGTATTTTACCTTCAATATATTTAAAAATTAAAAAAAAATGTGAGAACAGGAATTATTTTCACATAAGTATACGATGGTTGTCCACCAATTCGCACTTGGCCAGCGCGGTGTACTATGGCCTAAACTCTCTCATTCCGAGAGAAGACCCGTGCCCAACAGTGGGACAATAATGGGTTGACAAGAGATACGATGGTTAAACTGATATTGTTAATATAATCATGTTTGTTAACGACGAAATGTAAAATACATTCAATCCAATAAAAGCTATCAAACGTATTTAACGACTCCGCAATTATAAATCATAACCAAACACCATAAAATCCGCATAACAATCGAACTACAGCCATTAAAAAATCGTCATTCCTCTTCAAATACATTAAACCCCACCTCAAAGTTTCTGGCACCATAACCCATCGATAATTACACCATAACTCACACTATAGATTTCGCCGCTAATATTAAACTCGGATAATGTCCCTGTGATCAGTTTTAAAACATGAATTTATTGCGTCGCCCCTACAAGACACTTGTATCATTGACATCGAGACGCGAGAAGCGAGAAAAGCGATAAGGGAATGCAATCCGGCTTCATTTTCAATCCGGTCAAATATACAAACACAACTTTATTAGTCTAATTTTAAAATTAAAAAGAATAGTCGATGAGATTTTAAGCCTTAAAAAATATATAATCACCAATTAAAAATGAAACATTTAAAATATAAATAATAACGTGTCGTGTGGAATCTGCTATTCAATTTTATTCTTTTATATGACTAGTGGCCGGATCCGGTGAATTGGTGCCGAATCTAGTATGTGTATTTTAGTGCCGGATCCGCCGAAATACTGGATCCAGTTTTCCGTGTAGGTTTCCTTACGATGTTTTCCTTTACCGAAAAGCAGTTATAATTAATTTCTAATACGCACATAATTTTTAACCGACTTCCCAAAGGAAAGAGGTTATCTATTCGTCACGTATATATTTTTTTTTTTTTTTTTTTTTTTTTATGTATGTATGTTCGGGCGAAATGGCTAGAAATCGTCGACTTACCGACACGATTCATACGACATTGTATGCGGCTAGTTTCACAAGCAGTCCCATATTGAGGAAAATGAAAACCTTCCGGCGGTTTTCCCGGAAAATTGGAAAATGTCGGTTTCTTAAAATCTTGAATAACTTCGGTGTTTCTAAACCGATTTCCATTTTCTTTCTTTCATTTGATAGGAAATTTCGTCACGCAACTTTTTCTCTTGGACATGGGTATGCTGAGATGCTTAACTCTTTGAGTTATGGGGTGGAAACCACCACCACTCCTCAAGTTTTTTAGATAATTTGAGATAACTCGGCTTCTGCCGATTCGATTCTTATGAAACTTGGAATATGTATTATATATCTATGTTTATATAGGTTGACGAAAAATTTGACCTTCAACTCTTCGATCCTGATGATGCAGGGTTACAGCTATCCTAAACTAAAACACTAGCTATTTGGTGCTTACATGTAATAGGACTACTAAGCAGAGACATGTGATGAAAAATTTGACCTTCAACTCCTCAATCCTGATGATGCAGGGGTGCCTCAAGCCTAAACCATAGGGGTTGACCATTTGCTGCTTATGGGTATGTAATAACAATACTAAGCAAAGACATATTATAAAAAAATTGACCTTCAACTTCTCAACCCTGATGATGCAGGGTGCTATAAGCCCAAGCCGTAGGTGATGGTTATTTGGTGCTTACGGGTAAATAATAAGATAGCAAAGCATAGATGTACGATGACAAATTTGACCTTCAACTCTTCAACCCTGATGATGCAGGGGTACTGCAGGCCTAAACCATAAACGTTAGACATTTGTTGTTCACGGATTTTTAATAACATTGCTAAGCAAAGGTATACGACGAAAAATTGGACCTTCAACTCCTCGATCCTGATGATGCAGGGGTATTGAATGCCTAAGCCATAAAACTTAGCTATTTCATGCTTACGCATTTAAAATGAGGTTAAACAGATTAAAGGTAGAACATTAGACTAATGGTTGTATACAGTGGAAAATTGGACCTTCAACTCCTCAACTCTGATGATGATGGGGTGCTTCAAGTTTAAACTATAGGCGTTGGCCACATGGTGTTTAAGTATATCTGATAAGATTACTATGCAAAGATAAAAAAAGAAAAATTTGACCTTCAACTCCTCAACTCTGATGATGCAGGGGTACTTCAAGCTTAAACCATAGGTATTGGCCATTTGATTCTTATGGGTATATTCGTATAATAATAAAATCGACCTTCAACTCCTCAACCCTTATGATGCAGGGTACTGCAAGCCCTATTACTTTTTCTACTTTAAATATTGATAATTAGAGGTCAATTCTTTAAATAAATGTTTACTCAGAAAAAGTTGTTTTATTCGGTTAGGTTAGGTTCGAACAGATTTTTCCAATTCAGAATCTAAGGGAGGGGGCGCGGCAGCGCCCCCGACCGGTTGTGTCAAAGAAGTCTATTTTTCGATGATGACGTCAGCACATAATTTTATTCATCCGAAAATCGGACGAATAATTAATTGTATTCATCCGGTTAGCGGACGACTAGTAACAGCCATAACTCATTTTATCGTGACTGAAAAGCGTGAAAAAAAAATTTTAAACAAAAAAATACAACCGACTTCCATGCCACATAAAAGTAAAAAATAATTTAAATACATGTTGGTTTAGAGCAAACACAGTACTTAGTACATAGTCTCGAAGTCGGCGCTCACCATATTTTGCTGGATCATGACGAAACTACATGTATCTTATATGAGCGCCGACTTTTATGTGGCATGGAAGTCGGTTGTATTTTTTTGTTTAAAATTTTTTTTAGAAATATCAGTGGTGCGTGTCTGGGTTTGAACCTCGGACCTGCCGATCGAGAGGGCAAGTTTCAACCGTTAGACTATCACTGCTCTATCTTATCATTCCTTAAAATTACTATTATTACAAAAAGTCGCCCGTTTAACATCTTTCATTCGTTCGTAGGACCGTCGTTCGTGGAACCAGCGCGTAAAGGTGTAGCGTCAAATTTACAGCGATGGCGAGTACGTGATAGGAAAAGAATGGCACCGGTGTCACATTACTCAAAAGAATGATATACGGAATAGATTAGAGGGAATATAAAGTGAAATATTGAAAATTTCTCATGTGACAAGTAACATTAACGCACGTACTCTGTATGAGAGTATACTTGTAGACTTTCAAGTGATATGTGGTTAGACATTACAGAGAGGGAATGTTATAAGTAAATATTGATATTATGTTTCAGTTTAGTCCTCAAGACTTGACATATTGCATCAGTAATCTTCAATTTTTTTAGAAATTTATGAGTTGCAGAGACAATATACCATCAGGTAGACTATCTACTCAAATTAATATGAAATATTTTTTCACTTTTTTTATAAGTTTGAAGTAGCAAACGAGCATGCAGTCCACCTGATGGTAAATGGTCACTGCCACCCATGGACTCCTGCAACAACTTTATATAGAACATGAAGCTCTATCTAAAGTCAATCACAGATGCGTTGCTACTCTCGAGGATTAAGATGGTCGCCTCATATAAAAGTGTGCTGGCAACCACACTCTTCCATTCAACTGCTTCACGCTAGAAATAGGTGTAGCGGTGGTACTTCCCCGGGCGAACTACATTGGTTCTACCACCTCCAAAATCCTACAGTTATTTGTATTTTAATTTTCTAGGTCGTAAAACTAGTAGTGAAGTAGTGTAGGTCGACTGGAAGATACTATCGCCACACCTGTTATTAGCGTGAAGCATTTCTTGCATTTTGGTGGAAGGCTGTGGTTTTCAGCTGAGTTGACTATCGAAATAATACGAGTTGACTATCCAAATTCTCGGGAGTAGCAACGCATCTGTGATGTCGCATTGTTATGTATGAAGTTGTGTACAGATACAAGTTGTGTACGGGTAATAGTTACCACTGACTATCAGATGGATTGCATGCTCATTTGCCACTGTTTGGTGGAAGGTTGTGATTTCCAGACACTCATAATCCTCGTAAGTAGCCAGTATGATTGATTACATATAGAACTTCCGTTCTATATGAATTTACTTACTGATACCCGTGGACGTGCCACTAACAGTCAGATGGACTGAAGCTCGTTCGCCATTTAAATCTTCAAAAAAATATACCCACACGATATGACAATTGTGTTTGCTTTAATCAATAAAATTTCATTATTCCACTATTTTACCGGCGCACTGGGGTTGGCAGAAAGGCAAATTCCACGCGGTATTAAGCGTGCCATTATGATGCTTTAATTTGTTTTTTAATTTCGCACCACTTGAATTACGGCCGGCGGCCATCGACTTGTTTATTGGGAATAATGATACTGACGAAATGATTTACAAGTTTCGGTAATTCGGTTATTGTATAGTGAAATTAATTTACTTAATCATTTATACCTTAGTGTAAATGAAATGAAATGAAATGAAATGAAATCAAATGTCTTTATTTTGTATAGGCCTGCGGGGGCACTTACAAATTGTCAGTTACATTTTTTTTCTTACACTACCACCGGATCGGAATACGACCTCAACTGAGAAGATCCGGAAAGAAACTCAGCGGGTTTGTCTTTTTTTCTTATTTATACCCATTTTTTTAATATTATTACAATCATGTTTTTTTACATGGTAATGAAAGTTAGCTCCAGTATCTTGCCTTACAGTTCAGTAAAAGAGAGCCCTGTTTGGCAAGATACGCTACACTTTGACATTTATTAAATATACTATAGTAATGCATATTATTGCTCAGTCCCAAGCTGTTTTGTCTTCTATGTAATCAGAAATTTTATATTACGCTTTACGGCAAAGTTTAATCTTAATCAATGCTTTGAACTTATTCATTGACAAATTTCTGATTTCAACAGGAAGTTTATTATAAAAAAGTAACGTGTGTGAAGGATCTACTTAGGGTATGATATTGAGGGTTGACCGCTATTGCCTTGAAACAACAGTTTCGACTGTCACTCTGATTTAGTTTAGAAAATTGTGGGGGAAGAAAAACACACTAGGTATTTCAACTTAATCTTTAAACGCAGACGAGAATAACTCTTTTTAAAACGTTTGCAGTGGATTCGTTTTAGGTAAATTACGGTGATCACGAAGAATTATGAACATATGCTCTGAATTGTGTTGCACACGAAATGTCGAGACATTGTAAATCCGTCAATTTATCAATCTTATTATGCCTGCTGCTTGACATAGCGCTTAATGAGGGTTTTCCCCCAATAATCACTGGACCTGAAGCGTCATGGTGATTACAGTGGATATTGATGTTGTACGAGAAGATGCTACCGACCGTAACCTGGTTTATTTCCTTAAGGCAATTCCTATATCAACATAATGAAAAGCCGGCGATGCATTGGCGACTCCTCTGGTGTTGCAAATGTCCATAGACGACGGTGACTACTTTTCATTAGGTAGCCCGTCTGCCTTATCGTTAGGTTTAAGTATAAAAAAAGAAAAGTTCTAATAAATATCATCATACATCCAGAGTACGAAATAGATATGAATTTGTAAAGCTATTTCTTTTCAAAAATAAATTAAAACGGAAATACTACGAGAGTACTCGTAAAATTTACCACCTTTGCACGCTGAAATCCTTAGCCTATTCCCTATCAAAACGCATCCCTACGTCATTAAACCGAACCAAAAAGGGAACTGAAAGTGTTAAGCCCCCGCGTAATTGTTGCAAAAAACAACCCGAAATGCGTTTAAAAACGTAAACATTTAAAACGAGGAGAGAAAGGCGCCTGCATTCATTGTATCGATTTTACATCCGAGGGTAAAAATGGACGCTTCTTGGGTTGACTGTGGTCTTATCGAGAGAATTCCTTTGATAAAATAGCTCGCGGAAATAAAATTATATTGTGTTTGTTTTGCGACACTAACCTATACTATTAAGACATGCTTATATTGGCAGGAAAGACCATGCAAACCGAACCGTGGAGGACCGCCACGGATTCAGTTGATGCGGATGGAACTTCATCCTTTGGCGAGTGGTGCGATTGAGGAAGGGTAACGTAGGTACCAGGTCAAAATGGACATCGATATAAACAATATGTCTCTATTAGCCTTTAAAAAGGCAATTTCTAATTTCTAATATTTAATTTCAAATACACATTGTTTTAAAAGCATATTTAATTTAGTTGTGATTGTTTTATTTTTGTATGTAACACATGCATGCGATGGTAGCCTTTAAGTGGTCGTACATTTTTTGTCTACTGTATAAGAACTTTTAATTTTACTGTGGATGTGTTAAAAATGTAACAACCGTAGGTTAACTTTATGAAATAAATAAATAAATAAAAGCTCCTCGGAACACTCTCCATTTCAGAGCCGCTAGAACACGCAAAGGGAACCTATGACAATCCGCAGGTTTAAGAGTTCTAACATAAATAGGAAACGAAACGCTTTACATTCTAATTTCTGCGTGGAAAGACAGTCGCGAAGGAGAATAAAAATAATAGGTCTGATCAAAGTCGCAATCCGAAAATATGAATCCACATTTCATCTGAGAATAGATTAAAGCTGGCAGAAATAACTTCAAAAGGAGAGCTGGCGAAATAAATGCAAGTTCCATTAGAATTTAACGTGTATTAAGTCTTTGAATACGTGAAGATGACAGCTTCTTACTGGAACCCGGATAAAGGAAGATAATGGGGAACTAATGGACGCAATTCCACATTGGTGACATCTCATTACATGGAATCATTAGATTTGTATTGGACAATTTAATTATGTTATAAAACAGTTTTGTGCAAACTGTGGTTTTATAGTTAGTGTAAGTAATTTTAAAATAAAAGTGCATTAAATTTACAAGGCGATAGTTAGTGAGGATGGATGGATGTTTCTCTTTTAAGCAGAGTAGGCTTAAATTTGGCACACAAATAGTTTATGGTTGGAATTTACAGAGGATTCTCTTCAGAGGATAGACCACAAATTTTTCTGAAATGATGTGCGTATTAGATATCAATTTTCACTGCTTTTCGGTGAATGAAAACATCGTGAGGATACCTACACACCCGAGAGTTCTTAAAAAAAAGAAAAGTTCTCAGAAATGTGTGAAGTTCACCAATTCGCACTTGGCCAGCATGGTAGACTATAGCCTATAACTCTCTCATTCTGAGAAAAACCCTGTGCCCAGTAGTGGGACACTTATGGGTTGACGACGACTCTTCAGAGGATAAAAGTGAACTGAGTGAACAGAGTTGGGGAAAGAGTATTTTTAAGTTTTAGCTAGATTTTAATAACTTGTTTGTTTTCGCTTGCAACGGCAAGCAAGAACGCTGGAATCGAATGTTTTGAGGCCTATTAAGTAGCCAGTGATTTTGTCGCACCGAAAATTGCGCAGAACTTTCGGATGGACGTCGGAAAACGTCAATGACGTATACATAACAGTTTTTAAACCAGAAATAAAGTCGATCAGACCACATACATATATAATTTGCCTCCAAACGTTGCTACAGTAGTAAAATCTCGCAAAATAGTTAAGTCAAATGGTAGTTATGGCACACAAATTGACAAAACACTCGCCGTGAGATAACCACGGTGTGTTTTGTTTCGACCAGCGATTTGCAGGCGTTTTTATTTGTTTCGATCCGGATTGTTGATAGACAAACACCGCTCGGATAGCGCGAACAAATCTATTTGACTGCGCTAAAACATTAAACAGCCACTGCGGACTAGGATTCGGCTGATTGGTTAAATAATTACAGCGAATTTTACAGGATTTCTGGTATAGAGACAGAGATGGTGTTTTGTCGTTTAAGTCAATTATGCAAGCAATTTTACATTGTATATTATCCCACAAAATATAAATAAAATTAATAAGTGGTACATATTATCGGTGTATATAAAAAGAATTATGTGGAAGTAATGTGGGAGAATAGAAGACTCTTCTAAGAATGAAGTCGCAAACGAGCATGAAATCCGCCTGATAGTAAGTGGTGATTACCGCCCATGGATATTTGTAAGGAACTGTACATATGGACTATAAACATGGGTTCCATCTGAAGTCAATAAAAGATGCCTTGCTACTCCCAAGGACAATGATGGTCATCTCATACAATCAAACACTGCTTTAAGCTAGAAATAACTGTGATAGTTCTGTCCACCTGGATAAAATTTAATTAGGAAACAAGAATATTATTACAGTTTAGGCAGAAATAGCCAAATGGTTGAAACTTGCCCCCTCAAACCCCGGCACGCACCACTGATTTTTCTAAATGATGTGCGTATTAGAAATTAATTATCACTGCTTTTTAGTGAAGGAAATCATCGTGAGTAATCCAACACACCCGAGAGTTCTTTAAAAAAAAAGTTCTCAGAGGTGTGTGAAGTCCATCAATTCGTACTTAGCCAGCGCGATGGACGCGGTGGAAAAATGCTGATGTCAGACTATAAGTATAACAAAGAAGTACATTGAAGAGAACAAATTGAATTATTCACAAATAACCATGATGACATCTAAATAACAAGAAAGTATCTTCGTTAATTTTAAATTTACACAAATATAATGCCTATTCATCAGAATAAATCACGAACATTATTACAGGCACCAAGCCCCTACCAATGTAAACAAGATCAGCGCTGCCACTAAACTCCGTGTATAGTGTATGTACACCACTCTTTCATCCATTTGATAAAATCTAAAACACTTTGAAACGCTTCATTCGTCGGCAGTTTTTAAAATGTTTATCTCTATTCCGTCAGTAACTAATTACGATCGTCAATCAAACGTCACGAGCCCTGAAATAAAATGGTAGTTTTAACGATTTATCTCACTCAGATAAGCCATAGCTACGGTCTGGCATGTGTCCAAAAATGGTGATAAACTAAATTGACGTGTCGATAATTATTTAAATGATAGGATATGGGTATTATGTTATTTACAAAATGTTTTTTGATATCTGAACGTACTTTTTTTGTTCTCGAGTGGGAAATCTCCAAAAGGGACCCGTTAAGGGGAAGTTACCCGACGCTGTGGGAGCAACCGGGTTATGTAGGATTTTTACCGCATTGTAACCCCCTGGTGGCCGTCCTCAGTGCTACAAAGAGGACTCCATGATCTCCAAAGGAACGCGACCGGAGACCTCTAAACGAGTTGCCCCATTGGGATCCTCCCGGGTGAGCAGCTGGGCCCACGGCTCCGTCTGGTCTTTACGATTGTATGTGACCACACGCACACCGTTTCTAGGATCGCCTGGCTGGACGGTTCGAGTTCCCACTCTAACCGCACGCCACTTTGAAGCCCCTTTAAGTCGCCTCGTTCTGAACGTACTCTCAGAATGTGTTATCTGCATATAGTTTTATCATATGTTTTTATCTTGAAATCAGTAAGAATAGTGATATCAGTGATAGCCTAACGGTTGAAACTTGCCCCCTCAATCGGGAAGTCCGAGGTTCGAATCCAGGCACCACTGGTTTATGTGCGTATTAGAAATTAATTATCACTGTTTTTCGGTGAAGAAAAACATCATGAGGTAACCTTTACGCAAGAGTTCTATAGAAAAAAGTTCTCGGAGGTGTGTGAAGTCCACCAATTCGCACTTGGCCACCGCGGTGGTCTATGGCCTAAAACTCTCTCATCCCGAGATATATGTATGTACATATATATTTATACGTTTATTAATTTGAATATGACAAAATATGAAATAATTAAAATTAAATTAATATAATATAAATTAACATAATTACATGTATATACAAAATAATAACTTAAATTTAAAAAGAAACAAAATGCCAAATTAAAAATAAAAATCTGCATCCAAATTACTGTCCATAGGATGAGTTCCCAAAATGCTGGCAACATTACCTCGTTGAAGCAAGCAAGGCTAATTCGTTGACCGAGGTATGTGCCAGCTTTCTGATCACTCGTTGACTCTATCAAACGTTTGGAAAGATGCTTAAAAAATAATTTTGCATTTAATCCCCACGGTCCCATGGTTTCCACGCCAAATGCCAGAAATAAGTAATCTTTAATTATATCTCCATATTTCTGGCACTTGCGGATTTCAGCATCGGTCGCCACGACACCGGCTGCCCTGGAAGAGATATTAATATGAGAAGGTGCCAGTGCGTCAACACAAGTAGCGTCCCACACTAGACACCTTCCATTCTTCCAGGGGATTAGAGTTAAACCGTCGGGCCTCTTGCCATCACTACGTACTAAACCATTCGGTTCTAATTGAGCCGGTACGTTGGCGGTGACAAGAGCCCTACGGATAACATCATTCAAAGCCGCGTGTCGCGATAGACGACCGGCACTTCGTTGACACGAAAGACCGTGAAGACCCAAACGATCGACTTGAGCTCCACAAGGGCAGCAATGTGGATGATTTAAAAAAGTGCCCAGTCGTAGGCCCACTGCTATAGAAAATAAATATATTAATACATATATTAATACGTAAATTGAATAACATTGTTATGAAACGGATTTACCATCAGTCACTCATTAACAATTCATACCGATAAATTGAATTTATTCCGAATATGGCTGAAATGAGTTCATTAAAGATAAAATGTTGTTTGACTCTATCGGGCTTAACATTTGACATTTCCGTGATGTGAGGTATAATAAATGCGTTTACAACCAATAAAATCAAATCCACTGCAGTTTAAACTTTGATTTTGTGTAAAAACTTTGAAACGGAGATTGTTGGTTTTTTATATAAAGTTCAAGTAGCAAACGAGCATGCAGTCCACCTGATGGTAAATGGTTACTGACGCCGATGGATATCTATATCGAACTTCATATAGGATGTGGGTTCTATCAGAGAGAACCCATATCTTCAGAGAGAACCTATAGATTAAGGACTAAGATGGTCACCTCCTTTAAAAGTGCGCCGGCAACCACACCTTTCCATCGAACGGAAGAAGTGTTTCACGCTACAAATAGGTGTAATAGTGGTACACGTTCGAACTACAAACGATGACCCGCGTGGCGGAGCGTTTACCATACCAGTCTGACGCGCAATGTGTTCCGGGTTCGATTCCCGGCCAGACAGGTATCTGAATGATGAGTTTTGATTCATGTTCTGGGTGTTTGTGTAATCATCTTGTGTGTGTCCATGGTACCCACGACAAAGAAGAAAATTCTAGTGTGGGATTATTAGTGTAGAAATCTTACGTGCGTGTGTTATAAATAATATAATCAATCATAGTAATAAAATCTACGATTGTTACCTTGGGACCTCCTTCGCCGGACTGGACTGCGTTTCCTGATGACTGTATGAAGCCATCTCTTATTCTTGTTTCAATAGTTTCACACACATTGTTAAAATGTCACAGTTTGTTGCACATATTTACTAGTCACTTAGTCGATAGAAATGTAGGAACATTGTCACTGCAAAAGAATTTTGATATTTATTTCAAATTGAATTCTCAGTAAAAAAATAAAACATAATTATAATTTACCCTGCAACGCACGTTTTAAAAATATAAAAAAAAAAAAACAAGAAAAATGGATTAATTTTATTTAATTGAATTATGTGTAATAGAAAATAAGCTTTAATAAAAATAAAAAGTACCAATACAATTTTAATGGACTAAATAGTTTTACATTATTTAATCAAGCAACTTAATTATTTTATCAATTGTAAAATTCTGTAAAACTTTTAGAATTGTATGTTACAAAATTATAGGTCAAATCCTCATAATTTGTTGAGATAAAAAAAATAACGGTTTCTTATTACATGTAATATTTCTTGATTCCAACTTATACTAATTTTAATGTGTTAAAGAAATTTTAAAATATCCGATTTTCACAAATGCAGACTTTACGTGTACAACGTACTTCGCAAGAATTCAATATAACAAAGAGTAGTTTCGAACGTAACAACCCAGTACCGTATAATTTTAATATACCTACTCAGTACCCGAAGTAATCAAATGTGCATTATTAATAAGTCGCTAGTCCCTACGAAGCCCCACTTCACGACCAATAAAACGTAGTACTGAAACTCGTTAAACTGAGCGATTGCTTCGGGATTTATTTGACAAGTTATTGCAAATAGAACCTTCGGATTGGGAAATTAAATTAACATCCCTCGCACTTGCGATTTAGTTTAAATTACCTGAGACGTAAATTTTGGAATATGCTTATACTAAAATCTTAATGAGTCGACATTGTGTGCTTTTCGAAGTAAAATTAGTCGACATTATGCAAACTATAGTTGGTATCAATTGCAGATATAGTTGATTAGACAAAAAAATGACACATCAAAGCTCACGCCGAAAACTAAAAATTATAGCATTACGGCCAAACCTTGAAATCCATCAAATTCTCTCGATTCGACTTGTGCGTAAAAAATTGAAAATTACTAAGATAAAATATATACAATGCTAATTTCAGTACAAATTAGAATATGAAATCAGATACTTATATTGTAAAAAAATATTTCTTTTATATAATTAATATTTATTAAAGTTGTAATAATAATAGATATTTTTATACGCCTCATTAAAGTATTTTTTTTATTATTAAATGACTATATTTATTTTGTCTTCATATATGATTATAAAGTTTCCATTTGTTTGACAAAAATTACATTTACGTTTAAGCGTTTGTAATATAATACTACACACTACATAATTTACAGATTTAACGACTAAAATATTAAAATGCCCGTTATTCAAAAACGATTAAATAATAATAAAATGTGAATAAAATGATGATCCTGATAAAAGGGCCATTAAGTAATTGATACCTTTAAACTCAAATTTTATTTGAATTTTATGACTGTAATAAAATGTATCTCAGAGTATAAAAGGGTTATATAACTTTATAGATTTTGGACGAAATCTGTCGCGATCTACCTCATTTGACCGTAACTCAGAATTTATAACAGCTTTCTTACTTTTACTTAATATAATCATATACATGTATTGCCATTTCCAAAACAGGAACTATAAATAAATTGTATCCTTACCCATTTTTTTATTTTTTTTTAGAAATTTCAGATACATATGTTGTTTAATTTATCGTCACCTTATAATAATTGTTATATCCTTTAATTTACACGCTAAGAGACCGAGATCTAAAAATAAATTGTATTATTAAATATTTTCAGTGTTTGTAAGCAGAGTGTTTTATGTTTTATTCTGAGGTATAAATAACTATGAGAGTCATACCACTTACGTAGAACTCTTTGTTCGACCTCTTATATATCCTCGTCCTCGTATATCATAATTGCGTGATCCACTTAACATTCAGAATCATCGAGAATCACTTACCATCAGGTGGACTGCTTCACCTGATGGAAAGTAATGACTGCTGGCCATAGTCATCGAGGAGAAGAGTTATATTTGAAGTCAATAACAGATGCGTTACCACTTCCGTGAATTAAAATGTTCATCTCATGAAAAAGTGAGTTCTCAAATACCTCCTTTCACCAAAATACAGGAAATAATTTACGGTAGAAATGTAAGGCGATGGTACTTCCTCGGTCGAACTTCTTACGTTCTACCTTACACCTACTGGTCAAAGACACCTGTAATCATTAACTATGCTATGTATTCGTCACGTTCTTTTTATGATTGTCCATCCGTTTTGGATCCACTTCGGGACCATGTACTGTGTACGGGACTGTGTACTGTGTAAGCTCTAAACCAACATGTGTTTAAAGTATTTTTTACTTTTTTGTGGTATGGAAGTCGATTGTATTTTTTGTTTATTTTTTTTCATATTGTGTTGTCAAATTAACTTCCCATCGATCATATCAAATAGATACACTAAAATTTGAGCGACTCAAAGCCATAAGGTGTGATTTAAGTTCCATAGCAATTACCTTTACAAATTTTACGGGTACATTTCGCATCGCTCATAACGGAGTCTCAGTGAGCTGGGTTTTGCGAAGACGTTAACAATTTATGAGCTCACTTCGCTGTGTGCTTTTATTGTCGTCAGTGTTGCTAGAATAATTAAAGGAGCATGTCTCGCTGAGCATTGCATAAATTAAAAAGTTTCACGTACTTACCATTTGGTTTGTACTTTGTAGTAAATTTTCCTGCCTTGATTTTTTGACACGTAAGTTAATAGATTTGTGATATTTTTTTTAGGTTAGAAATTTAAAAAGATTTAGTTTTCTGATGGATTATAGACTGTTTTAATATATCATTGTTTCTTTATTTAGCTTAGAAACTAAGTATGTTAATAAAATACCCTGCATACGAGATAATTTTTTTTCACAATTTTCCGTTTTCGTTTCTTAAGTTTTTTAAATTTTTAATAAGTTTTAATGATGTACGGATTAATTATTGTCCCTCGTGGCATAGCAGCCCCTATAGATTGACATTGCCCCTGACATGCAATGGGTTCCGGAATAGATCATCCGGCTAAAGACACATCAACAAGTGAAGAATTTATTAGTACGTTTCTGTTCTTATTCTGGCTTTTATGTATTTGTCTTTGTATGTGTCAATGATAATTAGGTAGGTTAGGTAGGAGAAAATCTTAGTGTGGAGCTATAAGTTTAAAAGCATGATTTAAATCTTTGCATTATTTCATAATATAATTCTTTTCTAATCACGTTTTAATGTGTCGGATCCTATAGTGTGTAAATAATACGCTTTATAATAGAAACTAGTTGACCCGGCGAACTTCGTCCCACCTAAAAGTCAAAATCTAAAGTTATCAGTGTTTCTCTACTAGATTATACATGTATTATACAAAATCTTCCTCTGAATTTCTTCCTCCGACTTCATTAAAATTTGTAGCGTAATTTTAAAGATCTAAGCATACATATACAACAGCGAGAAGCGACTTTGTTTTATACCATGTAGTGATTCATCTGCAGTGACCCTACGGCCGAGTCATTAATGACTCCAGCTTACCATTACTAATTACGGCCCACTCCGGAATAAAGCTTAATTTGATCCCCTAATATTTAACTTTTTTTAGGTTACTGTAGGATGTTTTAGTGTGAATACAAAACATTCGAGAACATTATCTCAGAAATATAAAAAGCGCGGATTTTCCATGAAATGTAGAAAAATAATCATATTGTTATTAGTAAAGTAACACGTTACATTAATGAAACGTAGAGTATTATGAAAATTTTAAGTGAAATGAATAGTGTGCAAATAATTGTTTGTCCACCCATTCGCACTTAGCTTGCGCGGTGGACTGTCCTAAAACTCTCTCATTCTGATAAAAGACCTATGCCCAGCAGTGGGACAATAATGGGTTGACCCAATTGTTAGATTTTAACCACCGTATTGCTGATAAAAAATCTACGATACAAAAGTAGCACTAACACGAGGCATTCTAAATTAGGGTGAAGCATAATTTGGAATAACTTGTGTTAGTAGGAGCAAAGCATCTAAGACAAATAACTTTTTTTAAACTAATCAATTTGCTTTTACATTACAGATTTAGACGAAAGTCACCATTTATCAGATGGATTACATGCATTTTGCAATCGAGAATGAGTAGCAAACGAGCATGCAATTCACCTGGTGGTAAGTGGTCACTGTCAACTACATATAGAACATGGGTTCCATGTGAAGTCAACCACAGATGCGTTGCTACTCCCGGGGACTATGATGGTCGCCTCTTGTGAAAGTGTGAAACGTATTTTCTTCTTCCTATTTGCTAAGTGCCACTAGCAAATAGGAAGAAGAAAATACGTATAACTGTAAAATGTAGAGTATTACGCAGATCATTATTAGAATGTAGAGCCACGCAAATCTGCAACTCCGAGCGGGTCAGGGGTGAATCCTAATGTACCCTGCTTATCATTACAAATGACGGCCTCCGCTACCCCGGGCAAGTTTAATTAATTTATGAATTAGGTGGACGCTATCAAAATTTTGAGCTCGTCGATTTATTTGTGAATGGGTGTTGAATCTAGGGTGTTTGTTGCGACTAATTCTGATCTTTTTAATATGAATGTTGTAGAAACTGTTAAAATATGTAGAATTTAAAAAAAGTTATGTCTAATTAAGATTTTATGTATCCAAGTAGTTTGTTTTAATTTCATATGATTATTTGTTACGTTTTATACACATTAGCTGTAAGTAAAATTGTTACAAACACAATACCATATACATTTTCAAGGTGGTAGAACCAGTGTATTTCGACCGGGGAAGTACCACCGTCACACCTATTTCTAGCGTAAAGCATTTCTTGCGTTTTGACAGAAGGGTGTGGTTGCCGGCAAATTTTTACATGAGGCGACCATTATAGTCCTCGGGAGTAGCAACGCATCTGTGATTAACTTCAGATGGAACCCATGTTCTGTATGTAGTTGATTACAGATGTCTATGGCCGGCAGTGACCACTTACCATCAGGTGGACTGCATGCTTGTTTGCTCCTTCAGTCAGATAAAAAAAAACATCACTCATCAACCCATTATTGTCCAACTGCTGGGCACGGGTCTTCTCTCAGAATGAGAGAGTTTAGGCCATAGTCCACCGCGCTGGCCAAGTGCGAATTGGTGGTGAAAAAGAAACATAATAAACGATTATTTTTATTATTATGTTGGAATCGCACTTTTGAAACGGGTGCACAGTAGCACTAAACTGCTAGATTAGAATCGAAAATAGTGTAATGGTAAGACTCTCGCACAGGAAACTAGAAATTCTAGATTTCGCTTAAGATACCTTGCTCAATGGCAAACATTTCTGGGTACAATAAAGAGTATTATTATTATTTCCAAGCGTAAACATAACGCTGTCGTTCATGCAAAGTGCCACATGGTTTGATTTATTTACCGGTTTAATTGATCTTAATATTACCAGCATTGGCCACCAATTTTATTTCTTAGGCTATCAGTAATTTTCATCGGTTATTACTGTATTTATATTATAATTATACGTCGTTAGAACTACTCGTCAAACGTATGTCTAGTATAAAGCAGTTTATGGATTTTTGATGGTGCAAGATTGTGGATGCCGACTGATTTAAAACCGATCATCTTAGGTTTCAAGAGTGGTAATGCATTGGTGATCGACTACAAGAAGAAACTATAATTATTCTATGTGGGATTGGTTGCAGATGTCAATAAACGGCAGTGACGTATCACATGGACTGCATTTTCATTGGTTACTTAAATAAAAATAAAAGTTCGCTCACTTCTTTATTTTAAGATTAACAAATAAGCCTCCAGCCCACCTCATGATAAGTGCTGCCCCTAGATAGGTATCTGTTAGTTCACACAACTATTCTATCTGAAGTTAATTACAGAGACATTTTTACTAACGAGGATTAAAAAACTGTCTAAGATGATGACTAAATGCTGGCAATCACAGACTTTTACCGAAACGTCAGACTTTTACGAAGACGTAGCTGTAATATCTCCATAGATGAACCATATACGTTACCATCTTGCTATAGAGCAGTGATAGCCTAATGGTTGAAACTTGCCTTCTCAATCGGGAGTTCTGAGGTTCAAACCCAGGCACGCACCACTGATTTATTTGCGTATTAGAAAATAATTATCACTGCTTTTCGGTGAAGGAAAACATCGTGCGGTTCACATCTGAGAATTCAAAAAAAAGGTGCGTGAAGTCCACCAATTCGCACTTAGCCAGCGCGGTAGACTATGGCCTAAAACTCTCTCAGTCAGAGAAGACCCGTGCCCAGCACTGGGACAATAATGGGTTCACGACGATGCTATGAAATCGACAAACACCCTCGACTCACATTCGCTTTAGGATTCGCTGTCCGATAGCAGTGTGGTTTTATGATTATTACACTTTATAAAACAACGGTTACGCTCCCCGGGTTTATGGATTATAAATTTCATTAGCGTATGTTGTTGGACGATCGCGTTTATTGCACGCGATACACACGGCTATGCAGAATGGGATGCTTACGTCTAATACTCGTTCACAGTATTGTAGTTTATAGCTTGTTGTTACAGCTTTTTTAACGTTAAAGCTAGTTACAGCTGTTTTATAGCGTTGATTCTTTTGCATTTTCATTAGTTTGGGGATTATCCTTGTTTATAATGTTTATATTATTAACAAAAAAACCTGGTTGTTTAAAAAATATGGAACGTATTTCAGTGAGATAAAAAAAGATACAACTTGCATTAAGAACAAGAAATAAATCTTTAAAAACACCAATATTTAGTATATAAGCTTGTGAAAATACATTATGTAAAACTAGAGTTAATATCGGATTTAAAAGATATTAAAGGCAATCCGTCCGGTTATTTTTTTTCAAATAAGTACTTGTAAAGTAGGGGGGTATAGAATCTTTAAAACAAAACATAAAGTATATAATTTAAACCTATATTTATAACGAAAAAGATCAATTTTAACACGTAACGGATACCTACGGTATGGGGTTGTAATATATACCAGTAAATGGGGATATATTTTTACATCGGCTACAAAAAGATAAAATCCGCATATTGTAAGTACATGTTATACTATTTTAACATGAATTTGTTATCAATATTTTATAAGGTATATATTTCTTTCTAGGTCCCATCGTCACACTTATTTGTAATTGATATTTCATAATAGTGTCTATTGTAATCCATACTTCCATACTAATATTATAAATGTGAAAGTGTGTTTGTTTGTTCCTCTTGCACGTGGCCACATAGCTATTATATGATATAGTTTATATGCTGGGAGATAGTTAGGTGGGCGGAGAGTGACGTAAGCTACTTTTTACCGCGCTCTCTCATTCCCATGAGAATATTGATGTTTCGTTAGTTGATACATATTTAGTAGTTCCAGACGTTGTTAATAGATGGCATTAGTAAAATGCATTTACAAGTTCCGAATCATGCTATCAAATGCTAATAATGTTAATTCCCTTTGACCGTGCGGGCCAAACCGCGGGTAAGAGCTAGTATTAAATATTTTTTTATGTAATAGAGACATGTTTAATAAATTTGTTTTTTTGATTCAATTGTAACATTAACTGCTAATTGTATTGTGACATAATTTCTTGTTGGACAAATAGTGAGACTGTGGGTATTCCAAGTTTCTACATACAGGGCGGTTTACTACGTTCATTTACATAGTTAGCTCCTACAATTAATTAGTTTGGTAGTTTTGTTTTGTTTGCTTTAAACGATACGGAATATATCGTGATAGTGCCTTTGATAGTTTGTTTTTTTGTTTTATATTGCATCTATTTGTTAGAATTGTCTAATCAATAGGAAATTTAAACTCATTCTTGTTCATTTTTTTTCTTTGTAAAAATAGCGATACGACGTAAGTTGTCTCGTGTTTGACTAAAGATATGGAGCTTATTTTCTTTATAAAGTCGAGGTATGAATTTGGAAAGTGTGTTTAGCTCCAAGATTTTTTTTTTGACTGAAGTAGCAAACGAGCATGCAGTCCACCTGATAATAAGTGGTCACTGCCGCTCATGGACATCTGTAATCAACTTCATACGGAACATGGGTTCCATCTGAAGTCAATCCCAGATGAATTGCTACTCCCGAGGACTATGATGATCGCCTCATATAAAAGTGTGCCGGCAACCACACCCTTCCATCGAAACGCAAGAAATGCTTCACGCTAGAAATCGATGTGACGGTGGTACTTCACCGGTCAAACTACACTGATCCTACCACCTTCAGAGTTTATGTCTTTTTGTTATTGTGTCCATAGTATTGATGATACAATTATGTTGATGTGTGTGTATATGTGGGTGTGTCTATAATTACGTTATCTTTGTTTTCACACTGTTCTTGCTTATCTTCACTTTTTATAGAAGACTATTCCCAGCAGTGGGAACCGCGATGTCCAGCAGAATTGAAGCCTCCGCTAATGTGAAATGCGGTCCGTTGTCTGCATTTACGTTTATACGGTACTTTACATTCGTTTTTAATTTTATTGCATTGCCACGTTTCATGGGGGCTTTAGCACTTACGGTAATTGTACACGTATGTGTTTCTACATAAAAGGGGATTACAATGTAAGAACAACAGTTCTTTTTGGTAAAAAAAAAAACACTAAAATGTATACGTAAAGTAGTAACATTAAGTAGTAAGAATTAAACAGGTAGAGAATACCTGTTTAATTCTCCGCAATTGATCACATTTTTGACCAATGAGAAATTTTACAACAGTGCGGCATTTTTTACTAACAATGGAAACGAATTTTTTCACTACTTATCTTATTTATAGTAGTCAGATATTTTTTATATTATCCTGTATTTATTTCTTTATATTATAATAAAATTGTATTTCTTTGAAAGCATTTTATGTACGTATTTTATAACACTGAAATAGCCAACGTACATGCAGTTCACCTGTTGATAAGTGGTCCCCGCAGCCCATTGATATTTGCAAGCAACCTCATAACAGGGGTTTTATTGAAAAATAATTCCCTGATGCGCTACTACTCCCGATAACTAAGATTGTGTCTCATAATTAAGAAAGCAAGTCTGCAATAATGCTTCCATCGTGATTGATAAAATTCATGCGAACAATTGAAGTGAATGTGGTACCTCTGGTTGAATTTTAAAGATTAAAAGATTTATTATCGTCAAAAACAGTTATACAATTTATAACGTCGTAAACAGCGGCAATAGTATAAACTGTCGCCAGACAAACAATTACAGAATTACAGATAATGAATTGTGTGTGTGTGTGTGTGTGTGTGTGTGTGTGTGTGTGTGTGTGTGTGTGTGTGTGTGTGTGTGTGTGTGTGTGTGTGTGTGTGTGTGTGTCTGTGTGTGTGTGTTTGTGTCTCTGTGTGTGTGTTTATGTGTGACATAATATATAATATTTAGGAAAAAAGTGACTCAGTCTTGCATGTCAAGTTTTGCAAAAATCCGATAATTTAGATTTTTTTTTTATTTGACTGAAGTAGCAAACGAGCATGCAGTCCACCTGATCACGGTCACTGCCGCCCATGGACATCTGTAATCAATTTCATACAGAACATGGATTCCATCTGAAGTCAATCACAGATGCGTTGCTACTCCCGAGGACTATGATGGTCGCCTCATGTAAAAGTGTGCCTGCAACCACACACTTCTATCGAAACGCAAGAAATGCTTCACGCTAGAAATAGGTGTGGTGGTGGTACTTCCCCGGTCGAACTACACTGGTTCTACCACCTTTAAAATTTACATTCCCTATACCTAAGTGGATATAATTGTAGGAAGTGAATCATACTGTTTTACCTTGCCTTGTATCCAATTCTTTAAAATATTCTTTTGAAAAACATATTTCCTAGATGTCCGTATTAAATAAGGTCCTTAAATATTCTATAATCATTATAAATAAGACGTGTATTGCTCTAAAGAGAAGTGCGGGGTCTCTTGCGCTAAGGCGCTTAATAAAATGAAATTCTCGGCCAGCGCTAAGCTTAAATGAAAGATACTTCATAGAATTTATTTAGTTCAGTTTCCTATTTATTTTATACAGCCCTAGAGAACTTTCTAATGGGAAATGTGTAGAAAGTACACTAATAACATAAGCTTGAAGATTTTTAATTTACACTGAAATTAAATTGTGGTCGCTATAAATACATTTCAAGGTAGTAGAACCAGTGTAGTTCGACTGGGGAAGTACCACCGAAACACCTTTTTCTAGCGTGAAGCATTTCTTGCGTTTCGATGGAAGGGTGTGGTTGCCTGTACACTTTCACATGATGTCACCATCGTAGTCCTCGGGAGTAGCATCTGTGATTGATTTCAGATGGAACCCATGTTCTGTATCAAGTTGATTACAGATGTCCATGGGCGGCAGTGACCACTTACCATCAGGTGGACTGAATGCTCGTTTGCTACTAGTCTGATAGAAAAAAATATGACCTAAATAAAGAAGTGCCTTTAACAAGGAAAGTAGCAACGAGTGATTTTATTAATTATTATTATATTTTAATATGTAACAGATATTTTGATTTATAAGATCCACTATTTAATATTCTTATATTTTAATATGTAACAGAATGCACATTATATTATTATCATTCTCGACACTTTCGATATGCATTTTTTTCCAGATTTTAAGGAAGTTATATAGCCAAAAAAATCCGCTACAATATTAAACTAAAATCGTAAATCGTATATTATGTTTTTTTAAATAATTCAGATCTGGGAGATGATTATTAACGCTAATTTTTAAACCTCATATTTTGAATTACATATTACTTTTAAACTTGCTAAAGGCTTCATTAATATGTGTAGTATAAAACTTTAAAGGTAACCGTTCATTGAATAAATATTCATGTTGAACAAGAAGTGTTACGGTAGTTACTTTTTATGTAATAGCCCCTGCATTTAACTGCTAACTACTGCAGTCTAATTAAGAAATTTACATCGCTATTTTATAATAATATGTTAGTATTAAATTAAATTATTTAATCGCTTTTTATTTATAAAACTGGAGTAGCGAATTAACATTCAGTCCAGATAGATTGCACGTTAATTTGCTGACTACTTATCGGCATATGATGGTGATGGTGAGTAGTAACTGCCGCCTATGGACATCTGTAACTTCATATAGTCCAGGAGTTTGATTTGAAGTGGACCACAATTGCCTGAAGACTAAGATAGTCGCCTCCTATATATGAAAAGGCAACCACTCTCCCATCGAAATGCAAGAACTACTTCTACGATCAGCTGCAGATCAAACGATACTCATTGCACGTACTAAAAGTACTCATACGTGTAAGTATATGCCGTTTAAAATGTTTTATTGAGTATTTAAAAGGAGATAGAAATACTAGGTGAACTTATTGCTGTTTAAAAAAAAACCACCGACTTCCACCCCACAAGGAAGTTAAAAATAATTAAAAATATATATATCTTGTGTAAAAATGTTGTTGTTGTTTATTGTTGGTGCTCAACATATGTCGTTGGATCACGATGACAAACTATGTCCTATATGAGCGCCGATTGATAATTGAGCTTGCATTAGGTGGACACTAATGGTCCATGGTCGAGAGCGGAAGGTCTTGGAAAGCGGTGAAATCTTTCTGCGAGGAAGTCATCTCGCGGAAGGAGGCTGCTGAGAGGGAGAGAGAGAAAACTTCTTACCTCCCTATCCGCAGCCGGAAAACCGGGCGTGGGAGAAGGGTTCCTCACGCCCATCTCCTTCCTCCCTAACAGAGGCATTGGTGCAGGATACAGGGGTATCCTGTGCCAAGATAAGAAGCTTTGAGGTTGCGCGCGCTGTGTTCCCGCGCGCACCTCAGCGACAGAGGGATGGAGAAACTCCAGCTCCATCCAAAAAAGAGACGGGCCCTGTGGGCAGACGCCGCCGGGACCGCGGACGAATGCTAGTAGCGCACCCGCAGTCCTGGCAAAGGGCGTACAGAGGAACACCGTGGGGTTTTGGCCGGTAGGAGTCCGGCATATCCTCTCAGCTGCCCCCGCGCAGAGAGGAACCCATGAAGGGTTTCCCTACGAAAAAAAAAGATGGATACTAATGGTAAGTGACCACTGCTACCCATGGACACCTGTGATCGACCAAGAATAGAATTCTATCCAGATAGTATGTTAGTACCATTAGGTACTACATGTTCATTCGTTATTTCACAGAACAATGTAACGCGACTCAGCGAGAAATAGAATAGTCGCTTAGTCTGAAATTTAATATGAGCAAGACTTTTGTCCTAATGTCCACTACTTAACCCATTTGGCAAGTCTTAGCAATCTTGAGTGGAATTCCGTGTAACTGAATACTAGATTTCTATCTATATATAAACAAAATTGAAGTCTGTCTGCAATTACAAAGCACTTAAACCATTTTCTACACTTGTCCAATTACTTACTACTTATGTCTACTTATGTCCCACAGTTGGGGACGGTTCTATTTCGCAACTCATAATGCTCTGAAGTATTTCACTACATTGTTGTGTACAATGTGTGATTTTGAAAAAAACGGATGATATATGGTCAACTCGTGTTGTATGTTTATAAAAACAGAAACAGTCTCTATCAAGTTTTTATAAAGACCTCGACAAATTGTTAGAAATATTTTTTTCGATGAGAAGGTACTTGCTATTGGATAATGGACATTGACGGCATGGTCCCTGTAGCGACAAAGCATACATAGGTACTCATAAATTTTTTGATGGCACCTAAAGTTACGATCTACACAAACTCTGCACCCTACACAGCGCCGCATGTGTAATTAAATGTAAGAGGTAGTTTTAAAATTACTAGATATTTATAGAAATAGTCGGGAGTCATTGGCTAATTTTAGATATTAACACTCGTAGCGCGGAACATTTTGACACCCCTAGAAGCGCGGATTTTTTAGGTAAAAAAATATGTGTTTTGCATTAAGTTCCGTGCACATAATATAATCTTATTTCAAGAAAATTCATAAAACTCACGATTATATGCAAAATATTTTTTTAACGAGAGCTGAAAAACATCGAAGTGTGTTAAATTTGGGACGCCCGCACTTCTAGTGTTAAGCTAGGTACCTCGATGATTTTACATGAAGTAACATAGCGTCCAACAATACCACAAAGGTGTTAGAACCAATGTAGTTAAACCGGGAGGTACCACCGCCACGCCTATTTCTACCGTGAAGCATTCCTTGCGTTTCGATGGAAGGGTGAGTTTGCCGGCACACTTATATATGAGGGGACCGTCGTAGTCCTCGGGACTGGCAACGCACCTATGATTGACTTTAGATACAAATCGGGTCCTGTATGAAGTTTCTTACAGATGTCCATGGGTGGCAGTGACCTCTTACCATCAGCTGGACTGCATGCTCCTTTGCTATTTCAGTCAGATAAAAAGCACTTAAGTTATTTTTATTATACATGCTTTACAGTGGAGAGAAATTAAAACTGTATTATTAGTTTAATTCAAGAGTGTTTTGTAAATGTTAGAAAATTCTATTATGTATACTCATTCAGCGTTTCGTTCATATGCAACGAGCAGAAACTACTTATTATTTTAATAAAATTATTAAAAAAGATAATTTATGCACATTGCCTATAAATTGTATTGTAATAAAACTTGTTGAGCAGTTGTTCATTTAGTTCCTTATAAAGATAAGTTATAACATACGCATTCAGGGAACATTTTGTTCCGCTAACAACATTGTTAGCACACGCGCTTACCCACTAACTAAACTAGATTACCTACTAACTATGCTATGAAACGAGCGCTTTCAAAGGGAGAATTCCAACTTAGTGGCGGTATTTGAGCTGGGTTTTGAGTAACGGGGGCAGGAACGCAGATTTACTTATTTAATAAAAAATTAGGTTGATCGGCGCGGGATGAAAATTACTAACTATTTAATGGCATTTTTTTTTTTTGAAGTATATTTTATTAATCTTTTGTTGTTAATTTATCGTGATACCAAATGATATTTTATTTTGACGATCGCATATATTATTGAAAGACTGAAGTAGCAAGAGAGCTGGCAGTCCATCTGATGGTAATGGTTACTGCTGCCCATTGCACAACTGTAAGTAGCTATAGAGGACGTGGATCAATCTATCTATAGTCTATAGTTATCTAACTATCTATAGTCCAATGTAGATATATAGTCAATGAAAGATGCGTTGCTACTCCTGAGGACTGAAATGGTCCCATCAAATAAAAGAGAGACGAAAATCTAGAAAAACATCTGTTGGAGATACCTCCCTGGATAAACAATATCAGTTTCTTTATTTATGAAGCGTCTATTACCAATTTTATTTAGATCAGGAAATGTGCTTGAAATCGAATACGATACATTGGTCCTTATGACTATGTACGCTTTCTACACTCATAGCCCCACACTAGGATTTTTTCCTGGGTGGTGGACCCATACAAGACGAATACACAAACACCCAGACCCAAAACATGAATCTAAACTCATCATTCAGATACATGTCTGGCAAGGAAACGAACCCGGGACCCCCTGCGCATCAGACCGGTATGGTAACCGCTCCGCCACGCGGGTCGTCAAAATGTAAGATGTTATGTCTAGAAAACGGAGATACGCTTACGATACGAGAGAAAACGAGATACTCAGAATTCGAATCCGAGTGCTGCAGACATTGCTGATATGAGGTAAAAATAGATGTAAAAAATAGGCGAATGTCTAGTCAGTAATTTTCAACACGCTATAAACCCGTCACTAAAAATCATTTTTTATTATATGGAATTAACAAACTAGACACACTTGATGATAATTGGCCACTGGTGCTCATGACTATGAGTAATCGACTACCGATCAGATTTTTATCTGAAGTTGGCTAAATATGTAACAGCACATAAGAAATAAGCTAGAGCGCATCGAATAAGGTTTCCGTTAAGCCTTTTTTCAGATCAAAACCCACCCAACAGCGGAAGTATCAACTAAACTTCCCCAATTCCCAAAATTTACAGCTACTTTTTAACCGACTTCCCAAAGGAAAGAGGTTATCTATTCGTCGTGTATATTTATTTTCAAACCATTCTCCACCAATTCGCACTTGGCCAGCGCGGTGGACTATGGCCTAAACTCTCTCATTGTGAGAGAAGACCCGTGCCCAGCAGTGAGACAATAATGGGTTGTACACCTTTCAAACCATTTACCTAAACGCTTTCCTACGTAAAAGCTATCGAAAAATTCTAAATGTGACTGATTAAAGAAAGGGCACTTCATCAAATGATTGATCTCGTGCGGAGGGTTTTAGGCTGATTAGTTTGTCGATGCTACGTTACGTGTGGACGGTATAAAGGGTCTAGTTTGACTAGTTTCCGCCCGTGACTTCGTACTCTGTACGTAGTGTCCTGTACACTCGTCTATGCGACAGTAATGGCATACAGACTAAAAAAGGAAGGCGCAACATACTAAAATTTACAATAGTTTTGTGGTAATGTTTAGTTCGATAATGTGGTCAATATGAGCATTTTGTAATGATAAATTGTATTAGTAACTCTTGAGAGATTATTATTTATATGAATAAATGTATTACATCTAGTAAAAAGTAATGTTTTCAAAATGCTGGCAATTTTGGAAACTCATCCTTGGGAAAATTTATTTAGATGGATTTATTTACATTTGCGAATTTAATTTGCAATGTTTTTGTAAAGATGTAACAGGTGTCGTCACTAATTTGTTTGTGCTTTTTATACTTATTATTTTATGCTTTCACTTTAATTTTCTTATTAATAAATAATATTTTAGTGGTGCACGATATTATTTTACATGTAATTATTTCGGAGCAGCCCTACTGTAATTTTTATATAATTTACAGGGACAGATTTTTTGTGAAATCTGGTAGTCGTGTGATTGATTTATAATGCTGCAATATTTTGATCAGAAAAAGCGTTTATCAGAATCAGACGACAAAGTCCGTAGCCGCAAAATGATATTGTATAAGTCATTTAATGTTAATTTCACCTGATATAAATTAGCTCAAGCTTCGTTATTTCCATAGATCTGTTATTAACAGAGACAGTGGACGCTACAAAAAAAAATACTTTCGATATTCAATTATCACAAATTACTCTTAGAAAGAACAAAACATCAATTTATATAATACTAGCTGTACCATGTGTGCTTTGCTACGCCATCAAAAAAAAAATATATAGTTAAATACACCAGAAACCTTCACGAGCTCATGAATCAGAACTTTGCTAAATATCATCACATGATCAAATGATTTACGATTCTATAGAGGACATACAGACAAACATTCGTTTTTATAAAGAGAACAAGAAGAAGACAAAAAAATGTATCGTAGGTTGTACACTATTATTATATGGGTACATTTCTTTTTTAACAGCAAAAAGCCAGCTGTGTGATAGTTTGAAGGGCGTGGTAGGAATTTTCGAATTTTCAAGTTCAATATGAGGATTTATGTATGGCAGATAAACATACATAGACAAGGCATTCCACTCATATTTCAGGTACTGTAATCTAGGTTAAAATACAGATCTAATACCAACCATGAGTTCTAAGTAAATTATGAGCTAGTCTACTACGTGCTACGTACTACATGCTAGTCTACTATGTACTTTTGTAATAATCGTGTTTAATTTAGACATGTTTGCTACCTATTTACGTAATTAATTTTTTCGTATGCATTTGCCTATTTTCAACAAAAAAAAAATCTTTACACTTCAAAAATATGTATCTTTTATCTTACATACCTGCTTATTTCATCCAAATAAATAAAATAGTGGCTTTTTAAAATAAGCTGTGGAATATCTTAAACTAAATCGTTTACAGATTTTTCAATGGCCCTTTCAGGACGTAGTAGGTACTTTATATCTTCAATTTGACATTCAACTCTTCATAGATTGGGTATCTATATATTGAACTAAATCATTAATAATAAAGTAACACTTACATTTAGGGTATATTTTCACGTTAAATACCGTAACAGCCTTATCACTATGTATGTCGTGTATCACAGTTTTTACCGGTATGCAGCGTGGACGACACGTTGTATCCGGAACTGAATAATTTAACCGAATGTTACTAGTCCCTGCTAAAACGCTCAGTAATGTTCTATAAGTAGTACAATTAACAAATATTGTATTGTATTGCTCTTGTAATATGAGGGTATTATAAACATTTGGCAGTTCAATTTTCACGGTTTGAACATAATAAATTTATATTTTCGTATTTATTTCGTGGGTAACGTGAAATACCACCGTATGTAAAAACGATGAAATGTGAAATTCTAATTTATTTAATTTTTTTATTTATTTAAAAATAAAATTGTTTTGGTACCGTTTTAAAAAATAGAAATAGTCAAATAAAAATAAATTAAGTCTTAAAAATCAATGTTGAATAATTTAAAAATACCCTACAAAATTACAAAAAAAATTTTTTTCACAAAATCTGCAATTCAATAATCAGGTGTATCACATAAAATAGTCACAAACCTCAAAAAATCTTGCATTGAAACGAAACACATACACTTCACCACACGCAACGATCTCCCTCCACAACAACACGTGCGTCACCCGCCGCGGTCGACGCGCTACTGAGCTGAACTTCAGATCGTCTGGTCTTGTGCATCTGCGCTACCCTTAGCAGGAGTTTACTGATTCCTTCCAACAACCATTGTTCCTGTTTCTCATACACTGTAATATACATCGCGTGCTTACTTTTCCGTTTACGGCTGCAACTTGCAGTATACCTTGAAACGGTCACCGAAAACAAGAACAATGCTTGTTTAGGAAACATAAACTCATACTAACGGTACCGATCGCCTGGTAGGCCGGATCGACAATGTGGAAATTGCGCTGCGTTTTCCGGAAGCATCCGTTTCTTTTCCTTTTTTTAGTTCTACTGTCAGCCGGTATTAGGATTAGGTATATGGAAACCCATTTTAATAAGACTGGAATATTGATAAAAAATACATTAAAAGTACGATAATTATTAAAGTATACCTACCATAATAATTATCGTTCTTTTTTGAATGTACGTTAAGTTTATAGTAATTGTTTCCTTATATTATCTGCTTTGTATAGAGAAACATTAAAAACCTTTTAGCATTTATTATAAACAGTAGTTTAGTTTTTGCTCTTTTACAACATTTTTTATTTTAATTATCAGTGTTAGTGAACGTATATTTCCAGTGTTAAGAATGTGGATTGTAGCGTTTCATATTTTGTCAAAATTTCAAATTTGTTATGTTAATGTACTTTGTATTATGTTTTGTAACCTATGTACTGAATATTCGAAAAACAAATGGCAGAAAAAGAAGAAAAAAAAGAAAAATATTCATGTGTATGATTCATAATGGTTAAATTTTCAAACAAACGTTCAACACCTATATTACTCGTACAGACGTAAAATTTTCAAAATTGTTTTTTTTATCTGACTGAAGTAGCAAACTAGCATGCAGTCCATCTGATGGTAAGTGGTTACTGCCGCCCATGGACATCTGTAATGAACTTCATACAGAACATGGATTCCAATAGAAGTCAATCACAGATGCGTTGCAACTCCCGAGGAGTATGATGGTCGCCTCGTGTTACTACAGTGTGCTTAAGGTGTGATTAATTCTTCGGCACTGACATTTTTGGATCTTAAGTTTAACGATTTCTAATTTGCGTTGATCTCTGGCTATGTAAATCACTTTTTTAACCGATTAAAGTATTAAACGAGCATGCAGTCTGAGTATGCATCTGACGATACGTGGTAATTGCCGCCCATGGACATCTTTTGCAGCGCTGAGGACGGCCACCGGGGGCGTTTTAGTGTGGTAAAAATCACACATAACCGTGCGTCGCTCCCACGCTGTCGAACACCTTTTAAAGGTTTCCCCCTCGAGAACAAAAAAAAAGAAAAAAGGGGGTTCTATATGAAGTCAATAACATACGCGTTGCTACTTCCTAGGAATTAGATGGTCCTCTTATATGAAAGTAAATCTTCTATTGTAAGTACATATACAAATTCCTCCACACGTTGTTTTACAATTAAAGGATCGCAATGGTTTTATTCAATTAATGGAATAATTTAAAATGAACCAAAAGCAAATAAAAATACCAAATCCAATTAAACTATATACGAGATAGAGATCTGTATTGTCAAAGAACTTTTACATCGGAAAGGAGCGATAAAGGATTGCAAATGAGGGGGCCTCAAAAGCGAATGAGGGCACCGAAATTCCAAATGAGTCCCGACTCCAGGTCTCTTCCCTTTAATTAATAGAGGAAATTGTTTGTCCGAGTGGCGGCCCATCTCTAATTACTCCGCCCAGCTCAAATCACCGCCGAAATCCACAATTAGTCGAATTATTCTTGCCTTCTTTATCAAGAAAAAGCGAAAAACAATAGCTTTGCTTTAAAGAAACAAAAAGCGGATGTACTTAGGGTGACTGTGCTTCTCCAATGATAATCGTTAATGAAGAGGCGTTAAAAATAATGACAGTAGTGACAAGACTATTAAAATTTGTTACACGCTATATTCACGACTGACTTTATAATATTTTTCCTTTGGGAAGTCGGTGGAAAACTAATTGCTATAAAATACCCTTTGACCTAATTTGATCAATATGAATTCCTTACTAGAATAATAATTAATATATTCATGTCACTTATTTTAATAATCAATAATCAATGATGACAAAAAAAATATATCGACATACATCACTGTCACTGATTTATAAAAAGTTGTCCATCTTATTATAATTACATATTGTTAACGGATCTCCTTTAGATTACCAATAATATACGTTCTCACACCACAATTATTTATTAAACACATACTTAATTACAATTATTTTACATTATTTATTTATTATTCTCACATCACAATTACTTATATATCAAACTCTTAGTTTACAACTATCTATATTATTTATTTATTAGAATCTTTATTATTTTTCCCACGACCGACCATTGACAACCCATGACAACTTATATCTTCTTCTTTGTAATGTTTTTAATAGTGTAATACTTTAAATAAGTTTTCATATAAAAATATAATAAATGTATATAATAATAATAATATCGGTATTTTGAGAACGCTAACAATATATTTGAACTAAACAATATGTTAAGCGAGACTAATTTCATTTACCTGCACGTAAAACTTTACTATTTTCGTTAATGATTCCTAACATGATTTATTTATAATGACAATTTGATATTTTACACTTTTATAAGTTGTGAGCTTGTGAGTCCTATAAATCAACCAGTTGAAACACAAAACATAGCAACAATACGATTTTTGACAGAAATTAGAACCAATTTCAGCATTCAATAATCTCATCGCCTGCATGAGATCTGGCGGGTGAAGGACACTACAAAGCTCGCTGGTCTACACCTAGAACATAATTGGCTGAATGCAGGAAGCGCAGAGATCTGTTACCAATTATTCTACCATTACCTTCGCTTTTGTTATCTCGTATCCTACATGCCGCTTTTGGAAAACAATGACGTGAAATGGGAAACGTAAGGTACTGCAGTATTTTGGATAGTTACGGTGTAAAGAGATTGTATGTTTCACTAATTGTTTGGAAGTTATTCGTAAATGTTGAGTCAAAGAGTGAGGTAAAGTAGAAATGAATGCGAGCTTTAATGATCATATCAGCAATTTTATTCATTCTCATAATAGTTATGGTTTATATTCGTGCATTAACATTATATCTATTACTGAATTCTTTAATAGTTTAAGTATTCGTCTTTTAATTATGTTATATCACGAAAATATTATAAAATACTATTTAGGTAAGATTTTTTTAGATAATAATATGTTGAACATTGAATCAAATGTAAAATATAAATCATTTGCGTAATATCTCGTAAGATAAGTATAATAAGTATAATATTACATGTTAAATTACTCCCTACTAACTTTTAATTTACACGAACAATAACAAATAAGTAAAATAATAAAAACTCTCCAAGGGCATCTAAATATG
The DNA here is from genome assembly GCA_949699795.1 of Spicauda simplicius. Lineage (NCBI taxonomy): Eukaryota > Metazoa > Arthropoda > Insecta > Lepidoptera > Hesperiidae > Spicauda > Spicauda simplicius. The sequence goes on from OX453066.1 coordinate 3,681,002, forward strand.
AATGGTAGAGCGATCATTGTTTCAAAGCGGACATCGCCCTTCAAAACTCCCCTAACATAAACAGCAATGGCGCATTAAAGTCAGTTAAATTTGTTTGCATTATAATATTTACCTGTCCACTGAACCATTTAATACGTGCCCTAAGCGCTGAGGGATAGAACCTTCGTAATGTACTGGCACGTCATTCCAACTTGTAACTGATTTTTATATTTCCAAGCGTAATTTTGCAGATCCCAAATCTGAGCATCTCCTTATTATAAATGATGTAGGGGCGAAAATAGTAAATGTTTTAGTTAAAGGGCAGTAAAGTGAATTGGGGAAAGTAGTCGGTGGGGTGATGCAAGATGCGTCCGCCCCAGTAATAAGATCTCTTGACTCGTGGGAACGTTCGATTTATGGATGTGGACGGCAGGCACGCGAATGTATGAATAGGACCATATTTGCGAACTTTAGGGTACAATGTGGTGTTTATAGAACAGTTTATTATGAATCGAAACCACTCAGCAATGGATTTGATTTCGCACTTGACCAACGTGGTGGACTATGGTCTAAACTCTCTCATTCTGATAGAAGACCCGAGCCCAGCAGTGGGACAAAAATGAGGGTGACGTGATGCAGCAAAATTTATGTACAATGGAATTCAGGGCATATTAATAACAAAAGTGATAGAAATACATATATTTATGGTTTAAAGGCTAACGTGTGTTAGACCGCACTTATATCAGTACAGGACAGTCCAAACTTTTACTATTATTACTGTATTATTACAGTAATAATAATAAAAGTTTGGATAAAATATGGACATTATGTGATTTCTATAAATAAAAACATAAGTAAAATTATAGGTATCTTAAACCTAAGCCTTTTACTGTCAGAAAGATTTTAGGTTTATTTTGTCATTTTCCATGATGCAATGCAATTTTGTTGATACGTACGCTTTAATTGACTGTTTCATCCGTCGCCAGATTAGCACGGATGAAAAACGTTGGGATTAAGGGACTGGTTTTATCATTAACGAATTTCGAGAAATATTATAGCGAAACGCCTTTTGCTTAGCGGCATATGAATTATTAGTAATTGATTATAGTATTGCGGATTTCTTCGTACTGTTTTAAATTTCACTTATATTCCCGTTTCGTTTTAGATTAAATACATTTATGTTATCACATCTATCAACATCATGATAACTCATGATGTTACAAAATCACCACTGAATTTCGTATTTTTAATCTATTTCTTATTTTCTTTTTAATTCAATTTCATAATAACAAGAGGTTACACGTGTCTTCTGTAGTTTAAGTTTTTTCTTCCAAAACTTAATATTTGTTTTCTATTCATCGAGTTTTATTACTATCTCTATAAGTGATCTGTTGGGTAGAAAAAAAAATATATATAAAAATATTTCAGTAACATACATTCTGACTGTTTTCAGAATTCATGATTTATATTTGACGCTAGTATAACCTATCCGTCCCTGTAGTTCCGGGATCAGAATAGGGCTACGGTATCCTCTGCCTGTCGTAAGAGGCGACTAAAAGGGGCTTCCGGGGTTGCGGGCGGCTAGAGTGGGAGCTTGAACCGTCCAGCCAGGCGATCCCGGGAAGGACGGCGGTATGTGTGGTCGCATATCGTCGTATAGACTAGATGGAGCGGTGGGCCCAGCCGCCCATCTGGGAGGAGCCCGATGGGGCAACACGCTTAGAGGATTCCGGTAGTGTTTGTTGGAGATCCCTGAGTCCTCTTTTTTAGCGCCGAGGATGGTCACCGGGGGGGTTTTAGTGCGGTAAAAATCCCACATAACCCTTCGTCGCTCCCACGGCGTCGGGTACCTTTTGAAGGTTTCCCCTTCGAAAACAAAAAAAAAAAAAAAAGTATAACCTATTAGTAAAAGACCTGTATGTAATTAATAAAACAATAATATGTAATTGTAACATAATTATAAATTCTATTGTACTATATTGTAATTTTGCACGCCTAATTAGGTGAAATAAGAGCATTTGTAAAAGTACCACCTAAAATGTACCTTATTTCTGCAATAAATATTTTTATTATTATTATTATCCTCTTTTTGCCTTCGTAGTGAAACAGATGGGTTAACTCGGGATCTTTTAATAGCAAGGTTTAAATTCTCCCCTAAAATGGAAATTGCGTGTAAAGTTGGACGAGAATTAGGGAGCTGTTTTAAAAACACCGTGTGTGTTGATACGAATACAACACGGTTAAAAGGTAGCGTAAATCTGACGGAAGAAAAGTATTTATAAATAAACGCACTAAAATAAATACACTAATGAAGCAACTAGAATCTCTTATGAATAATTAAGAAGACAAGACACATAATGATTGTGTTATTGTATAAATGATATGACCACGATACTGATAACACAGATGATTTTTGAATGGAGCTATAAAAAATAGAAATCACATTCGACAAATAATCATATCATAAAGTCCATTTTGGCAGAATTCACATGAGGCGACCATCCTAGTCCTCGGGATTAGCAACGCATCTGTGATTGACTTCAGATGGAACCCATGTTATGTATGTAGTTGATTACAGATGCCTATGGACATCTATAATCAACTACATACATGGGTGGCACAGCAGTGACCACTTACCACTTACCATCAGGTGGACTGCATGCTCGTTTGCTGCTTCAGTCAGATAAAAAAATATTGAAAAATCACAATTGGCACTATCACAATTTCTTATAAAGTTAAAAGAATAGAAATTTCTTTATAAATATTTGAATGTTGATATAGAACGGTACATGTCTCCAAATTTTGGAACAGCAAAACGAATGGTACTTAGATTTCGTCGTTTTCAGAGATCCATCAATTTGCGATGTGTCAACGATGGCTGCGACGAATGTAACGAAATAAAGATAGATCACTCAGAAACCTCTTTTGGAGCTTTTATCGTGAGATCACTCATCACTTTTAATATAATTGTGACATTAGTACCGCTTCTGACACACTTTTTCGATGCGATAAGCCTAATGGTAAAATCATATAGAATATACAATTTAAATTGTTTGGCTGTATGATTACTATGTAATTATTTTTCTGCTATATAAGGGACTTATAAGGTCTATATCATTGAGATTTTGGTTAAGTGTCATTGAAGAACTTCAAATAACTTTTAGTTAAGTCTTTTAATTTTCATTATTATAGTTTCCATAAATTGACAGTGGAAGATAATTAAAATCTAAATTAATTTAAAATATACGTTTGCTTTACCTGAGGAAATATCAATGTGTTACAGCTTTGAATAAGATCTCTTACTACTGAATTAATTATCTACTTTAGAATAATAGATGTCTGCCTATATTCAAATTTCGAACTTCCACTTTGTAGTTAAAGTTAGTTGAGCTTGACATTCTAAATCAATGCTAATGTTACTACATTATTAAATTAGGTTTTCGAATTTTAGTCTTTAACAGTGCATCATAATGTCATATTAATCTAACAATATCTACTGTATCATCGTTTCATGAATCTTTTCTTTCTATTCTGTTTTCATGCGACTGAATCAGAAGTAGGGCAATGTTTTTCAAGCGTGTGTATGTATGTTTGTACGTATATATGTTTCTATTTATATATGTCAAAATCGTTGGAATGCGGTCCAGCCCGACCGGTTTGACGGATTGTAAGATATATTATATTACCCATTATTAGAATTGTTTCAAATGTTACATTGATATAGACAAGTCTTGAGTAGGGCAGCAATCAGAGATAAAGGAGATTTTTACTGAGATCAAATGAAAGCTACACATTCATATCACTATTTTGATGCAAAATCTTTAAATTAAATAAATTGCTATACAAACAAAAATACCTTAAAACAATAAACTGAAACTGACGACAATCAATCGGACATAAGCAGTAGGTTTTTGATAATTTAACAATGTTACTTCTTACTTTACCAAATTGGTTCGAAGACGAGTAGGTAAAACAGAAATGACAGATCCAAGGTATAGGAGGAAATAATAAAAACGGCTTGAGGAAAATGACAAGGCAAATGCCACGAGGGCGGTGCCAACTGAGGCGTTGTAATTCGAAATTGCCCTATAGTGGCGTTTACGTTTGGCACTCAGTTTAATATCAATCGTTTGGGATGTAACGTAGTAATATGGACTTTTGCTAAGTTTTTATTGCTTATTTATTTATTTATTTATTTATAGTTAGCTAGAACGGCCATCAAGTCCAATTACACTAACTCAGATACAAAAAATACACAATAGTAATATAAAAACATAATAGAAATAATTATAACTTAAGACTTGTCAATAAGAAAAATAATTTAGGGTCAATAACATTGAATCAATGATTAAAAAATTATAATAATTAAATTCAATCAATAAATAATAATTATAATTAATCAAGAATGTTCTGTTATTTTTAAGTACATTATAACTAGAGATTGATGTTTCTTAGTATGTTTCCAAGTATGCAACGGAAAAGAAAGAACAATAAAATACACTCAATTTAAAACTAATACAATCGGCACAAGACAAAGCAAGAAAATGTTATAAATACACTAGTATTTATTGCATCACTTAACAAACAATAAAAACAAAACAAAGATATACATTTTATAAAGCTTACAATTTACTACAAGTAGTTACCAATACATTATATTTTAATGCTTTTCCTGTAGATTTAACTATAAGGAGCATTGCAGTTTATTAACTTTCTAGTTAACCCGGCAAACTTCGTTCCGCCTAAAATTAAAAAAACTAAAATTATCAGTGTTTCTCCGCTACATTATGTATGCATTATACATAAAACCGTCCTTTTGAATCGCTCTATCTATTAAAAAACTGAATTTACAATCCCTAGCGTAGTTTTAAAGATCTAAGCATACATAGGGACAGACAGCGGAAAGCGGCTTTGTTTTATACTCTGTAGTGACGATGCAGTAGTCAATAATCCTAAATACATATATTCGAAGCAAATGTTTGATCATTTCTATGTCCTAGTGGTACTGTAGAGTATAAAATCCTTTTTAATTGCTGCTTAATAGTTATCGTATTTTAGTTCTCTATAGTTTAAATTAATAATAGAACCAAAATAAATAAGAGAAACGCTTCTGGTGATGTTTAAGTAACAGTCAATTTTTAATTATGTATATCTATGTATATTACATTCGCATTCATACGAATTACGAAATGCTATTTATCTGTTTTGCGGCTTTAGTTTTGAATAGTGGCCAGAGGCGTGAAAACCGGCAGCTCAATGAGGCAACCTCGGCTCGGCTCAGCAAATAGCCCGGCAGAGTAATTTCAAAATATTCTGCAAATCAGTGCTTTGCGTTGAGCTATTTCATTTGTTGATTTGCTTGTGAAATACTGTTCTGTGTTTTATTAAATAGTCGCAGTATTAATATATAGGTATTTTTTTATCTCACTGAAGAAGGAAACGAGTATGCAGTCCACCTGATGGTAAGTGGTCACTGCCGCCCATGGACATCTGTAATCAACTTCATACAGAACATGGGTTTTATCTGAAGTCAATCACAGATGCGTTGCTACTTCGAGGAATATGGTTGCCCTATATAAAAGTATGCCGGCAACCACACTCTTCCATCGAAACCGAAGAAATGCTTCACGCTAGAAATAAGTATGGCGTTGGTACTTCCGCGGTCGAACTACACTGGTTCTACCACCTTCAAATAATTTCAATATATTTGTAACGAATACTTTTCCATGATTTATGAACGTTACGGGAATCACTAGCCACAAATTCAAACAATATATTTAGGTTTCTCATAATGCTATTTATCTGCGGCTTTAGTTTTAAATAGTGGCCAGAGGCGTGAAAACCGGCAGCTCAATGAGGAACCTCGGCCGGTAGAGTAATTTCAAAATACTCCGCAAATTAGTGCTCTGCGTTGAGCTATTTCATTTGATGATTTGCTTTTGTGGAACTGTTTTGTGTTTTATGATTTAATTACAGTATCAATATATTTATAATGAATACTTTTCTATGGTCTACGACTGTTAAGGGATCCACAAGCCAGACGAACAAACAATAAATTTAGATTTCTGTTCTAGTGACCGAAGTGTCTATGTTATCCAGGAAGACGACGCTGCCCATCTCTTAGATTTTGTCCTTTAGTTACCTTGCATCGTACACGAGAAATAAGGATGTGGTCTTTTCGAGAATGATACACGTTAATAACTTATGTCTAAATTTCTGACTGAAAGACGGTCAACTAAAGATATAAATTGAGCTATGTAGTATTAGTAACATTCACTTGACCATAGTGACCAATTACTATTATGCAGGTGAAACCCGTGCTACATGCTTTTCTAACTCTTGTTAAAATATACCCATGCTAACTAAGCTTTGACGCCTTATGTAGACACTTATTTTGAAAATTATTGTAAATTGATAAGGCACCTGCCTGAACATACTTGTGAAATTATGTAGCATAGCAAACATTGCTATAATAAAAACAATTGTATGAATGGCATTCAACAAATCTTTGAATAGTGAAGTGAAAAAGTTTTTTTAATTACATTAGTGAAGAGGATTATCCACTTGGAAAAGCTTCGCTCGCTTTTTCCAATCAATTGACCCCGTCAGTGCATTAGCTCAGCTAGAAAATAGGTTACGTAGTAGGTACTCAAGAACAATTTGATGTGAAACTTCAAGATAGTGGAATGTACACATATGGTTCGACTGTGGAGATATCTCTGCTACAACTATTTAAAGCGTAAAATATTTTTTAGGTTTCGATGGAGGGCTGTGTTTATCAGCTCATCTTTATATCAGACCATTTTAGTCCTCGGGAAATACTCTTACCTACTCAGGAGGACTTCAGATAAAACCCTTGTTCTATATATTATTATTTATCTATATATTAATACGAGAAGTAAAAACTTGTGATCCGTTTTTAAGATACTTGCCGCAGTTGATGTAAAGAAGGATTACCCAATGCTAATGAATTGCGTACTACAATAATACATACATTTTTTCTAAATAATGCATAAATCATACATAAAAACAACTATAACTAAATATACAAAATAGAACGTTCAATGTCTTTGAAACACATAACGCCAAAAAATGTCAGATGTCTTTGTCAAAATACCCGCTATTGCTTTTAAATGCAGTTTAGCTAATTAAACCTTTTTTTTACCTTTAATTGGTGCGTTTAAAATAACTTGTCAATTATTACATTTTATTTGAACTTGAGAAACATTCGTGCTTCTTTGGACAATATGAAGTTTAATTTTTTATTGTAAATTACGGTCGAATTTTGACCGTTGAGACTAGTAGATATAAATAGCTCTAGTGACCATTTACTTACTCAATTGCTACTGGACCGACTACTTGCTTGTTTTCTACTTCAATTTTATAAAAAGATATATTATATTAATAGATGCCGATTCATATGACAATGATTGAAAACTTTACTCGTTTATGGAAAATCCGTCCATCCATAATCCTTTTTAGAGTTTGACATTCCTAAATAAGTTATCAGTTTTGAACATTTTATGAACCTCATTAATAGCAAAATATTGATAAAGGATATTTAAAAAATACAAAACTATTAATATAATTATATTATTCTACAATTAACTGATTATTATTATCCCCAATTTCTTTGAGTTTTATTATAACTCTTACGAAGTTTTAAAGCATTGGTATTTACAAAGATAATTTCGATAATGTATAATTACATCGCATCAATAAACCGAAAGCGAAAGTCGATATCGCATCTTAAACAAGATGATTTTGCGAACACAATTACAAGAAATCGGAGATGATAAATTACGATCCCATAGAAAGTTTATTACATCTTTAAGATGGTAAGTATGTTGAACACAAGCACTTTATATATCATTCCGTCCCCTAAGGCTGTTTTACATATAACCTTTATACTTAAGGTAGCGCTCATTTTAAAAGCTTGTGATTATTATAAAAGGGTATCTGTAGTATATATTCTTAGCCGTATTAAAATACTTTATTATTAATAGCATTAAGGGGCTTGGTTACAATCACTGTGTGCCGTTTTGTAACATATAAATTGTCTGTTTAATTTTGTTCAAAACTTCACTTTTTTTTTATCTGACTGAAGTACCAAACGAACATGCACCTGATAGTAATTGGCCACTGCCGCCCATGGACATCTGTAATCAATTTCATACAGAACATGGGTTCCATCTGAAGTCAATCACAGATGCGTTGCTACTCCCGAGGACTATGATGGTCGCTCATGTGAAAGTGTGCCGGCAACCACACCCTTCTATCAAAACGCAAGATATGCGTCACGCTAGAAATAGGTGTGACGGTGGTACTACCCCGGTCAAACTACACTGGTTCTACCACCTTGAAAACTATCACTTAGAAACCACCTAGTTTTAAAGCATTTTAAATGTACATAAACTTTTAAAAAATATTTTTATTAGTAGGATAAATTAGAATACTTATTACGTAATAAACATTTTATATAAATTTCCCACAAAATCCCCTAAGTGCACTTACCCAAAACTTTATTTGTACCACTGTTCCAGTGACCAAAATAAAACCTTTTAGATCCACGTGTACCGAGGTAAGAGTTTGACCGCGGTGGCAAAAGTTTCGAACAGATGGGGCAAAAGATGCAATTAAATCCAAGCAAAAAACTTTCCAAATCATGAATCATTGTTGCAAATTTATGTCCGCCGAACGCCATGTTTTGCTCCGGGGCATCCCGTCCTTGTTTTTGCCCGGGGCACTCGATAATCCGGGACTCGTTACAAATGCGTCGGGATTTTGTGACACTCTAGGGGCAATGTGATAAGTGCTACCACTTAAATATATCTATAGTTTACAAAGGTGTGCGAACGGGAAGGGCAAGCGATAAGCGACAAAAGATCTTTTCCTTCAGGAATTAAATATATTTAATTCAACAACCACAACGCTTACATTAAACAAAAAAATGGTTAGCTGTTCAATGTGGTGATGTTACCAGCGTTTTGGGATCTCTTTCAAATTATATCAATTCGGAAGAAACTAATCATACGATAATTTGCATTTTGTACTGTTTTATATAATTACAACAGTAACTATAGGTGGTGGTAATTGTTGGGTAATTGCTAACTATATCTTGGCAAATACTTTCAACAAATTGACGTGGTTATAAATCAAAGTTAATTAGAACAACACAATATAGTTCTCAAAACCCTGTTTCAACAATTATGTTTTACAAATATGTTTGTTAACAATTTTTTGACAATTCTATGATTCCACATATTTACATAAAAAGATCTTTAGATAATATGAAATTATCTAAAGATCTTTTTATGCTAGTAATGTCTAAAGGGGTTTAATAATTGGAACGAAATTACGAGGCATACCTACAAAGAGAGTGCACCTATATAATTTCGTTAAAGATTTCTGTCGAACAAAACAATTACTTTATCACATTAGCACATGTTATATATTGTCGACATAGTTAACTTTCCTTTCAATGCAGGGTATTAGAATAGTTTGCAACCTTAATTCATCATCATCATTATCATTCATCCTTATCATCATCATTCATCAACATCATCATCATCATCATTCTGATTACATAGACCACAAAACAGCTTGGGACTGAGCAATAATATACATTTCTAGATCATCATTCATCCTCATCATCATCATTCAACATCATTCATCAACATCATCCTCATCATAGTTCTGATTACATAGACGACAAAACAGCTTGGGACTGAGCAATAATATACATTTCTAGATCATCATTCATCCTCATCATCATCATTCAACATCATTCATCAACATCATCCTCATCATCGTTCTCATTACATAGACGACAAAACAGCTTGGGACTGAGCAATAATATACATTTCTAGATCATCATCATTCATCCTCAATATCATCGTTCAACATCATTCATCAACATCAACATCATCATCGTTCTGATTACATAGACGAAAAAACAGCTTGGGACTGAGCGATAATATACATTTCTAGAGTATGTTTAATAAGTGTCAAAGTGTAGCGTATCTTGCCCAAGGCCTCTTTTTTAGTAACTGTAAGGCAAGATACTGGAGCTAACTTTCATTACAATGTAATAAAACATGATTGAAAAAAAAAGAAAAAAAAGGACAACCTGCTGAGTTTCTTGTCGGATCTTCTCAGTTTAGCTCGTGTTCCGATCCGGTGGTAGTGTAAAAAAAATGTGTAACTGACAATTGCTAAGTGCCCCCGTAGCCCTATACAAAATAAAAACATTTCATTCATTCTCGCTTTAATTCCTTATCGACTGAGAACTTTTTTTCACTCACGTACAGGAAGATAAAGAGATTTGTATTATATCGCACCTTTATAAGACTATGATCAAACAAGTACCTAACTTTCGTGGATACCTTCAATGTAAAGTTTGAACACGGCTCCAAGCGTAGAACTAAATCTATATTTAAACCTTTTAACACAAATATCTAAATTAAAACGAAAGCGACAAGTAAATTAACAATTTTACTATTATATATTTTCTAGCATTATTTAAAAATGTATATGTTTTACAGGTATTAACGTACATAATTTTCAGAGATTACTTTTTATAAAAATCATACTTTTGAAACGAGCAATGTTTATTTCAAATATTTATTGTTATATAAAGTATAAAATATCGTTCTTCGTTCAAAATATTTTATACTACAAAATAAAAGTTTACTTCCACTGTTTTATGGTATGGTCCACTGTTTTACGCAGGAACTGCTTTACGTGAAATAGGTGTGGCGGTGGTACCTCCCCGGTCGAACCACATATGTTCTACGAACTAATGGTAAGTGGTCACTGCCGGTGAGCAGTGATAGCCTAATGGTTGAAACTTGCACTCTCGATCGGGAGGTCCTAGGTTCAAACCCAGGCACGCACCACTGATTCATGTGCGTATTAGAAATTAATTATCACTGCTTTTCGGTGAAGAAAAACATCGTGAGGAAACCTACACACCCGAGAGTTCTTTAAAAAAAAAAAAAAAGTTCTCGGAGGTGTGTGAAGTCCACCAATTCGCACTTGGCCAGCGCGGTGGACTATGGCCTAAACTCTCTCATACTGAGAGAAGACCCGTGCCCAGCAGTGGGACAATAATGGGTTGACGACTGCCGTCAATAGGTATATGCAATGAGCCCCAGGCAAGTTTCTTACCTGGGCTAAGCCACAGATGCGATACTACCCTTGTGGGCTGAGTTGGAACTCTACGCTACATCCGCCTCACTACACTCTTCAAATCAGAAAGCAGCAGTGCGTATTATTGCTGTTATAAGGCAGAAATAGACGAGACTGTGGTGCTTCGGAAGTCAGATTATATAGAAAAGGTTCTACCACTTTGTAGTAGTAAACATTTAACAGTATATAACAGTTATATAGCATATCCAAGGGTTAATAATGTTACGTGATGTTGAAACAGTGATATTGGAGAATGATGTACGCACCTATAACTGGCATACATACCAGTTCATTTATATAGATATAAGTTATTTTGTAATTTTGTATGTAATGCTGTTGGTGAGTCTGTAATAAATAAATAAATAAACAGTAATGTCACCAATCCGCACTTGGCCAGCACGGTGGGCTATGGCCTAAACTCTCTCATTCTGAAAGAAGACCCGTGCAGACTAGTGGGACAATAATGGATTGACGAGAATGTCACTAAAATTGAGGTTTTTATACACCTGGATTTTAGCTCCAGTAGGTAGGTTAAATTTTTTTAGATCTCCTGCACAAAAATCACGTTTTTTTTTTACACGTTATCTACACTCATAGCCCCACACTAGGATTTTCTCCTGTGTCGTGGTTGCCATGGACACACACAAGACGAATACACAAACACCCAGACCCAGAACATGAATCTAAGCTCATCATTCAGATATCTGTCTGGCCGGGAATCGAACCCGGGACCCATTGCGCGTCAGATCGGTATGGTAACCGCTCCACCACGCGGGTCGTCAAACATGAAACAAATCATTAATGAAAGCTAGTATTATAAAACACCCAAATTCTCATTAGTATCAGTGAGCTATATTTTAATTTAGATGCTTTTGTTTTCTAAAACGGTGAGTGATGAATTTCCTGCCACCAAATTTTAACCCCTCAGACGTAAACAAAATATAAATACTTAGCACTAGACAACGCACAACGAAGGGGCCGCCATGCTGGTCTTATACCCAGAGGGTTCAGATTCCGATTCCTGGATAATCAAATAATTTAGATTTCTTAGTTAAGTCTAGTCTTACCTATATGTAAGACTAGACGAGACTAGACTAGTATAGTATAGTTCTATATGATTTTAGACTAGTATTATCGCGGAATTTATACATTATAATACAGTTTGGCCGTGACCACGATCCATGCAACTGGGTCGAAATATCGGCAAAAAGAATTCTATAAGAATTCATAAACCGCATATCGTGAGTATAGTTCTAGTCTATCTGAGCATTTGATGCAAGTCAGTTAAAACGTTTGTGTTGTTAGTCCTGGCATGTCTTTTGATAACATAGTAAGCGTTGATAATGCACAAATGGTACCGCCTAATTCCTAGATTTTATCCCTCAGTACCATTTTACGATATCAACACTAGAAGGACTTGATGCATTTAACCGATACCACACGACACGGTGTGATATATCGGTGATTAAATTATTATTTTCCAAAAATATGATATACTGCAGGTAAAAAGTAATTAAACAAAGATTTTCTAGACCACACAATATAATCTTCATTTTAAAAAGAGGACAATATTTTATTTCTAAGCAATTAACAATTCAATTTCCTAGCGCTTCAACAATTGAAACAAACTATCAGACTAACATAATTTCCACGTAACAGGAATAAATGGTAAGCATAAATTCTTAGGGTATTTTTTCTCTGGGTATTAACGCTGGCAATAATCGCAATAAGAGTACAAAAGCAATCCTGTTAATCGAAACGGCGACCGTTTGTTACCGTCGTACGGCCGGCAAATGGACAAATCAGATTATTTCACCCACTATGACTCTGTAGATAACATTTTTGTTGCGCCCAATTCATAAACTGAAGCGGGTGCGATTTTGTCAATGCGCGAGTATGATGAATGAACGAGAATTAACGTAATTATTTTTATTGTAAGGTAATTGGTAATTCTTGGAATAGGTAATTTTTAGAGCAGTAACTCTGCAAATAGACTGTTCATTTAACACTTTAAATATGTGATGTTGTTTTAATATGTGATAGACGTAAAATGTTATCTGAAATTATGATAAACTACTAACTAAATGTGAATAAAATAGTCAAATATAATTAAAAGTTTTTTTACTAATTAGGTATTGGGAATGAACTTAAATACAACGTGATATATAACTATGTGAGTAATGAAAACTATTTTTATATAGTTAAGGCTTTTGAGCCCTGCAATACCTTCAGCAAAACCTGGTTATTAAGTTCTAATTCATAGATATTCGCTATCAAAAGTGTTACACAACATTGTCCTATAACACATTTATTAGCAGAAACAGAACTTGATAAAGCCCTCTTTGTCTTATGACTTGCACCTAAAATCAGAGCAAAGCTATAAATTAAGAGATCCCGCTAAGTCCCCATAGCTTCGCGCGCCCCGCGGCGCCGCTCGGCCTAAGGACATCGGTTCGCTTGAGTGGAAGTTATCTTGCCCAGATTATCCTCATACATTTTTCTTTCGCCCCCGATGAGTGACTTAGTCTGATGTATTTTATGTCCTTCTAATTGGGGGAATAAAGCTAGTAACGGTGATTCAGCTTAGTTCTGTATACCTATTGCGCGATTCCGTTCACGCGTATTCTTGTGATTATTTCATTTATTGCCTTGCTGCTTTTTAAACTCTGCACAGTTTGTTTGTATTTTTTGTTTATTATAAAATCTGTTTAATTTTAATTTAATTTAATTTTAATTTTATTCCAGAAAAATTTTTCTTTTCTTTTCTTTTCTCGCTCCTTTTTGCAAGCAGTCTTCGCCTGTAAATGTAGTTGCACTTAGCTTTTCCGTATTGTATAATTGTGTTATTTTTGTATTATAATTGGTGTAAACAATGTAGGTGATCAAAAATAAATAAATAAAGAGGTTACATTCAAAATTTCTAGATCAATCCATAAACTGAATGAATGCATTCTTTCTAAGACCCGTAGTTTAATATAATGTATTTTTACGTAAATAATGTAAATAATAATTTACGTAATATAACTCGATATACGTATTAATTGATGCAATCAGTGTAATTATAACACATCTAGAATATTTTTCAAAATTGCAAGACTTTCTCATAATTAATTTGCTCTTGACAGGAATTAGGCAAAGAAATAGTACAAAATGTCTATTTTGTTTTTATAGTTTTATAACGATCTATTGAAACGGATGTATATACAATGATGTTTTGAACAATCACGTCTTAAAAGTAAATAATCTAAAGTTCAACAAAATTTAACATCTTCTTTAAAATAAGACTTAAAAAAATAAGAAAGAAATCATATCTCCCTTAATCAAACGTATGTAGATTTAAGAACTCCAAGATACTCTAGAGTTAATTTTCATGCTAGCTTATAATAAAATCTATAATGAGAAGAATGTAAATAAAAAATTAAGCATTTTCGAGGCATAAAACCCATTTGAGCATTACAATAGAAGCGTCTTCATTGTCTGAAGCAGAAGAGCTCGACGCTTTGCCAACAGTAAGCATGGTACAAGGTACAGACAAATGCGATTAAAATATCAATAACAGTGATGAAAATAAAAATTACACAATTGTTATTTAACGGCAGTCATGACGACAAAATATTAGAAATCGTGTATAAATTGCATTTAATATGAATTTCGGCACTTTACGTCGTAGGTTGCATGTCTGAGTATTCGAAATTAATATGTGGATAATTGACGAGTAACAGTTTTAAAAACATCAAATAGGTTTGTTAAGTACATACTTATGGTATGGTTCAGTTTTTATTACTCTAAGGAGAAGCTTTTAAGAACAAGAGGTGTATATTACCTATTCATTGCTAAGCATTTGCTCAAATCTTAAGTATATATGTATATGAGGCGTGTCCTACACAGCTGACAAGTAATTTTCACTCCAATAGTACAACGAAATAACCCAAATAATGAAAAAATAAACATTGCAAAATTATGCATTTTTTTTGTTTTTTCTATCTCTTATAACTTGACCCCAACCTGTGGTGCTATCGAGGTCTAAATTGCAAATTTAATACAGCTATTTGCATCCGAAAGGGGCTATGTAAAGTCGTTTTTCTACTCAGTGATTTGTACTGCATATCTACCGTTCTATCTAAATTTGATATGTGCTAAAAGTGTTTTGTTTAAGCTAATACTGTTCTTTGTCTCGCTGCCAGACTGAGTTTTTTACTGCAGCTATTTCAGATTAAGTGTTGGATAAATTGGCTGGAGTTTCATCTTTGTTAGTCTAGGTGAAATTACGTTTTGGATTGAGTCTGTTAATATAAAAGCGGGTTACGGCGGTGGATGTTAGGATATAATTTTGGATTAAAAAAAGAGAGTAATGAATTAACAGAGGTTAATACTATGTAGCTTTTTATTCGTACCTACAAATGAGGTGAAGATTAATATTCACATATTTTGTAAAATCTTTCTCTGTGCAAGTGTTGATTTCTACATCAGATTAATTAAAGTCTCTTAGCACCGCGATTGAATAAGGTACTAAGACTTCCTGTAAAAACTATTTTGTACCGCCTCATTCATACCATGGGATACACAAGTTTAATTGATAAATTAAATATACTTGCTCAAACAATTTGTGGATAATGAAGTAAGAACACCATATGTAACCACATTTTTTTCTATCTGACTGAAGTAGCAAACGAGCATGCAGTCCACCGGATGGTAAGTGGTCACTGCCGCCCACGGACGCGAAATGGGTGAGAAAGTTTGCCAGCAATTAGACCCTTCCATCGAAACGCAAGAAAAGCTTCACGCTAGAAATAGTTGTGGCGGTGATACTTTCCCGGTAAAACTACACGTTTGCTAACTTCAGTCAGATAAAAAAAAAGATCAATTTGGATACACTTTGAAGGTGGTAGAACAAGTGTAGTTCGACCGAAGATGTACCACCGCCACACCTATTTCTAGCGTGAAGCATTTCTTGCGTTTCGATGGAAGGGTGTGGTTGCCGGCACACTTTTATATGAGGCGACCATCATAGTCCTCGGGAATAGCAACACATCTGTTATTGACTTCAGATAGAACCCATGTTCTTTATGAAGTTGATTACAGATGACCATGGGTGGCAGTGATCACTTACCATCAGGTGGACTGCATGCTCGTTTGCTACTTCAGTCAAATAAAAAAAAAAAAAACTTGGCAGCCATTTTTTGCAAAGCACTACAATTCAATACTAACAAAACGTTTGCACAATTCTTGAGAATGCTAATGCTAATATTGCTTACATCACTAGTTGATATCTCGTGGTATTATGCGGTATCTATGATTTTAGACTGTATAGCGTTAGAAATATCTTGCTAGTAACCAAAAAAGTGTCATTAACTAGTATACATTTATCAAGCTTCAAAAGACCAGTATTGCTTCTGTATATTAGACTTAGGTCCACAAAACTGTCAAGTTAAGGTGAAGGAAAATACTATTAACGGTTATAAACATTATAAGGTTCTTGGTAATGTAATATGAAGTTAAAAAAGCATGACCGAAATAATCTTAATACATTTTTATGTATGGATCTAATACATATATCCAAAAGAACACAAACACTCATAGTTTTGTGTGTAATAATGATTATACGCGTGAAGAAGCTGTAATACTGGCCTGATATGATGGTATGCTACTTTGGACGACATGAAGTTTAGTTTTATAATTTAAATTACATTCCAATTTCATCCGTTGCGACGGGTGACTAGTACAAAATAATTGTCGATATTTTAATCCAACTTTTACACACACATTGACCAGAACGTCAATAAATATTAATATACAAACAATTACACTGTCCATCCGGATGCGCAGGAGTCGTATTACATTTAAATCAACATCCCAACAACTGATTAAACAGTTAACAACACGTGTGATTCCATTTCATACTTTAAAACAATTCTGTCGTACCAATAAGGGTGGCTTTCCTTTGATTAAACAGTCATTGTGTCTCGAAATGAGTGCATTGTTTTGCTGTCGAAGTACATCTGTCTCACAGTAAGCGAGTAGCGATAAAGTTGCAACTGTAGTGCATAATGAAACTGTTGATAAAATAAATAAAAGAAGTGTAAAATAGTATGAATTGGAGAAATTTTTATTTGTTTAATAAGGTTAGATGTATGTTTTATAAAATTAAAGTGGCAAACGAGTAAGCAGTCCATCTCATGACAAGTGGTAACTGCCACTCATCGACTATAAGCGACTTAATTAAATAGGGGTTCTATTTGAAGTCAATGACAGATGCATTACTACTCCCGAGGACTAAGATGATTCCTTCTTATGAAAGTGAGCCAGTAACTAAACCATTCCACCGAAGCTCGAAAATTCGTTATTAAGTTAAATATATTTACGAGACTTAAAAACGCCTATACCGTTTCAAATTTCGTGCATCCATCCATCCATCAGCCCTTTGAGGTCCACTGCTGGACTGCCTTCTGAATCCAACGGTTTCCCGCAGTCCTCTTCAGGTCATCGTTCCACCTGGTGGGGAGACGACCTGTGCTCCTTCTGCCTAAACGTGATCGCCACTCGAGGACCTTCCTTCCCCATCGATTATCGGTCCTACGAGCGACGTGGCCGATAATATTTTCGTGGATATTAAGTAAGAATGAAACAATATTTAATAACAGTAGACTAATATCAATAAAATCGGCTTAGCAGCTACTCTGCCTTACATTTGAGTACCATTGACACATAAGCAAATACTTTGTTTGACGACCCGCGTGGCGGAGCGTTTACCATACCGGTCCGACGCGCAATGGGTCCCGGGTTCGATTCCCGGCCAGACAGGTATCTGAATGATGAGTTTAGATTCATGTTCTGGGTCTGGGTGTTGGTGTATTCGTCTTGTGTGTGTCCATGGTACCCACGACACAGGAGAAAATCCTACTGTGGGGCTATGAGTGTAGAAAGCGTGTTTTTTTTTGTACGTAAAAAGACCTCTCTCGAGGCACGTGTTCAGCTGTGATCACTAACCATCAGGTGGCGTAATCTATACGGGTTTGTAAAGTATACAAATTTACGCCCCCATATTTAAAATGATTGAAATACAAAAGAATTGACAACCCTATACCTTTTCAAATTGTTCGCTTTTGGGACCCTTCTCTTCTATCTAATCGCTAATAAAACTATTTACTACCATAAATATACTTGTCTGTTATATTTCTGTATGAGCAATAGAGACAAAAACGTAAACGTAACGTATTGGAGAACCGTAATAAGCTGTTACTTTACATACGTTTTAAATCGTATCGGATCGTATCTTATCATATTCATGGTAAAAGAGTCCAATTCATACTATTAAGCTTTAAGCGTTTTTTACGTATTGTTTAAAATACTATTAACCATAATGTATATGTCGGCGCGACACCGCGTATTTATGAAAAACACGTCGCCGATAATAATTATTTTAGTTAGTTTAAAGATCGAAAATTGTTTGTTTATTGAATTAGCAACATTTAATGATTTTTAGAATTGTAATTTAGTTTACTCTCCATAAATTTATTATTGTCACACCACCAAACATTGTTATAAAAAGGCGAGCGAACGCCGGTAGAAAGAATTATTCTTGTTTAACCGTCGAAGCGATCACACCTCCTCAATTGTGAATAAATCGAAGAAGTTTACTGCTGTGTTTTACTTGAAATCTTCAAGAAAAAAAAATAATGAAAACTCCTAGCCATCCTGATGTCACGCGTCAATATCTCTTCGATATATATAATGCGACTCTATGACACTATGACGAGTTCTTCAAGGAAGACGCAAAAAGAGGCCTACTTAAAAGCCGGCGATGTATTGGCCACTCCTACGCTGTGCAAATATTCATAGGCGATGGTGACTATTTTTCATCGAGGCCCGTCGTTAGTTAAAAATCTATACACATATATAAAAAATATGTTTATCTGTACGTCCTTCATGGTATCGTAAACTATGCATTTGACCTTGTGATGATTTTCAGCAAAGTTGTGGTGCATAAGCCCGCTAAAGTTTCCTTTTTAGTATAGCTAGTATGTTTATAAACAGCTCACTATTAAGCCGATTTAATCGCACATCGTTTGCATGCTGACGGTGAAACAATCGAGTAATTCGGATCGTATGCAGTATGAATGCACTTTTAATTGACTTCACAAAGCGGCTCTCAATTTGGGCCGTGTGTTCCCGTTTGTTGAGGCCTCGCATGACGCTTCATCGGGTAATAAGCTCTCGGAATTGCGAAATGGTGGTTTTTTGACTTATGCCCGCGTATACGGCAAGCGATGCGTTGTTTAAATAGAAATTATATGAATATAACGCCTTTTCAATAAAGTTTAATTAAATTAAAGTTTATTGCATGGTACATGTCCATTATAAGATGTCTGCAACCCATTAATCTTCCACCGCTGGACTCGGGTGTTCTCTCAAAATGGGAAAGTTTTAGGTCATAATATAGCACGCTGGCCAATTGGTAGACTTCACACACTTTTGAGAACGTCTTTTAAAATAACTATCCGGAATAAGTTTCCTTACAATGTTTTCCTTCATCGTAAATCAGTGATAATTTGATTTATATTTAGCACCGAAACACATAACACAGAAAAAAATATAAGTCTATATTACGCTTACCCCTATGTAAATGAACTTCATAAATCACAATACACAGAAAGGTTACCCGTTCAAATACAAAGTCAGGATATTTCGAAAGTCATACAAGCGTGGCGGTCACGGTCATTACTCCAACACCCCTCAATCAAGCTGTGTCATTCCAACAATGTTGACTTTATTATTTTTTGCTTGAATGGTTGCTTCGTCATTGTAAATGTTACTTTGTTTTAACAACGCGTTGAAAAAAGTTAATAAATTTGGTTTAAAAATCAAAACATTATATTTAAAAACATTACCTCAAAGTCTACCACTTTTGACTAAGGAGTTTAACTAAAAAAGACACTTAGTGGTTTCACACTTAAAATACAACCGCCACACCAATTTCTACCTCACACACTAGTGTGAGGTATCTTAATTCATAGGGGTTTATGAAACTATGAGAAATTGTTGACTTACACGTCCATGGACAACATTTTCCACTGCTATCAGATGGACTGCTTGATTGTTGGATTCTTAAATAATATATAAACTAAAAAATAACTATATGTATCTACTTATAGTTATTTTTTAATTATCAAACAAATATTTGTTAGGCTTTAGTTTTATAACAAATGAATGTAGTAATTAACAATTTCAAAATTAATCCCAAATTAACTACCATTACTAAAGGCTCACCGATATGAAGAGCACGTAACGACCGACCTGAATTTATAACAAGTCTATGTAGGTTTCAATTGTTTAGGTTTCTACCTGAGCTCAGTCACAATTGCGTTATCTTAAACGTAAGTAAAATGCCGCATTTGTGTATAACAAATACACAAATGCGGCATTTTACATAACTTATCACCCTTAAAAATAGAATAAGGTAAAACTAGGTGTACAGGAACTAAGGAAGGAACCATCGATCCTAAAACCAAAGCATCTTCAAACTTGAAAAAATCGCCCATTTTGTTTGAAGTAATAAATATTATTTAGAGAAAGCTCCCATTTAACGCTATGCAAATTCATATGCACAGTTTTCAGCAGACTCCATCAATTTAAAAATATCTCTCTTAGAGCGTAACACTATCCATTATATATTTCAAGAGCTATGCGAAAGAATGATATACGACGCGAGCCTGAAGGCTGCGCTGCTCCCTGAAGTTGCGAATATTTATTTCTCATGCTATAAGGCGGTATTCCATCTAAAACTATGATTTGTCGAAGCAGTATAAACTTTAATATTCATACGAAGGAGATACGGGCGGAAGTTCATTACACATTTAGTAATAATTCAATAACCGTTGAAGATATAAGCGATCCACTTTAGGTCTTCAGAATAGTTACTATTCAATCAATTAACTATACAGTTGATTAGTAGTAAATTTATGCAAAATTGTATAGTAGGGTTGTACAATTAAACAAAATACATATTTATATCTAAAATAGTAATTTACTTTTATCATAAGGATGTCCAATTCGACTGACGATCTATGACTAAACCATCCATATTATTGGATCATCTGAACGACAACGATGTAAAACTTATATAAGTACAATAATGTTACATGTCCACCAATTCGCAGTTGGCTACCGCGGTGGACTATGGTAAACTCTCTCATTCTGAGAAGACCCGTTCCCAGCAGTGAGACAATAAAGGGTTGACGAGAGAATATTACAAGTATAACAATATAAAAGAAAATAGTAACAAGACAACTATCTAAATAACAATTTTATAAAGATATCTTGAAAACATTCAATCGACTGAACGGTAGTGAACGATTCATCATAAGTCATCATAACCAAAAAACATATTTAACACGTGAGGACTAATTTGATGACCACAAATCATTAGATTTATGCACTTGGCACTGCAAGCTTCAGTGGTAAGTAAATCCGTGGCCTGTAAGACAGTTGTTTCAAAGCTAACGCTGTCGCTTGCAGGTAACCAACGCATAAAGCGAATATTCGTTTTTTTATCTGACTGAAGTAGCAAACGAGCATGCAGTCCACCTGATGGTAAGTGGTCACTGCCGCTCATAGACATCTGTAATCAACTTACAGAACATTGGTTCCATCTGAAGTCAATCACAGATGCGTTGCTACCCCCGAGGACTATGATGGTCGCCTCATATGAAAGTGTGCCGGCAACCACACCCTTCCATCGAAACGCAAGAAATGCAGTATGCAAGCATGCAGGCCACCTGATTGTAAGTGGTCACTGCCGCTCATGGACATCTGTAATCAACTTACAGAACATTGGTTCCATTTGAAGTCAATCACAGATGCGTTGCTACTCCCGAGGACTATGATGGTCGCCTCATGTAAAAGTGTGCCGGCAACCACACCCTTCCATCTCGCACAAGAAATGCTTCACCTAGATATAGGTGTGGCCGTGGTACCTCCCCGGTCGAACTACACTGGTTCTACCACCTTCCGTTCAAGTAAAGCGATGAAACGCTCCCACTGTACAAAAGTCCGTAACAAGTCGGTTTATTATTCATCCCATTTCCATCTGCCGTAGACGTGACGCTTGCCAGCTAATGATATTTCGTACTGTCTCGCACCGTCAAAAGCCTGGCGCGCCTTCATTTTCTATCAGCCTTTCACTTTTGTAGTAATGGCGTCTTAAACAAGGCTGTCCGTTGGGATGCCAGTGGTAAATTGTAAAGTGTGAGATAAATTGAATGTGTGTAGTTTGCGGATACGTTGGTTCCTAAGGTGGCGTTTGCTCTGCGAATATTAAATAGTTCTGTTGGGTATTAAGGTTTGAAAGAGATGCAGTTAAACGACTTTGTCTTTTCAAAGTTGCCTGCTTTCACATCTACCGCGGTAATGCTTGGGATTGAACCTCGGACCTCTCGATCGAGAGGACAAGTTTCAAACATTAAGCTGTCACTGCACTATCACTAAAATGATTATCATCCAATAATACCAATCCAGACCTACAGTTTAACGTATCTTCTGAAGCCCTGGTATAGGCATCTTTTATGGTAAGCCGCCAATGTCGTTAATGCTCATCTGCAATCAGTTCCAGATAAGATTAATCTTACCCCAATTTGCTCATTTATGACGATCCGCATGGCGGAGTGGTGACAATACCGGTCTAACGCGCAGTGGGTTCCGGGTTCGATTCCCGGCCAGACCGGTATCTGAATGATGAATTTGGATTTCTGTTCTGGGTCACAATTTTTGTGTATCCATCTTTGTATGTTCATGGCAACCACGACACATGAGAGAATCCTACTGTAGGGTTGTTAGTAAAAAGTTTTTAATTATGCGTGATCCCTCATGGCTAAGTTGAAATGCCTCGGATAAGTTTTCCTTACAATATTCCTGCCATCGAAACACCACAGCGCTTAGACCTGCTTTATTATGCCTACTATCTTCAATCAATACATTAGCATTTCAGCCACAAACGGTATCCCATCCAAATCCTGGCAACGCCGCGCTTTGCTTAACTTAGTAGATCAGTAACTTAGTAGATCAGTTACGATCTGCAACATGGAACAATGCATGCGTCGACTGTATTTTTTGGAATTTTCGATCCAGTTGCGCAACTATAAAAACGGGAAACACCTTTGCCTGTCTGTTTACACGATCGCTGATCGGAGATGAAAGGAATGTTTGTTTAGCGTTGCCCTTTGAGCGCGGATAACCCTTTGTACTGAGATGATTAATATTGCCAAGGAATGTAGGTGAAGTTGAATTAACAAATACGCGTTATTCGATTACCATCGTCTGGTACGTACCATGTACCATAATAATGAAATTTGAATTAAAAAATGAAAAGATACTTTCTACATGAGAAATTGATCTTTAACAGCGTATTATTAACGAAATTTTGAATTTTAGTTTTTTCGGTATGTATTTGGTATAACATACTATTCTACAGTTTTAAGTAAAAAAAATATTAAATTATTATTACTTTAGCAAGTTTCATATTTTAATAATTGACTTCAAATAAACCGAATTGATGTTTAATATATTTAATAATAAAAACTAATTTTATCTATTTTCACATTAAATTAAACTTAAATTTGTCTGGCCGGGGTAGAACCCGGAAACCACCGTCGCCAGTGACGTGATAATTACTTGTGCTTGGACGGAACAATAATTAACCTTATAAAATAACAACACAAATTTGAAGGTGACAGTGTAGTTCGACCGGGGAAGTACCACCACCACACCTATTTCTAGCGTGAAGCATTTCTTGCGTTTCGATAGAAGAGTGGTTGCCGGCGCACTTTCACATGAGGCGACCATCATAGTCCTCGGGAGTAGAAACGCATCTGTGATTGACTTCAAACAGAACCCATGTTCTGTATAAAGTTGATTACAGATGTCCATGAGCGGCAGTGACCACTTACCATCAGGTGGACTGCATGCTCGTTTGCTACTTCTGTCAGATAAAAAAAATACCTTTCAATAAAACTGACACTAAAGTTAAACGAATTATCACGATTTAACCAAATTGTATCACTTATGCAAATGTCTTCTTCCAAACGTGTCCATCTGATCTAGTACCTCGGTAGTCTAAACTAAATAAAGTGCTATTCTCACGCCAAACCGCGATTAAGGTAAATAGAATTAAAATATAGGATCAATGGATTATACATAGCTACTAAATGTGTTTCTGTACCATAGATTTTATCTATGGTGTGTAAATCTAGTGATAATGGTAGATTAATGGACTTGAAAGTGATAGTACAGTGCAACGGCTTCTTTATTTTAGAGTCCAAGATTCGAACGCCTGGCACGCATGATATTTGCTTTTATATGTCTTTTAGAAATAAATTGGACACACATAAGTAAAAAAGAATCAACCCACACAACAAAAGTTTTGAGAAAAGCCATTTTTATCAAAATTTTGTTTACTATATAATTCTAGGTTGTCTTTAATCAAATAATTTGTTCTATGTATACAAATATGATATTATTAAAAATCATCAACGTTTTTAATAATACAGGAAGAAAACTCGTTCATTTTTGCAAAAGCAGGTCCAATTATCACTTGCTTTCGCGATAATGTAAAATATTGTAAAGTACACCTCATAAGTCCACCAATTTGCACTTGGCCAGCGCGGTGGACTATGGCCTAAAACTCTCTCACTCTGAGAGAAGACCCGTGTCCAGCAGTGGGGCAATAATGGGTTGACGATACGATACACCTTGTAAGCAAATATTAATGGAATGCAAATTCAACCAATCCGAACTAGTATGGCTGACTAGAGGCTAAAATAGTAGGGGATTATTTAAGATATGTAAATCTACTGTTAATGGGAGATTAAGGTAGTATGGCAATGATAACTAAGTGAAGGGCAATCTCCTTTAAAACATGAAGAACATATACATAAGGTAAAAGATCTTTGTTATAAAAAACAGAACATTCATAGTTTCTAAAATTTGTCGCCGAAAAAAGAAGCATATATATTAAATTGTTTCTTCGGTTCAAAGCATAATGAACAAGATTAGTATGAACAAGTAAGTCCTCCGAAGGCTCGCGGACCTCTACGTGGAGATTCTAAAATTGGTGGCGATGGCTTATAGTGGCTTAATAATCGACTTCTATAGCAAATCCTATGTCATCCTGTTGTCGTGTCGTCGTTATAAACAAGCTCTCATTAAAATAAGCTGTGTCGTACCGGTGTCGGGTCGTTGTTATAAACAAGCGTTCATTGGTGGAAGACAACGTCGGGTTATGGCTACTAAACGCAGGGTGTCGTGACATTGATGGCTTATCTATGGTGTGTAAAATTACTGATAATGGGAGATTAATGGGTGGTATAGGTGCTATACAAACGTGTCCCTGTTTTAAGGCGACATTGGTTAAATTATGGTCGGTTTTGTTTACAAAAGAATCATAATTGACCATTGGTTGGTTTTGATTTTCTTTAATGAACCAAATTGAGGTGACAACCTAGTTCTATTTAAAAAATGCTGAATTGTAACTGACGAAAGTAAAATATAAAATTATTTGCAAAATTCCTCACTAATCACAAAGGAAGATTTCAGTAAATTGAAAATAAACCGTTCTTTACATAACATTATCGCCTCCGTTCTGAAAACGCGTAGAATACATTTAAAAATATATTAAATATATCTTTCAGACCTTTCAGTCGGATTGCTAGACGTAGGCCTTTTCTATTGGGATTCAGCCGATACTCACCACGCCTACCATGCTGGTTAGTGCCCCTTAAATTTATACGTAGCAGTAAACAATAGTTGTACATTGCTAGTTGTTTTTTTTTCATTTTCCATAACTAGGCAGTTGCTCTGCGAGTAGCTATTGTAGAAGTATATTTCTATGTGTAGTTTTTTTTTATTGGTCTGAAGTAGCAAACGAACATGCAGTCCACCTGATAGTATGTGGTCACTGCCTCTCATGGACATCTGTAATCAACTTCATACAGAACATGGATTCTATCTGCAATCAATCATAGATACGTTGCTACTCCCGAGGACTAGGATGTTCGCCTCATATAAATGTGTGCCGGCAACCACACCTTTCTTCCCCGGTCGAACTACACTGCTTCTACTACCTTCAAAAGTAGTTGTAGTTCATGTAACATAATCATTTATTAATTTTAACGTAACATAGAGAATATAAATTATCTTTGTTACTCATTCTTACTATCACTGTAATTGTTGTACATTAAAAATGTGAAAAAAAACAAAACTATTTATTTAATTAAATATTAAAAGCTGCATCGAAATAAATATAAAAAATCATATACTCAAATAAAGTTATCTATAAAACTGTCGAACAATATTAAAAACTGTCAAAAGATTAATATCTACAACAGATGCCAGTTGCGAAGGGTTGTGCCGTGATAAATTAACTCAACCCCTTTAAAATTTAAATCAATTTTCACGCACATGGCGGAATCTTGCGCTTTTTCTTATAATAATACGATTCAAGAAATATTTCAATATATTTACAGGCATTTCTTTTTGTAAAAATCTTTTGATCGCTTAGTCTTACTCTTTTCAATGATAACTTATTTTCTTGTGTACTCTTCCACAGCTTACAAATGTTTTACATTTGATAAAAATATGGTTTTATTCTTAATAACTTTAAATAATTGGAACTTCTAATAATAATAATAACCCATTTAATATACTGCTTCACACCATCTTTTTACCTTTTAACCATTGAAATAATATTTTAATTGGGATTATTGGTTCAATCCTATGATTTTGTAGCTGTTAAGAGCCAAAAACGTTTATCTCTTTTTTAACATAAATTTCAAATAAAACAACCGAGCAGCAAACTCAAAGTCGTAATCACCGAACTCGTTAATTTTAAAATTCAGAGTGAAATATAAGTCATCAAGGTGCAGTATCACCTGCTAATGTCTCCTTTATTAAGTCATAAATCTCCCTTAATGTCTGGGAAACGCTGAGTAAATATTTGGAGGCCTATCAAACATTTATACTGTTAAGATAAGCTTTGAAGTCTTTATGTCCTTATGATCCTG
The DNA here is from genome assembly GCA_949699795.1 of Spicauda simplicius. Lineage (NCBI taxonomy): Eukaryota > Metazoa > Arthropoda > Insecta > Lepidoptera > Hesperiidae > Spicauda > Spicauda simplicius. The sequence goes on from OX453066.1 coordinate 3,708,223, forward strand.
TGGGAATAGCTAATGACTGTAAACTGGAGATAAAGTCTGTAACGTTCTTAAACCTAAGTAGGTCACTGATACCTATTTAGGTTTAAGACATTTTTTAATTGTGTTGATTAGTTTTGATTTAGGTATTGTATTATATGTGAGAAGCATTCATGGAGTGGTTACCGTTGGAGCTGGTATCATACCTGAAAAAGGAAAAAACATAATTAGAACAACTTTTAGATACAATTTTTTTAAACAAAAGTAAATGACTTGAGTCCACCAATTTGCGCTTGGCGGTAGACTATGGACTATAACACCGTGTGTCTGAAATACTTCACATTACACCATACTTAAAAAGGAAGCTGCATCGCAAAAAACTGCTGTGAAAAGGCAGAAATAGATATGGCAGCAGTATTCAGGCGGCAATCGAAGCAGAAAAGGTTCCGTTTGATGTCATTACCATATAATTTTGAGTAGTTTATATTTACAACTCCACCCGCTACACTTACGTTTATTTTGATAAAAGTGTTATGGGTGGTAATTCAGGTTATAGACTATACGTGTGTCAAATTAAGTCTAATCCAACTAGCATTTAGTAACATCCATCCTCGCAAACTTTCGCCTTTATAATATTACTTCGGCGAACTTCATACCACCTAAAAGTCAAATGTCTAAAATTATCAATGTTACTCTACTATATTATACGTGTATTATACATAAAAACCTTCCTTTTGAATCACTCTATATATTAAAAAAAACTAAAATCCGTAAGGTAGTTTTAAAGATCTAAGCATACATGAGGACAGACAGCGAGGAGCGACTTTGTTTTGTACTATGTAGTGATTCAGAATAATATGTACTTTTTTCTTTCAACAGGTCCAAAATATGCGTTCTCATTTAGTTATCATAAAAATATACTTACAGAGTTAACATTAACATCTAATACAAACGTTGTTTTCTAAAATATTTACACAATTGCCCAATCTACATTACGATATTCAGGCCACCTCCACGATAGCACTGATGAGAAAATTGATGAATATTTGTATTGCAAAACAAATTATTTATGGTTGAGAATGTATGAGATCAAACGATTGTATATTAATACGAAATTACGATGGTTTCTACAGTCTAGCGCATATGTACAATTGTTATATCGATCGAATACTTTTGTCGTGTGCGTGTACGATTTTATGACGATGAAACAGTTTAGTCGATGACAAGCCGCATAAAAAAATATTCTATCAAATGGTAATTTATTTATGAACTAGTTTTCTAGTTTCCTATTGACCAGTCGACGACCATGCACTCCACCTAATGGTAAATGACCACTGCCGTCCATGAATATCTCATGTTAGCAACTTCATATAGAACATGAGTTCTCCCGAAATCTGTCATGGGTCCGTTGGATCTGGATCAAAGTGGGTTTGGTGGATCAGATCATCATGAGACGTTGAAAGGCAAGTCTATGTTATTTCGCTTGCATTTTTAGAAACCTGGAATACACAAGACTTAAGGCAAAATTAGAATATTTTGCTTTAATCCTCCTACGAACAATGGATTCCACAAGCTTGATCAAGACTAGTTTCTACATGGTCACGTCCTATTTAGCTTTGTTGAAGAGATAACTGAAAATCAATAAGCATAATAACAACGCTATGAACATGCTATGAACTTACCTATGAACATACTCTTTTAATTTTTGCTTAAGTCTATAACTCTAAAAAAGGATATATTTAAATATACAAATTTTGAGCTGCCAGCAGCCAGCAACAAGGGAAGAAAGATTACTAGTTGGCCCATTTCCAGGAAGGATAGTCTCCAGAAAGGATAGCTGATCCAATCGTGTGTCAGTGGACATTTAGTAAATAAGATGCATTTGGGGAAAATGCTGGAATAATGTTGAAAAACATTGTAAAACTATGAGTTTTTTCAAAGCGACCATTCTCCAATGTTTCATACATTGGAGAATGGTTGTCATTGAGTGAAATTTGATCGGTCATTTTTGCATGGAAAAGTAACACACATCATCACAAACTTTAACATTTATAATATAATATTAAATATTAATCAGATTAATTAGAAATATATTTTATTTATAGGTATTATCAATAACAAAATATTATTTTCAGAATTTTTCATAGGTCTGTTTTTTTTTCCAGGTGGAAGCCTTCAAAAGGTACCCGACGCCGTGGGAGTGACACGGGTTTATGTTGGATTTTTACTGCACTAAAACCCCACCGGTGGACGTCCTCGGCGCTATAAAGAGGACTTCGGGATCTACAAAGGAACGCAACTGGAGTCTACTGAACTCGTTCTCCAATCGGGCTCCTCCCAGACGGGCGGTTGGCCCCACCGCTCCGTCTAGTCTTTACGACGGTACATACCGGTCCTTTCCGGGGTCGCCTGACCGAGCGGTTCGAGGTCCCACTCTAGTCACACGCAACCCCAGAAAACTCTTTTAGTCGCCTCTTACGACAGGCAGGGACACCGTAGCCCTATTCTAATCCCAGAACTACAGGTACGCCTTTTTGTGTTAGTCTTTTACGCAAAAACTATAGTTAGCATTACGCTGAAAGGAGATGTTTCAAAATGTATGGACCTTTGGCCAGGTATCTGTACACCATATGATAAAAAAGCCAGTCAAGTATAGAGCACTTTTAAACTAAGCATTTTATTAAAGTCGACTGGGTTTATTGGTACAAGACTAGAATTTTAAGTTAGAATTACAACACAATATAATGGCGGCCATATTATTTTATTTTGACAGTTGAGGTTAATAAACAAACTGTGACAATGACAATCAGTTGTCAGTGATTAATCTGAATTCTGATCCAATGTAAAAAAGGAAACCTTATTATTACATTATGTAGCTTAGTTACGATAACCTTAAAACTATTGTATAGTTATGGTTGTATGTAAACAAATGTAAACAAAGACTAATCTTACCTCATAGCTATTAGTCAATTACAATAATTATGATTTCAATTCAAACCCGAATAAATCAGTTGATGTTTGGGAGTCCAAGTTGAGTATGTAAATCCTTTATTCACTAGCCTGGTCAACAGGTTATCCGATGAACAGTCCAAAATATGAAAGTCAAGTCAACTGAGGTAAGTAGCGATCCGAAATCCAAGACATGTAAGCCAGGGGTTTGATAACTTGATATAGAAACTTCAACACAATACGCACACGAAAATATTCCGTGAAAATATCTAAGAACAAGAAGACAGATGAATGGATCTAGTAAAAGAATCAATATGACAGTTGTCAGATAATGACAACTATAGTTTTGTCCACAGACTGTCTAAATCAGTTGTTCCGCCATATTGGAAAACGAAGAAAATAGTTGATTTTAATTGGTTTTGTACCAGAAAAGTACACGTTTTTATAAATTTTAAGTATTTTTTTCGGATTCTTGAGATTTTTCTCGATTTTTTGAGATGGTGTACATATACCTAGCGAAGATTGAAACATCTCCTTTAGTACCTAGATAATATAACCTGGATTTTTAAATCATTGTCATGGTAAACGCGACCAAAGCGGGCGGCACCGCGGAAATAAGCAAATATAATATACAACTTTTCTATGAGCTATCACTTATCAAGCGGAGTACCTAAAATGGCGTTTCAACAACGCGTTGACGATAGCAACAGGCGACTCGGATCGCCCGCATTCGAAGCGATCAATTTACCGATGGCCCAATTACCTTTCGTTGATTCTTGTGACACATTGGTATAGAGTTCGTCTAAATTATCAAATAATGCTGAAAGATAATTTGTATGAACTATAAATCAATAGTTGTAAACTCTGAACATTGATTGTAAACTATGAATATTATAATATGAATACATATATAATATATTATATTTATAATATGAACGTTTTCTTAATATAAATAATTTCGTCCTATGAGAAGTAAGATAAAAACGTACAAGCATAATGTGGACCGTTGTTTGGTCGGGTTTGCAACCCAGGATAGTCTAGAAACTTGGTTTATCAGTTAAATTATATAATTTATACTTTTCATTTTTTTATTTCATCTTGTTTGAACTCCTATTCAAACTTATGTTTTTTTTTGTTCTAAAATTTAATTCTTTCAACACTGTTTGATGATTTTCCGCTGCATGCTTTCTCAATTAAATGTAGATTACCAGTACCGTACCAGTAGATGCAATAATTTACTTTAATGCCAAAATTACAGCGAGCACATCCAATCACTCCGTCTGTGTGTATCATTTGATTCTCATTATCGGTCTCGATAGACAATAATTATAGGGGAATGCAATGGCTTCGATAAGATGATATAGGAATGTTATTTGCTTATATCGACGCGTAATAAGGCAAATACCAGGGTTTTATGATGACAAAGGTTCTATCATATAATAATAACTATCTAGTTATAACGAAGAATAAACTGAAAGTTTTAAAACATAACAAGAGCATAGCATGGTTATTGGAAATTTGCTTTCTCATGGAAATCCCCGGTTCGAATTTCAGACACCTCTAAATTAGAAAAGTAATGGATGTATTCCAAATTACATTATATTTAATACCATTTACTGACCCATTATTGGGCATAAGTTCCAATCACACGGGAAAAGGTTAAGACCATATTCCATCACGCTCGTCAAGTACGTTTGGTAGAATTTAGGAAGCTTTATTTTTTTTCAGATTTTTTCAAGCATGTAATTTTTCTATGACATTACCATAAAGTATCGTCCAAATTCAAAATGTTTTACTTCAAAGCGTGTTTATTAACTTTGAATAATATTATAACCATTTTTTTACCCTCATAACCTAACGTTATGATCTTGTCCTGCGCCATAGGTGCCATATATACATACAAACAAAGAAGCACAAGAATGCACAAGCACTAAGACCCAGAAAAGGAATTTCAAATTCTTCGGTCAGATATATTCAATTGGGATCGAACCCAGCACCCTTGCGTGTCGGACCAGTATGGCGTCCGTTCCGCCAAACGGCTAAAATGTCAAACTTCCTAATTTCCAACCAGAAGTAGTTAAAATTCTTACTCCCGAAATTTATTTACCTAACTGTCATCGGATACCATTGAAATTTGGGAGAAAATTAGAAAAGTCGCAAGGCTTCGGTGTAATTATAAAAATGGTGTAAGGCTTCCGTCTAATGGACTCGAAACGGTGTTAATTGGACCAAATTGTTTCTGATGGACACGTTAATTATTGGGTCCTTTGCGTTATTCTGCATCTCAGGTTACAAGGGCACTTTAAAAACTGGGGCTTTTACGTCAAAATGTTGAGGAATTTCGGTGGATTGCTCTTATGTAAGTTTGATTAACTAATAGGTTATATGCGAATAAGTATCAGCTCATAGTGTTGAAGTGATCAATGCTGCCGGTGGATACCTGTAACTAACCGTTTTATACAATAATCAGTTGTCTTTAAGAAAACATATGTATTGTACATATCTGCTATATATTAAATGGATTCCGCGATCATAACGTCGTAGTGTCACATCTACCCCGGTAATGAGTAGGAATAAAGAAAAGGCATCATGATTCATATAGATAAAGAAAAGACGCTTGAAAGAAATACGATTTCACCCAGACCCAGAACAGGAATCTAAACTCATCATTCAGATACCTGTCTAATTTGAACCCGGAACCCATTGCGCATTAGACCGGTTTGGTAACCGTTCGGCCACGCGGGTCGTCAAAGGAAGTTTCTTAGGGACTATCGCTTCGATAAAGTCTTTCCTGTACAGCACTAGTACCTCATGAAGGTCAAAATAGGCATTGGGTTAGTACTACTGTAGGTGAATAATTTGTTTAATGGTTTTTTGTAATAGAATTTTATGTACTAAGTTCTAGGTATCTATACCTAACATCTACCATAATATAATTTGCATACAGACCTAAGGAGCCAATCAGGCAAATGTTTGACTAATCTGAATTGATAATGACTTATTCATTAGTAACTTACTATTGAATAAATCATTGGATTGAATTTGTCATATTAGACATACTAGATGTTTGCCGCGGTTTCACTCGCATTTAGAAAATGTAAAATAATTTTAATTTGCAATACCTTGTAATAGATTTCAATTAGGATAACTTTTTAATCCTTTATATCAATTAAATTCAACAGTTTGGTTTAAGGCAATTTCAGAACCCACACACACAAAAATGTAGAAATACTCGTATATACAAAATTCCTTTTTGCAAATACATACAATGTACAGACAAGCGGAACTCTCATCTTTATTATATTTCTGGATAGTATTCTGTTATCAGACAGTATTCCCAGGGAGATTGTGTTATAATTTGATACCTAATTTCGTAATGGTGCTCCCATAGGAGCATGGTTCTTCCCTTTCGGGAAATAAGTGTCTATCAAATTTTCTACGAAGATGTGGTTATTAGAGATATCTTTTCTTTAGTTTTCTTCGATTGTTTGCGATGGATAGAATACAAATAAAAGTAAAGTAAGTTTATAATAATAGTATTTTTGAAGTGAAACTTCTTTATCGGGGTTGTTGAAGTGAAATGAAACTTCTTTATCGGGGATGGAAAAAAAATTAGTGTAACATTTTTTCGTTACGCGCCACTTTTTCTGTTACGCGCCATCTTTTTCTGTTACGCGCCATCTTTTTTTTCCGTCACGCGCCATCTTTTTCTTATCCCTACCACGCGTGATATTAGATAGATTATTATAGATTAGATTATTAGATAAAGTTTAATAAAAGCCTTTTATTAAACTTTATCAAATTTAACTTTATGTAACCAATTTCTGTAAAGTTGCATATAGTAAATTATTGTTTGAAAAATAACGTCATAAAGAAGTTTCACTTCTTACGAGTGTGCGTGTACTAGACACGCACACATTTTTTATTTTTCTTATACTCTTTTTTTACATCAGATGGTAGGACCAGTGTAGTACGAGCGCGGAAGTACCACCGCTACACCTATTTCTAGCGTGAAGCAGTTGTTTAGTTTCGATGGAAGTGTGTGGTTGCCGGCACTTTGATGAGGCGACCATCTTACCTCGGGAGTAGCAACGCATCTGTGATTGACTTCTGATAGAACCCATGTTTTGTATGTAGTTGATTACAGATGTCCATGGGCGGCAGTGACCACTAACCATCAGGTGGACACCATGGTCGTTAAAAACTTCAATCAGATAAAAAAGCATATCTTATAGCAAAAATCAGATGAAAAAGCATATCTTATAGCAGAAATGTAGCGCTGTGTTCTGCTTCAAATTATGTTGCGTGACAAAGTCACAAACCTGAAGGTATTCATCATATTTATTTCTTCGGACTAAAAGGCATCTGTGATTTCAGGTAGGACTTCCATTTTATTTGAAATTCGACAAGAATCTCATGATTGAGGAGTAGAAAATATACTAATCTGTACATTATACATAAAACCATCCAAAAGAACGCTTTATTTTTATACGAGGCGACTATTTTAGGTCTCGGTAGCAAATGCATTTGTGATTGTCTTCTGATAGACCCAAGGTCTATATGAAGCTCACATGCCAACTACGGCATGGACTGCATGTTAGCTACTTTAGTCATCACATAGTATAAAACAAAGTCGCTTCTGCTGTCTATCCCTACGCATACTTCATCCTTAAAACTACGCTACTGATTTTAATGCATTTTTAGTAGATAGAGCTTTTCAAGAGGAAGGTTTTCATGTATAATACATGTTTAATATATGTAGTAGAGAAACACTGATAATTTTAAATTTTTAACTTTTAGGCGGAACGAAGTTCGCCGGGCTAGTGAATTTTATAATTGCAAAAGTTTGTGAGGATATATTTGTGTTTGTAACTCCTTAACGCACAAACTACCGGTCGGATTACGCTGAAATTTCGCACAGATATAGTTTAAGACCTAGATCAACACATAAAATACTCATATCTGTGGTAGATGCAGAGAGAGTAGCCGAAGACCAAAGCGGTCGAGGCCGCAGAAACAACATAGTATTGCATAAAAGGGTAAGACGCATGTCACATTCATTCTTAAGTTTCGATTTTTTTAAAGTATTTATTACTGACTAAATGCATTCGAAGTCAGTCCATGCAGTTTATTGGTGTTAATAGACCCAGCATGTTCCTAGTACAGAAACATTAACAATTCAAACACTTTCGTGGGCTATAAATTAAGTCGCACCACACACAGTCGGTGGGTAATCTCAAAATGGCGGCGTACGTAATACTTCAGCGTTTTATGAGACAAGGTACGAGCGATTAGCGGGTTTAGGTGATTGAGTCATTACATATGCTGCGAGAGTTTTTAACGATAATGTAATTGAATAATAATGTGACAAAATAATATAAATATTTTGAAAAGAAACATAATAAATTCGATGAGCAAACATTCCTAAAGGTAACATATAATTTCATACACATGGACAAGAATAATATAAAGCAAATTACCCTTTATAACATGAAGTCTCGATTAGTGCTTTTTGTATCGAATGTTTTTTCCGAAATCTTGTTCAGGTCGTTCATCATGTTTTGAGTATGACCAGTTTTTTATTTATTTATGAGGCCACTGCCGACAAACTTGTTTTTCCAAAAGCTTTTGATATTTCAAGCGATGTGACCCCTTTGTTGCTGTTGAAATGAAATCAAAGTTTACTATACTTAATAGTTACGCATACTCAATTAATTATACAGGAACATTTATTATATATATTTACTGCAGCTTTAATTAATTACATCATAATTATTAATTAGTTCATTTACAATTTTTGCGATTAGCACACATTATCGCCACCGGTCAATGTAGACTAGCAGATAATGTCAATAGAAATGCCTAAAGGCGTTCTCTGTATTCTAGGGAGAACTTGGCGCTCACCTTAGAAATCCTTAGTTTAAGATGTTTTCAAAAATAAATATCTTTAAAACCGCTTCAGTTTGACCCCCGTACCACGCACATTGAATGTTTCCCTCAACTTCCTGCGCGCCGCTTCCTGGAGACGTCGCGGCTTGCTGTTTGACGTGTGATGCCTTCTCTGTTCTACTCAATTTTATAAACGAGTTATTAATTTATGAATGGGTTATTTAAGTGCTAGTCTTTTGCGAGCTCCCGCAGACTTTGCTCATGGCTCTACCCATGTAACTTCTGTATTTCATTTTCAAATAATTAATGTAAAAGTTGCTACATGTTTGATGTGAGTTGATCATAGTCAGTAGGAATCGCACTGACTACTCGCTAAGTAATACGTATATGCAGTTACATATAAAAATCTGTAGACTCTTAAAATATAAGTTAAAATGATGACGTTCGATTGTTAGCTTTTTTATCACTTGCTTTGTATTTTAATATTACAATTGTGAAAGTTGGTACACATATATTGATTGTGTGTTTATTACACCTTTACGTAAAAACTACATATCGCATTTAGTTGAAATTTAGCACATAGATAGTTTTAAACGGACTACGTGGGATATTTAATTATTTATTTATACATTTATTGCACCTTTACAGAGTTACAATAGGGCAAACTTAATGCCTAATGGCATTCTCTACCAGTCAACCCTGGATGGCTGGAAAATTTGTGGGATACTACATAATTACCTTGGTAATGTGATCAAAGCCAGAGGAGGCATGGGAATAAGCTAGTCTTATATGTATTGGTTTCTTCATGAAGTAATACTTCATTTGAAACTCTTTATATGCTCATACATATTTTTAAGTTCAAAGGGGTCAATCCCTTAGGAGTGGGAGACCAAAACTTTCATCACTAAGCATATGAACCTTAAGTAATCGCCCAGAGAAAGTCAAATACTCTAAAAGTCTTTATCGATGAAAAATAGGCAATCCAAACCCTGGTCCGGAAAGTTTCAAGTTAGCCTGTAAATCATCACCCTAAAGTTGCATCTATTTGCAAAATGGCCGGCCGCCTATTAAATGTCGATTTTTCACATTCAGTTGCGTCCCCTTCTTGAGGAAACGATTTTTCCGCAGTAGGGGTGAATTTCCTGAGATTTTTGATCGCAGTAAATGTGGGTAGTTCAAGATTTTTTTGGAAATGTCATTTGTTGGTCATGTTTGATGAGGAAATGGAATTCCAACGACTTTGTTAAATTTCTTAACTGTCTACGTTCTCAATTAATCATTTAGTGGCAAAACATTTTTGGCTGATCTGAAATACGATTTAGGTCTTGTATAAAGTTAATTACAGAAATCTACGGCCGGCAGTAGCCACTTATCATCAGGTAGACTGTATTTTCAAACACAGGCCACTGGTTTATGTGCATATTAGAAATTAACTACCACTGCTTTTCGGTGAAGGAAAACATCGTGAGGAAACCTACACACCCGAGAGTTCTTTAAAAAAAAAGTTCTCGGAGGTGTGTGGAATCCATTTAGCCAGCGCGGTGTACTGAGGCCTAAAACTATCTCATTCTGAGAGCAGCCCAGCAGTGGGCCAATAATGGGTTGTACCCGAGACTGCATTTATGTTTGCTACTTCTATATTACACAAACGCCTCAACAGACAAAAATATTGAACAGGTTTTACCTGCAGTTCCGCTTGCTTTGTAGAGAAATACAAATTCATAGCACTATGGAATATCAACTTTATAAGTATAAGGCTGCTAAATTAAAAACACCTTTAAATAAACGACAAACGAATATAATCAAATACAGATCTCTCATATCAAGATAATCTGAGAGTCCCACGGTACACGCAACTTGACAGTGTTAATTATTAACAGGATCGATGGTCCCAGCCGTACCCATATCTGTCTTTGTTGCGAACAAGTTTGGACAAGGCTAATGTTGTTTAATATTTAAGGGCGACTCCATGTCACTCACAGTTTGGAAAGAGTTGGAAGGGATTGGATTTTGAGAACTTTCTAAGTTTTTGCAAAGTTTCGTCATTAAAAATGGAAAAAGGGTAACGGTAGTTGCTATACATAAGTAAGTGACTTTATTTCCAGTTCAAAGCTATTTGCGCGAACGTAAAATATAAATGTCTGTCTAGGATTTCAATATACATGAAACTCTCTGGTTGTCTCTTTCTAGAATAAATGACAGATAAGTTTGCACAAAAATTGACTAAAATATTTCAGAAAGATATTTTGTGTAAACCTTGTATATTTAACCAAGGTGAAATTGCATGTATTTTATTCCTGATATTTGCAAAATATTATTCAGGGCATGACTGACATTTTATGTAATGTTTGTCATTGAATAAAGTTATAAATACTCTCTTTACTATCAAAAAGCAAAATTTGAAAAACATGTATTGATAAACTGAATAAAATTTATTTGAGAAATTAAAAACGAAATCTATATATTAATACATGAAGCAAAAACTTGTGATCCGTTTTTAAGATACTTGCCGCGGACGGTGGAGTATGAAATTACGCACGTTATAGTTGATGTGGACAACGATTACCAGATGCTAATATTTCTTTCAAATAGTGCATAAAACATACCAAAAATCGAGTAAAAACACAGTACCGTGCATTTGACATAAATTTATTGAAGAAAATAAAACATTCAATGTCTTACTATGAAAACACAACGTCAAAAATGACAGATATCTTTGACAAAATATCCGCTGTTACTTATAAATGCAGTTTAGTTAATTAAACCTCTTTTTCATATAATAGGTGTATTTAAATTAACTTGAAAATTAATACAATTTAATTTCGACTACATCAAGTTTAGTTTTTGACTTGAATTACGGTCGAATTTTGACCGTTGCGACGGGGACTAGTCAAAATAAACTTGCATGTAGAAACCGTACTAACTTCGGTTTCTTTGTATTTGTGTAACATCCTAAAAAAACCAAAGCGAGTCGGTACAGCGTAAAGCTCAGTAAATCGCTCACAATGATTAAAGTAAACAGAGTCGCCCTAAGAGATATCTTTTTTGTGAAATACTTCGTAAAAGACGAATTCCGGGAACGATAAGAGAGCACGTCGCGCGTCTGACATTGGGCGTTGGTCCAAGCTACTAAATTAACCGCTTATGGGTAAAAAAACACTTTTTATATAATATTAAAATGAACTTAAGAATTAAAATTAAATTTGACGACTCGCGTGGCGCAGCGGTTACGGTACCGGTCTGACACGCAGTGGGTCTCGGGTTCGATTTCCGGCCAGATCAGGTATCTGAATGATGAGTTTAGATTCTTGTTCTGGGTCTGGGTGTTTGTGTATTCGTCTTTGTGTGTGTCCATGGCACCCACGACACAGGTGAAAATCCTACTGTGGGGCTATGAGTGTAGAAAGCGTTTTAAGTTTTTTTAAGCGTTTTAAAATGGTTTTGAAGTATTCAGTTTTTTTTCTACGCTCAGTAAGATTTTCTTCTGTATCGTGCGTGCCATGGACACACACGAAGTCGAATACACAAACACTCAGATCCAGAACAAAAATCTAAACTCATCATTCAGATACCTGATTGGCTGGAAATCTAACCCAGGTTCCACTGCGTCTCAGTCTGGTATGGTAAGCGCACCGCCTCACAGGACGTCAATTTACAATATAAAGCAGCAAACGAGTATGCAGTCCATCTAAAAGCAACTTCACATAGAATATGGGTTACATCTGAAGTTAATCATAGATGTGTTGCTATTCTTGAGGACTAAGATGATCGCCTAATATAAAAGTGTGCCGGCAACCACAGCCTTTCATTGGAATGCAAGAACTGCTTCACGCTAGAAATAGGTGTGGCGGTGGAACACATGTTCTACCACCTGGAAAATATTTTATTAATATGTATTCAAGTATTTGGCTATATTGTTAAAATTCTAAGTTGGAATTTTAAATATATCAATATAATTTACATGTAAAACGTTTTATGATACTTTAAACGATTATTCATCAAAAACTCTAACCTAATATTTACAACATTAAATATTAGTATTTGATGGCTTAAGTTGACCTTTCCTTTATAAATATTTGTGTGTATGCAATAAAAATGTACAACGATATACGAAAGTTTGATAATATCGCCACTCATAGACCTATAATAAGTTTTCTCCTATGTTATGGGAGCCATAGATACATACAAAGACGTATACATAAAATCCAGATCTTGATGTACAAACCCAGAACTCTTCGCGTATCAAACCGGTATGGTAATCGCTTGGCTATGCGTTAATAGTATTTTAATAATTAATAGTAGTAGCAGATTGATTTCCGCTGCACCGCCCGAACTTAGGCCACACCCCGTCGAACCCCCGCGTCACCTGGCGGTGGTGGGCGCGGAATAATTTATTACGTTTCTTAAAAGCCATTACCGGGTGACACCGTCAATGGACCGTCACTACTCCCCCACAATTAGCATGAGCCCCATGTACAGTGACATACTCTGATGTGCGCCAAGCATCTACAGATTCGTCATTTTATTTTAACATGTTTAATGCCTACACGCCACGTGTGTTGTAAATTTTTGCGGTGCAACACGCCAGGAGTGCTCAAAGTGACGTTAAAAATACATCAGCATCGGACCAGCATACGGCAATCATAGTGGCTTTGCAGGTGTTAAATTGTATATCTGGTACTGTTTTTACGTTACTGCCAATAAAATGAGCATATGTGAAAAAAATATAAATAACTAGTTGACCCGGCGAACTTCGTTCCGCCTAAAAGTCAAAAATCTAAAATTATCAGTGATACTCTACTATATTATGCATGTATCATACATAGAAACCTTCTTGAATCACTCTATCTATCAAAAAAACAACATTAAAATCCGTAGCGTAATTTTAAAACGACTTTGTTTTATACTATGTTGTGAAGACTTGCATTTGTTTAAAATAATATATTTTATATTTAAATATAAACAATTTTCAGAATAGTTGGCTAAAATGACAGAACTTAATATGATCCATTTATCATATTAAGTTCTGTCCTTTTAGTCCTTTGTCTTATTATCATTATAATGCATATCATTTCTCCTTTTTCATAGATTGGAACAAACGCCTTATAAGTATTATCTTTAAGGTTAGCAATTAACAAAAGACTAAACACAATATGAGTTACGAGTAGTACGCAGCTAGCTACTTTTGAATCTGAATTACCTCTACATTGTTGAAATGTCTTAAAATTATCTCTGTCCCTGTCTCGATATATGTTACGACAAAAGCTTAATTCATAGTAAGTAGAAATTATCAGTGGTACCATTTTTTCAAACATATAATAAACTATTTTATGTCTGAAAATGTACAATCACATTTAGTCATGTACGTAATTAGCGAACCATGTCGATTAGAAACTAGAATTATCCTATCTCCATTCCGATCTCCTGAAGCAAAAACTTGTGATTCGTTTTTAAGATATTTGCCGCAAGCGGAGATGTACGGAATTACGCACGGTAATAGTAAATGTATGATGATGATAAAATGTTAAAAAAACAATCGACTTTTCGTTAGAATCTGAGAGAATTGTGCCAGTAATTCGATAACCAACGCCAATGTCTAGTAAGAAGTGACGGACGAAATAAATTCAAGTTCCCATTTCCACCGAGTAACTTTACCGCCCAATTTACGTCACTACTTCGTAACTGTATAAGTGCTCGTAAATAAATAGAATCGCTTAACGTTTTTTCCCACTAACATGTTTAAGGAATCATCCTGTAGGACTCGTAAATCTTAGTAATGTGGGGCATGTTTCTTTGTATTCTCCGTTTTTGGAGTTGGAAACATCACGTGTGGTGGCTAGAAATAGTATGTTGCTATGTTGGGTTGGGTATCTCCGACAATAAGATCTATTACAAATTTATTGCATTGGCAAAAAAATAAAATAAAAATACACCTGCGTTGGACCTAATTTCTATTAACATCAATATGCTAAAGCATTTAAACTACAAGTATAAACAATATATAAAAAAAATATGAAAAAAAATTAATCAATAAACCCAAAAGCAAAAAGAAAACTCTGCCTCTTGAAGTCTCAAGGATTAACTCATTAAAAAATCTCTAATGCAATCATTTTCTAGTTAGCAATAACAAGCTATAGGTATGAATCTTGCTGGTAGCAATTTTTTTTGTATTAATATTTTGCAGAAAGAGAGGCTAGAACTAGAACCAAAAAAATTAACAACGAGTTCATTTTATGAAATGCCTACTAAGAAAGGTTTTATTTTATATCTAGCTCCTAAATGAACTAAGGCAAAATGGCCGCTCTTAAAGCAAGCACAGAAAATTAAAATTTGGCTTTTTAGTTACTAGTAATAAAATATGTTTTCATGTTTTCAGAAATCAACCGCCAAGGGGATAACATAAATGAATTTCATTATGTGACGTTTCATGCGGAGTTCTGATATAATTAACACCTTACGACGTCTCAACAACTAATTAGGATCATGATTGCTACCCATTCCACAGTGCCAAGATCATATAACTAGTTTATATTGATTGGAAGCGAGAAACATATTGACGCTGGCGTGCTTATCTCGCAATCAATCTGACGGAGCATGGCTAATATCACTGACTGATACAATACATCCCCGCTTCGCTTCCGATATCACGAAAACCGTTGATTATGTCTAGTGTCCTGACAGATAGCTTAGATACTGAGTTTGGACACAGTCACGTGTCAAATAGTTTTTTCAACGGTACATTTGAAAAAATAAAGTACTACTAATAAGGATTTTATTTTATATCTCGCTCCCAACAGGACTGACACACTGAACCTTTATTAGGAAATCAGCCGCTTAAAAGACAAGCATCGTAAAAGTATTTGAATTTTTGTTAGTACTTACTAATAAAACTGTCTGTTTTAATTGTTTTAGAAATCGACTCCTAAGGGGATAAAATGAACGAATGTTTAATATATCGCGTTTCATGCAGCGTTACGGTATAATTAACGCCTTACGTCGTCTTAACAACTAATTAGAATCATGATTGCTACCCATTCCACAGCGCCAAGATCATATAAACCAGTATATCGATTGGCAGCGAGAAACATATTGACGCTGGCTTGCTTATCTGGCAATCAATCTGACGGAGCATGGCTAATATCACTGACTGATACAATACATCCTCGCTTCGCTTCCGATATCACGAACACTGTTGTCTAGTATCTTGATAGATAGATTAGGTGCTGAGCACAGACATAATCATGTGTCAAATAGTTTTTTTCAGCGTAAAGTTCATACTCCTCGGGATTAGTAACGCATCTGTGATTGACTTCAGATGGAACCCATGTTCTATATGAGGTTGTTTACTGATGTCCATGAGCTGCAAAGACCATGTGGGATTAATATGGCCACGTGTCCCACCCTATTCCTGCATTGGGAGTTACTGCCACCAGGATGTTAAATTAAAGTCCAAATCAATATAGTTCACTTTTTGTATTTCCAATTTTACCCCGAAACGAATACACATGCATTCGCGTCGGTTAGTGCGCAGTAACTAACTCGACTCCTCACATACTTCACACTTGCATACAAACTTGCTTACTCAGCCATTCATACTTACATGGTCCCTACACTACACCCCCCAAATTTTTACAATCCAAATAAAAATTTAAAATCTATAATACTAACATTGTTACAATATCATAATATTACACTGCATTATGCACTTCACTGTACTTGGAACTTGGAACACAATAACAAATGTATTAAATTACGCGTAGCTGGCTGTAGACGGCTGCATGGGAACCGTGTGCGTTACCGTCGATGGTGCAGGATTTATTCCTGGAATCCGCACTATCTCTCTTCTAAGCCACTTCTTAGCCCTGTGACGACAAAGTCGCCACGATGCAAAAAGGATGATAATGCCCAGCATTGCTGCCATTATAGACATAATTAAGTTATATTTAGATATGTGCATTTCTACCGCTGAGTTTTGGGCTATTATTACTTCTTCTTTGCTATACGATTTGCCCATCTTAAAAACTGTAATTTCAAATTACCGAAAGTACTTTAACTAACGAAGGTGATAATTATAATAAATGATTTCTATAATTTAACGTTAAGAAACAAGTAAGTAGGTCTCAGGTGTGCATAATGCAATGTTGACAATTTAATAACAATCCGCTGTAACAATAACAATTAGTATTGTTCTAGAAAAACAAAATGAATAAAATTAGTCCATCAATAACAAGTTGTTTATACTGTCTTTGCTTACGACTAAAATATGAGTTATACTACAAGCTCATATACGCGTATGTTACATAAACAATATATTTAGTGTTACAGTTCAGTATTAGTATAAGTAGTTATTACAATTACAATATTATATTTATGCAATATTATATTTTATTAGACGAAATTTATGAGTTATTAATTTTTTTTTATTAACAATTAAATCGAACGGGTGGTTTAACTTTGCGGCCACTCCTGGTTACTTTTTCATTACATAATACATTTTTATTGGTAAAATCTAATGCTTTACTCACACTGGCATCACAATTTCTTACATCACAATTTTGATCATTAATTAAAAATGCTGGTTTAAGTCTGTCTATTGATATACTTACCTTTCTATTAGGCAGTTGTACTACGAATACTTTATTTCGCCTTTCGATGACTCGGTAAGGACCATCATACGCAGGTGTTAATGGTCTGCGTACCGCATCATTACGTACGAAAACATGCTCACACTTACCTAAATCATTGTGTATAAATAATGTCCGTGAGTTCTGATGATTTCGTGATACTGGTTTTAAATTTTTAATAGTAGACTTTAATTGTTCTAAAAAAGTAAAATCGTTACCGATTCGTTTATCTGACACGTTGTAAAAGTCTCCAGGTAAACGAATGGTTTGACCGTAAACATATTCTGCAGGACTTACACCATTATCACTTCTACTTGCCGCACGTAACCCTAATAACACAGTAGGCAACTCAGTGTACCAAGAAGAATTGTTTATTAACCGTGCTGTAAGTGCTGTTTTCAAAGATCGACGCCACCGTTCAACGATACCATTACTTTGAGGATGGTACGGACTACTACGATACTTTTTAATACCCATTAACTTTAAAAGTTCTGTAAACAAGTTGCTTTCAAATTGACGTCCTTGATCGCTTGTCAATTTGATTGGACTCCCAAAACGAATGATCCATGATTCATAAAATATTCTAGCCACAGCTTCCGCTGTAATATCTTTCGCTGGAATGCATTCAGGCCATCTACTATATCTATCTATCATAGTAATTAGATACTTATATCCCTCCGCCGATGTCGGAAGAGGACCTACTATATCTATATGTACATGCTCAAAACGGTTAGCATATGGATAGGCTTCAAAGTCGGATATAGTATGTCTACCAATTTTAGATCGTTGACATTGGATACAGGCTTTCGCCCACCGTCCAACATCACGGTTTAAACCAGGCCAAAAAAATCGTTGCGCTACTAATTTACGCGTCAAACGAATGCCAGGATGGCTAGAATCATGAACAGAGTTAAAAGCAATTCGTCTCAAGTTTTCGGGTATATAAGGTCTGCTCGTAGGAGTTGAATTTTCACAATAAATGAATTTGTTATTATTAGGAATAAAAATTTTCTTGAAAGAATTATTATATTTAGTTTCATCTAACAATTGCGACAGTTGTTCGTCACATTCCTGAGCATCAGCCAGTTCCGAGTAATCAATTGACGTAGGACAGTGTATAGTTTCCACGCGCGATAACGCGTCAGCAGTTTCGTTGTTACTACCTTGAATGTACCTAATGTCTGTTGTAAATTCGCTAATAAATAATAATTGTCTTGTCCGTTTCGGTGTTTCGCTGTTACTTTGTAATTTATCAAAAGCATAAATTAATGGTTTATGATCCGTAAATACAGTTAATTGACAACCTTCTATAATATATCGAAAATGTTTTATAGCCATAAATATTGCAGTCAATTCCCTATCATAGGTTGAGTACTTTTCTTGCGCTTTAGTAAATTTACGGGAAAAGTAACCTAATGGTAACCATTTATTGTTAATCCATTGTTGTAAAACTGCCCCAGCCGATTTGTCCGAAGCATCCGTCATAAGAGATAAGGGTACATCCGGGACAGGATGTGACAATATGGCTGCATTCTTAAGGCTTAATTTACACTTTTCAAAAGCGTCAATTGATTCCTCAGTCCAGGGTATGCTAGATTTGTCTTTACGTTTAGAATTTTTTAAAAATGCGTTTAAAATTGATTGACATTCTGCCGCGTTAGGTATGCTTGCTCTATAAAAATTAATCATGCCTAAAAAACGTCGTAATTGTTCGACAGTTTCCGGTCTAGGGTAATCTACGATAGCTTGAACTTTGTGGTCAAGTGGTCGTATACCATCAACTGACACTTGATATCCTAAAAATTCAATACTAGTCTTGCCGAAATCACATTTAGATAAATTTATTGTAATGCCAAAACTTCTAAATCGTTCAAATACTTTACGTAAATGTATTTTATGCTGTTCTAAGTTATCACTTGCAATAATTACGTCATCAATAAAATTGAAAAGAAAATCGAAACCTTTTAATACGTTGTTATTCATGAATCTCTGAAAAGTTTGACTAGCGTTACGTAAACCAAATGTAAGTCGTAAAAATTCAAATAAGCCAAATTCTGTAATTATTGCCGTTTTTTCAATATCTTCCGGTGCTATTTTAATATGATGATATGCCCTATTAATGTCGAGCCTAGAAAAAATTTTCTTACCTGCCAATATGTATGTAAAATTATGCAGACGTGGCACGGGGTACATGTCCGGTTTGGTGATGGCGTTAAGACGTCTGTAGTCACCACAAGGCCGAATATCCCCATTCTTCTTCATGACGACGTGTAATGGACTTGCCCATTGACTCTTTGACGGTCTGCATATACCTAATTCTTGCATTAGCCTAAATTCCTCTTTAACTTTATGGTACCTGTTAGCAGGAAGTGGTCGTGCTCGCGCTTGAACTGGAACTCCCGTGGTCTCGATATGGTGATAAACATCATTATCAGACTCGCATTCCTTAAATGAAATAGGCTTCGTAATTTCTGTAAATTCAGATAATAATTTAAGAAAAGGATGATTAGCTTCAACAGTGTTCACTGATGGGTCAGTGCAAGAAATTATGCTGCCAAGTGTTAACAAATTCGTGTCACTATCAATTAATTTTCTATTATTCAGATCCACTAACAACCCATAATGACGTAATAGATCAGCGCCGATTATAGGCTGTTTAACATCTGCCACAATAAAATGCCATCGAAATGGTTTTCTAAGATTAAGGTTTAATACTAAATTTTTAATACCATACGTACGAATTTCAGTTCCATTGGCCGCATATAACTTATAATTATTACACTCACTCTGGGTTTTTACCTTCTGTGATACAGGCAAAACTGACACATTTGCACCAGTGTCAATTAAAAATCGTAAGCCAGAGTTACTGTCCGTAACGCATAGGCGGTTATTGACGGAGTCAGTACAGTATCCCGCCGACGACTGTACCGTTTCTAGTTTTCCTTACTCTCCTTGCCTTCCTTGTAATTACATGGTTGTACACACTTATGAGCTCGGTTACCAAAACGGAAATGGTAAAAGCATAACCAGTCAGGTGATTGTGGATTACGCCTGTGTGACGAAGTGTTGCGTCGACCTCGCGATTGGGATCTACCACGTTGGTTGTAGTGATGCCGCCATTGCTGTCTACCTCTTTGCATATTCTCAATCGACTTACTAAGCTTGGATATCTCAGCTACCAGAAAGTCGTGTGACGCTGATGAGGTTGTCGGCGTAACTTCTGCGATAGTACTACTCACTCTGGATGATTCCATAACCTTATCCGCTATTTCCGCCAACTTCTCAAGATCTTTAACTTCACTGACGGTTAGGATGGCGCGCACAGCCGAAGGTAGATGTCCTGTCCACAATATGCGTAATGTGTCGCCGGAAAATTTATCACGAGCCAATTCTCTCATGCGACGTAGTAGTTGTGACGGCTTTTGTTCACCAAGGTCAATTTCGCTTAATAATTTTTGCACTTGACGTAGTTCAGATTCCTCGTACACTGTTAATAGTCTGTCCTTTAAACTGGAGTATTTATCTTTCATCGGAGGTTGCAATAGTAAGTCAGTGACTTGCTGAATGCTATCTTTAGTCAATTTTGTGATAACCAAATTGTACTTGGATTCATCGCCGAGTTTCTGGTTCGCTATTACGGCCTCAAATTGAATGAACCAAAGCCGTGGAGCATCCGTCCAGAATTCCGGTATGCGTGATGACACTGTTATTTGCGATAATTCGCCACTAAGTTCGACCGCTGCAGGAATAGGCACCGTAGGATTCATATTCACACCGATAAAGTTTTTAGATATTCGACACTACTTCACTCGCGAATTCAGTTCTAAAACGTCGTGAGGTCACCAATGTGGGATTAATATGGCCACGTGTCCCACCCTATTCCTGCATTGGGAGTTACTGCCACCAGGATGTTAAATTAAAGTCCAAATCAATATAGTTCACTTTTTGTATTTCCAATTTTACCCCGAAACGAATACACATGCATTCGCGTCGGTTAGTGCGCAGTAACTAACTCGACTCCTCACATACTTCACACTTGCATACAAACTTGCTTACTCAGCCATTCATACTTACATGGTCCCTACAACCACTTACCGTCAGTTGGACTGCACGCTCGTTCACTTAATATAAAGCTTGTGAATAGTAGCAAAATTTAAAGAAATAGAGTAATTTCAGTATTTTTTGGGTTGCATGTTACCAATTGCTAAGTTTTGCTCTAATGAATATAAATTTTCTAAACCTTATAACCAACTACGCATCCCACTTTACTTCTTTGCTGTAAGCTTTTAAGAAGGGAAGCGGATCTTGTAGCTCCCGGCAAGACGCTTAGTATAGTCCGTTTATAGGTAACACTTTAGATTTTAGGGCAACCATGAATGAAGGGTTTTTGTGTCATCTTAGATTTTATCGCAACTTCCCGTCACTGTTTCTATTTCGTCGTGCAAAAATGTTAGTTTATTGGTTTTTTCATTTATGTAAAAAAAGTTTGCTCTACAAAAACTGTTCTAATAAAAGCCCACTCCAAAATTTCTTTGCTACTAATATAATTAGTACAGAAACAAACCAACCAGAGGTGAAGTAAACGTCTATACTCAGTTCATCAAATCAAATTCATCGATATTTATTAAAATTCAGACACTCTTAACGTATGATTTAAATATAAAACGCATTCTACATTCATAGCCCCACAGTAAGATTTTCTACTGTGTCGTGGGTGCCATGGATACACCCAAGTCGAATACACAAACACCCAGACCCATCAACTCGTCATTCAGGTATCAGGTCAGACAGGTATCCTGTCTGGCCGGAAATTGTACCCGGAACCCAATGCGTGTCACACCTTTATAGTATTATTTTATTTGAAAATTGTGACTTAAAATAGTCACAAATAGTGCTTAACAGGTATAATACAAGTATTATACGCCAATAATATAAAACATAACGCTAATGACTTATTGTTTCTACTTCCTCTCCTTAACTCCATACTTTCACCGATTCACACCACATTGTATTGAAATTACATCAGCATTGAGGAAGACACGTAACAATTGCGCCGACCTTTGGCTTGCGGGCGCAAACAATGCCATTCGAGCTGGAATTAAACTCCACAATGCTCATAAAGGAATCGCCTTGGAACTTCCTGGGGAAACGTGTATGAGGACTGAGAAAGTATATTTACTACCACCACTACCGTAGCCACACGAAAAAACGCTTTATAATAACTCAATAAGGCGCTCGATACCGAACCGAACACCCGATTAACTTTGTTCAGGTAAACATAGCTTAATTGTTTTTTTCTTTCTTCCTAATGAGGCAAGAGTGGTCTACAATTGTTGTCATAGTGTCATTGACTTTGGAGTTTTTTCCCCTCAGTAATTTCTTTTCATTTCCGTGTATTAGAGGGCGCACTTATGAACACTTACTATCCTTTGTTTTCGCCCTTTAACAAAGCAGTATTTAAACTAAGTTGAAAGGGAATTGGGTATTATTTCGAAAATAGCTGTAAGGGCTTAACCTGTACAATATTTTTTTATACGTAGATCGTATGCAACCATCATGTTGTCATTAAAAGTATTAATCTTTGCCTCGTTCCGTGAACGTTATATATAACTAGCCATTATTGTTGCAAACCATTTTTTGTTCACAATTTTGAACACGGGTCTCTACTTACATTTTTGGGAGGCTGTGAAGTCCACTACGCAGCTTCAATGTGTAGTAGAGACCATGGTCCACAAAAATAAATATCTTTTAAATACGTAAGTAAAGTTGAAATCCTGAATAGTCAGAATGACTTATTTACATAAATTTACTGAAATAGGAGTTTTACTTTATGTCAAGCACCTATTCACAAAACTTATATACATTGTATTATAGTTTAACCAAGTTGCAGTAAAGTATATCCGTCAGTGCCGGCACTGACTCGTTAGTTCACAGCAAACAAATCTGATTAGCTAACGATGTAGACAGACAGACGTGCGACATTCGTACGCAAAGGGCGCTCAGTCTGAGCATGTTTACACTCGGTCCACGACTCGATATTGTCTGTAAACATGCAATGAAGTTGCTAAGTTTCGAAGTCTGTGTGCAGGTTATTTTTGGTGCTTAGGTGCATATTTATACATTTTTTTGCAATATATTTCATGTAATAAATTGAACATTATATGCTAATTAATGTTTGCTCGGAATAGGAGAATAGACAACGACTCGATAAATCGACAGCTGAGTCGATTTGTTAAACTCTGTTGCAAAGATACTAACTTTTTCGAATAAGATTAGTAAGAACTGAGTCATAAAAATAATATACATGGGCCAAGGATACAATTTAAACTGCCATGTAATTTTGTATTTAATATTTTCAACTTTCACAGACGCAAATAAAATATTAAAAATAAATAAGTTTCTGTCAGCGACTCGTTAGTTCACAGCAAACAAATCTGATTAGCTAACGATGTAGACAGACAGACGTGCGACATTCGTACGCAAAGGGCGCTCAGTCTGAGCATGTTTACACTCGGTCCACGACTCGATATTGTCTGTAAACATGCAATGACGTTGCTAAGTTTCGAAGTCTGTGTGCAGGTTATTTTTGGTGCTTAGGTGCATATTTATACATTTTTGCAATATATTTCATGTAATGACTTGATCATTATAATATGCTAATTAATGTTTGCTCAGAATAGCAGAACAGACAAGGACTCGATAAGTCGACAGGTGCGTCGTCTTATTAAACTCTGTTGCAAAGATGCAAACTTTTTCGAATTTGATTAGTAAGTGCTGAGTTATAAAAATAATATACATGGGCCAAGGATACAATTTAAACTGATATGAAATGTTGTCTTTAATATTTTTAACTTTCACAGACGCAAAGAAAATATTAAAAATAAATAAGTTCCTGTCAGCAACTCGTTAGTTCACAGCAAACAAATCTGATTAGCTAACGATGTAGACAGACAGACGTGCGACATTCGTACGCAAAGAGCGCTCAGTCTGAGCATGTTTACACTCAGTCCACGACTCGATATTGTCTGTAAACATGCAATGAAGTTGCTAAGTACCCCTAAAAGTGCACTACAAGTATATCTTGTTATGTTTTTATTATTACCTAATTTGAAACGGGGAAGATATTGCTTTTATAAGAAACTGTGTTTTATTTATGAACAAGAAATATTCATCTTGTAGAAATATGGTAGACATATGCAATTAAGATTATAATATTTTTAAACCATATTTCTTTAAAGCAATAAACCGTACATTGTGACTCAATATTATTTGTTAAAATACATAAGTATGAACTCTAATCCTGGATAATCCAGTAGGTCTGTCTGTAAATCTTATAATATATATAAATTACGTGTCACTTTATTTGTCCGCAATGGACTCTTAAACCTCTGAACCGATTATAATCAAATTTACACAACGTGTGTATTTTGATCCAACTTGAAAGATGGGTAGTTTATATCTTAATTTATAGGTTTAATTTATAGGTTTATTTTAACCACTTCAACGCGTGGCCGGGTCTGCTAGTAGCTATATAAAAAATACGTGCGCCATTTGTAGTTATATTAAAAAAGCAAGTTTTATATTTAAAACTATTGATGCCAGCAAAAGTCCGTGGGCAAAAGTTTTTGGTAACGTCATTAAAGTGCTTTTAAAAATTCTTTCGAACGGCCGTAAATGTTAAAATGAGCAATTTTATTACACAATTTAGTTTAAACGAATGTAGAACAATCCATTGTCCTACTTTTAACTTGAATTATCGCGAAAGTGGTTTTAACAAACGTCGAATTTCACTAAAATGTAATAAAATTCACGAATTTTCTGCGGTGATTTATAGTACGGTATAGTTCCAACGAATTTAAAGCCAGCATTTTCAATATGGCTTTATAGCGAGGTACGTATTTAAAACATCACGGAACAGCTCAATCAACCCACATTGTCCTGTAAATCTTTGTTTGAAAAATCGAGTCAGCTGCAGTAATTTTCATGTAAGTTGCGCAAATTCAGTACCATTATCTCTGATATATCTGTGCTCTTAGTTAAAATAAGTATAAGTCTTATTTTTGTCAAATTGAATTCTTCTACTAAATTGCTACAAAAACCATATTTCTATAAATTTTGTTAAAAAATCAGAAATGTGCGTTTTCACAAGAGATTTTACTTGTAGCTAATACTTGAAAACAATTTAGTTATGGTTATAAAACTCAAAACTAGATGTGTTGGGATCGAAACCAAAGAATGGTCGTTGACTTTGTGGTGTGTGGAGTGCATATTACGAATTGTCTGTACTTTGTAGGTACAAGTTTATCCGACTATGTAAGAATGAGGTTAAAGATTTTCAATCGTATGAATATTTGTATGTCTATTTATTTAGCTCACTATTACTTCCTTGCGCTATAATTAGTATAAGAGATTTGTTTATTAACCATTTCTCTGAATTAAAACCTAAAAGTTCGCAACAAGCGATGAATTCAAACTGTTTCAGACTTCTTCCGATACGAGTTCATCGTTGATGACGACCTTAGATCTTATTCTAAGGATATTATACTCCGGCCTTTCACAGTAACATAACAATTACTCAAAATTGAGTGCAAATCGCCAGCGGCACGTGACACGTGACACGTGGCACCGAACACAAAAACTCGATAAATTTTACAGCGTTCACTCACGCCCGAAGCTACAGCTGTTGGGTACTCAGGATCCTTTACTAAGCAATTTTAGCGTTATCTGCTTTAACCAGTAACCGTGTAAAATTGTTAAAACAAAAACCCGAGTGCTTAAAAAAGATTTGTGGAATTTATTTTCTTTTTAATATGATTTATTTCAGATAACGCTTTTTTCGATTTTGCATCAAAATTTATAAAAACATGGGTATAACCCATCATAGTCCCACTGCTGGGTACGGGTCTTTGCTCAGAATAAGAGAGTTTTAGTTTACCATAGTCCACCGCGCTGGTCAAGTGCGAATTGGTGGACTTTACACACCTCCGGGAACTTTTTTTTTATAGAACTCTCGGGTGTGTAGGTTTCCTCACGATGTTTTCCTTTACCGGAAAGCCGTGATAATTAATTTCTAATACGCACATAAATCTGTGCGTGCCTGGGTTTGAACCCCGCACCTCCCGATTGAGAGGGAAAGTTTCAACCATTAGTCTATCACTGTCCATCATAGTCTCATAGAAACATAAAAATGCTGAAATACACTTATTCGTTCCAATGAACTATTTACAGGGATTCATTTGATACTCAGACTGTTATCATAATAATTCCAATTATGTTATATTTTTTTTACAGTCTTTCAAACCGTTTTACCTGTAGATGTACATACTTAGATTCGTACACAAATCGAAATACATTACCCTTCTTCTGACGGCGTTGGTTAATAAATAATGAATGACAATTTTTTATGTATTAAATAAGCAACAACAACTAGGATCAAATCAACAGTTTGAAACGTTTCGCTTTGAGTTTCTTTTTCAGTATCTTTTAAGAAGACGATTTTTAAAATTCACTTATCTCTATGAAAATATAATTATAGACATGCCCTCAATTTTTCATAGGATAAGAAATATTTATAAATATACTCTAACTATAGATAATTCTAATACGAAAGTTAACGACATAGCTATCAGAATTAGTAGGCTGTAGTGGCAATGGGCAGGCCACATCGTTCGTAGGACAGATAATCGATGGGGTAGAAAAGTCTTCGAATTGTGACCACGTCTGGGCAAAAAGAGTGCAGGCCGCCCCCCGACCAGGTGCACTGATGATCTGAAGAAGACGACGGGTAACCGCTGAATTCAGATGGCTCAGGACCGGTCGAAATGGCGCAGATTAGAGGAGGCCTATGTCCCGCAGTGGACTTCCAAAGCTGATGGATGGATGGAAGGATAGAGAATTCGTTTCGCTTAATACTCAGTATAAATCACTTGCATTCCTAACATTCTTCTCTTTGAGACGTTTCACGCGATAAAAGAAACAGAAGCTATAGATAGAATGTTGGGGTAAACAAGATGATGACCTCATTACGCTAATTACGTATCAAATCAATATCAAAATTACGCCTATCTTTAAATGCTATTAACAATTGTTTTTACACCGTTATGTTTTCTAAATAGAAAAGTAACTGTAATGTAGGATTTAACGAAGTGCATAGTCTAAACGATTTTGTTTGAATATTAGAAGGAAAGCCGCAGAAACCTTTAGTCTAAAAAAACCTTTATATTGAAAAAAAAAACAACTGTTGGAAAAAAAAAAGAATAAAAATATTATTAAAAGAAACCAAAAGAAATAATATAAAAAGAAAAAGTAAGAAAAAAAAGATGGTCCTACATAGTAAGCTTAGTTAAGCTTTTCTCTAAAGCCGCCGCTGCCGCCACCGCACACAACTGGGCCCCAGCTTACACTGTTACCTAGTTGAGGGCGATGTCGACGGCGAAGGCTCATAAAAATAGATTAAAAAAGGCACGGACGATCCGTCTGTGGAGTCAAAGATATAAATAAAAAAAACCTTTAGTCTAATTATCTGCCAAATCGAACGTAATTTTACGTCACCATAGCTTTTAAGGTCATAGTGGAAATTTCGTACTGCACCAAAATAATCCTACCAATTTTTAATAAATCTCAAAATATTTGAATAAAAACCTCGAAAATTGTTTGTACTTCAATCGAATTCACGGACGGGAACTAAAAATGAATATTCATTCATGGTTTAAAAATAACCTACAGAATAAAACGTGCTATTAAACCGTAAATTCGAACAACCATAAACAGATTAAGACAATATTGTGCAAGCGTTTGTTTATACAACTGAATGATTTATAGATCGCGATAAAAAAATCGGTAGCGCAGTAAAAGTCGGCTGCTAATTGATTTGATTCGGATTGAGTTGTTTTAGTTTTATGCTTAGATTATATTTTATGTGTTTTTTTATAATAATGAAGTACCAAACGAGCATGCAGTCCACCTGATGGTAAGTAGTCACCGTCACCCATTGACATCCGTAAGTACATAGGTTCTATCTGAAGTCGATCACAGATGCGTTGTTTCTCCCGAGGACTAGGATGGTCGCCTCATACAAAAGTGTACCGGCAACCACACCCTTCCATCGAAATGCAAGAAATGCTTCACGCTTTTATCACATGAAACGTCTAAAAGAGAATAATGTTAAAATTGATTATGCTGAATATTAAGGGAATCGTATTCTTTATAGTTAGAACGTATTTATAAATGTTTCTTATCCTATGAAAAATCGAGGGCATGTCTATTATTATAAGTTCATAGAGATAAGTGAATTCAAAAGTCGAAGTAAACTCGTTCTACCACCTTCAAAAGTTAAACAATAAATATGTACCCACTGGACATTTTTAGCCAATTTCGTATAGATAGAAGTTCTATATAAAGGCACTCATGGATTGTTTATCACTCATGAGGTCTGAAATAGTCGCTTTATTCATAAACTAGTTGTTCCGGCGAACTTTGTTCCGCCTAAAAGTCAATAATTTAAAATTATTACTATTTTTGGACTTTTTGGACAAAGAAGTAGGAAATTTAGAGCCTTTTATGGCTACGAGACCACTGTCTATCTTCTGCATTTTAGTTATATTGTAGAAAAAACTTCAATAAGAAAACATTATTCACATTTGAACGCTTTAAAAATCTCTATTTTTTATCCAATTTTGCAATTCGGCAAAAAATATACGCATTGGACATACAAAATCATGAGAGAATTATTTAAAAAGCCTCTTTTTAACTGTAGGGAAATAATAATAGCATATAATGAAAAATATAATGTTTTGTAATCAATCGTATTATAGTATAAATAATATCTGTTTTTCTATCTATATCCTTTATGCTCATTTAAATCATACAAGATACTTTCGTAAAATCGATAACACACGCGTGATATAAACACTCATAAAGGAAAGAAGATAAAGAAGTTTAAACTAAATACATATCCATCAATATATTTGGCTTATTAAGAATTGTATGGTGGTCACTAGACCTCTGACATTTCTGGGTCGCCAGATGTTAGCAACTCGTAAAATTTATTTCAAAATGACGTTTACAACCTCGTCTTTGATTCTAATTAGACGAGGGTACAGAATCTATATATGAATGTAGGACTTATCCGTCTGTTTCAAATTAAAAAGCGATAACTCCGCGGAGGGCAGGAATTTTTTAGTACTATGATTTACGAGATCATTCACATTGCTAGCCGCAATGTTTGTATTATGTGTAACAATGTTTATACCTTTTGGTGTTTGACTGTTAGTTTGTAAAATTTAGTACGATAGAAGTTTAGTTGAGTTTACAAGTAGGCCTGATTTTGAGTGCCTATATTTAAGCTATTTCATAGTTTTTATCGCGGGATTTGAGCGCGGTGACCGAATCAAGAAATTCCGTAACGAAAAAAACCTAACACCCCCACCCGCCTACCATGTAGCGCGGCAGAGCGTTCGCTTAACGTATATACATACACGTTACATAGATGGTGCGACAGTATTTGTAAGAAAGTATATAGTGTCAAAGAAAAAAACTTGAATTAATATAAAAGAAAAAATATAATGCAAATAAAATAAATAATTATAATTGTATAAGTTTTTTTTTTATATGAAAGTAGCTAACGAGTATTCAGTTCCATCTCATGGTAAGGCTTGTGCCGCCCATGACAACTGTAAAAATCCGGGATAAGATCAGAGTCTTACCTAAAATTAGCTACAGGTTGAGTACTAAGTTGGACTGGTTGGTTGGATTGGTTTATAATAATACATAATAACAAGGTGTTATTATATGTCGTCTCTGTAGTTCCGGGATCAGAATAGGGCTACGGCATCCCCTGACTGTCGTAAGAGGCGAATAAAAGGGGCTTCCGGGGTTGCAGGCGGCTAGAGTGGGAGCTCTAACTATTCAGTCAGGCGACCCCGAGAAGGCCGACTACATGCGTGGTCGCATATCGTCGTTAAGACCAGATGGAGTGGTGGGCCCAACCAACTGGGAAGAGCCCGATGGGGCAACACGTTCAGAGAACTCCGGTTGCGTTCCTTTGGAGATCCCGGAGTCCTCCTAGTAGCGCTGAGGACGCCCACCGCGGGGGTATTAGTGCGGTAAAAATCCCATATAATCCTTCGTCGCTCCCACGGTGTCGGTACCTTTTGAAGGTTTCCCCCTCCGAAAAAAGAAAGAATTATATGTAGCAGTGGTGTTTCCGAATTTGAATCAAAGGATTTTATTATATCCTACAAAATGTAATGGTCGGTTCCAGTAGCTATGATAAAATTTACGTATTAGGTAGCCAATATAACTTGTCGTAGACATTATATATTTCAAAAGTACCTAAGTGCTTTGTGCATGTAATCCGCATTAACCACGAATAATCCGCATTAATGACGAGTAATCCACGTTAACTCAGCGTAAAAGAATGGCATTTACTATGTGTTAATTATTCGCTGATCAATTACGATATTAAAAATGTACTTGTGATTCGTTTTTAAGATACTTGCCGCGGATGCAAGTGGATGAAATTATACACGGTTACAGTTGATGTGGAGAAGGATTACTAAATACTAACATTTTTTTCCATTAATGTATAAAATCAACTAAAAACGCATTACACACACTGCCTTGCATTTCGCACAAGCACAAAAATAATAAACGAAATAAAACATTCAACATTTTACTATGAAAATATATAACTTCAAAAATGTCAGATCATCTGTCATTGTCAAAAAATCCGTTTAAACTGTTAAATGCAGCTTAGTTAATTAGAACCTATTTTTACCTTTAACGGGTGATTATTGATTAAAATAAAACAACACAACACAATTTATTGATTAAGAAATATTCGTGCCAATTTGGACGATATGAAGTTTAGTTTTTAAAGTTAAATTGCGGTCGATTTTCGACCGTTGCAACGGGTGACTAGTACGCATGATAACCCGAGGTATTCCAACGTAGTCCCCAGAGGTAGCAATGTACATATGTGTAGCCAATCTCAGCTAAGACCGATTTATCTTTTTATTATATAACTAACAGAACCCGCGGCTTCGTTCGTGCAAACTGAACATACCCTCTGATTTGTCAACAGTCGCCATCAAATGTGATGGATTTCGAACAAATTTTCAACTCCTATTTTACCTTAGAGGTTCATTTTCCGAAAATAATGAAACAGACTTTTCACTATATCAACCTATGAAGTCAAATACTAAGTTTCATTAAGTTAGAATATACAGCAACGTTTTATCTTTGAATCCATATTTCCAAAAATCCTTAGTGGAACACTTTAAGTTACTTATCACAGTACTTTGAACTCTGCGTTGATATGTCAGTATATAAGTCGTTTTTTTTTTAATTATATGGACAAAATTAAATTTCATACAAACACTTAAAATCAGATAAACAGAATACTTCTCTTTCATCACAAAAACGGAACATCAAGTTAGCAAGGGATCCGCTCGCTCAAACAAAAACCGTCTCAAAATAGGCTCCATCCACACAACGTATTTACTTCATACCCAACCACATCTTACCGCCAAAGCGCTTAAATGAAAAACGGGGAACAACTAAAAATGCTTAATGAAGACTTGTACGCAATAAGCCTCACAAGCAAACAAAGTATGGGATAATGATGAGGTTAACAAAGCCTTTTGTGAAACAATGGGGTCTAAATGACGTGAACTTTGTCATTTATTTTGGAACGTGTATGGTTCTTTTACTGTTAGTTTACGAGGAAATATTTAATGAAACATGGATATGGTAGTTATGTAACTTTTAAAGCTATTGCATAGCTTTTAAGGCTTTGAGCGCGGCGACCGAATCAAGTAATTCCGTAACGAAAAAACCTAACACGGGGGTGTTAGGTTTTTTCGTTACGGAATTTCTTACTCCGCCTACCATGTAGCGCGGCTAGCATTCGCTTAACGTCGGACACGTTAAGCGAACGCTCAGCCACGAAGCTTGCACGGATCGAGACGAGCTGCTCGGAAATAGGACGAATATATGAGCAACTGTTTGTGAGAAAGTATATAGTATCAAAAAACTTGAATTAATATCAAAGAAAAAAATACTGCATAAATAAATAATTATAATTATTGCATAAGTTGAAAGTTAAGAAATGCTATGCAATACCTTTACCGCGGCAGTCCCCGAGTGCCGCACGTTTTTTTTATTTAAAGATCAACACTAATTATCAATGTAGCTTTGAAAATTCTCACCACTACTTTGTAACAAAAACTTAAATATGTTTGTACGATACTACAATACTAAGTGTGTATCAGCTTGCTTAGGGTAGTTATTTGTTAATTTATCCAATTTAATGGAGCCTTTACACCAAGAAGAAAACTACTTGAGGAATCTTTCGTAGAATAATGCAAATATCATTACATTATCCGTTTATAATGTTTAAACTTATGTAAAAATGTAATATAAAAATCTCAAATAAATTTAAATTTAATCTTAAAACATATAATAAGAAGTTGTACAAAGTAAGATTGACAAACTTCTATAAGCACACAATAATCTAGAGTAATAAATAATGCCTTACATTTATATGTTGATTCATTTGAATTTTAAATAAATCACTCCAATTTATCTCATAAATAACCAAATAAATTTAAACAATCCTAATAAAACAAGCACAGCTAAAATCACACATCATTACGACTCTATTCACTCAACACTAACAGCAATCGAATAGCTCTAACGACTCAATTAAATATTTATTCCGATTCCAATTGGTATGAAAATAACTATAAATCGTACAGGTAGAGTTGGTAGAGCAGGAACTATAGGGGGTAGAGACGGACGGAAACAAAAATTGCGGGCGTTTGTCAAAGTCCCCCGACGGAAATGGTGCATAAATAAAGTCCAGTTAAAAAAAATATGCGCAGCGCCTACTATTGTAATAGTAAATCCACAAAATGTGAGTCCATAAAGTAAGCGTAATTATAAATCAATAAAATATTTATTTCATTCACTCAAATTTATTATTTGCTAGTCTTACCCGCGGCTTCGCCTGCACGGTCGAAGGGAATTAACATTAGCATTTGATAGCGTGATTCAGAACTTGCAAGTGATTTTTATTAACGCCATCTATTAACAAAGTCTGGAACTACTAAATATGTATCGACTAACAAAACATCGATATTTTCATGGGAATGAGAGAGCAAAATGAGGTAAAAAGTAGCCTACGACACTCTCCGTCCTTTTAACTATCTCCCAGCATATAAACCATATCATATAATATATATGTGGCGAAGTAAAAGAGGAACAAACAAAAACACTTTCTCATTTATAATATTAGAATGGCTAGTATGGATTCAACTCAAATGAAGTTAAATAAATATTTTATTAATAAACTAAAGATTTTAGAATATAATTTATATTATGATGAAAACTGTAAAGCTGAATTCTACACGCTAGTTTGTCGTCTTTACTTCCAATTGTTATAACAGAATTGTTCCAAATAACCGTAAATAACAATTTTTTATTACTTCAAAAGTTAAATATTTGGCTGGTTACTTGCACTTATACGTATTTTATTATTTCAAGACTGTCTGTCGTAAAAACCATAAAAAACCTATCGACTCGTGCACTATTGTGCTCTGCCGAAACTTTTATTCTCAAGTTGTAAAACATCAGACGGTCTACACGTGAAACGAAACGCAAATGCAAATAATGCATTTCGAATTCAGCACTACGTTTTACAAACTTGTGACAACACAATGTCGCTGCCGTCTGATCGGATCGCGTGATCCGTTTCGAGTTCCGAACCCGTGGTAGGGGCAATGATCTATAGCACATTTTACAAAGTAAGCCATAAAATTGAACGTAAAAATGGCCGGTAATAACGTTGTCTGTCTGTACGTTTCGTACCCGAGAGGTTATTTGAAAAATTGTTCCCGTTTCAGATACCTATCGGAATTTATTCGATTATTACGTTTTCGTTCCGTGGAAATGGAAACTTTATGGGAATGCATTATCAAGTTGAATTACATAGTGGTCACTGTACAAGTCTTAAGTAGTTGCGGGTTCGGTCCCCGGCCAAATCTATATTTTTTTAGCTCTAAGTCTATGTCTTCCTTGTTACCTTTGAGTCCATGACATTTATGAAAAAACTTTAAAGTGTTTATGAGTCTAAAATACGTCCAAGCGTTCTTTGGTTAATTCTAAATAAAATTATGTGAATAAACGTTCAACGATAATAAAACACGTTAAGTGAAGTGCAAAGTGAGGTTCAATAAATAATGCAAAAAGAAACAAAGTCCACTTAGCGTTCCATGCCTCATGCCTGTCCGTATCCATTACTGCACCGAGTTTGTACCTTAATATTTATTTTTATAAGATTTAAGTAGTAAACGCGCATCAAGTCCACCTGACGGCTAGTAGTCACTGGCGGTATTGACATCCATAAGCAAATTCATATAGATTTTATCTAAATGTCAATTTCATTATGCAGTTTCTTTGGAAGGCTAAGATAGTCGCCTCACATGACAATGAGCAGGCAATCACGCTCTTCTTCCGAATCGCAATTTTACATAGAAATAGGTGTGGTGGTTGTACTTCCTCGGTCGCATGTAACTCAATATCGAAATAGCAGTACTCCCTCTTCTCTTCCTCTCTTCTTCTGGATGCAATAGGCAGCTAAGTGACAAATTCAGAAAATAGGCAGAACCGTCTTGTTATGTGACCTCAATATCTACCGCGGTCACCAACAGGCTGGCCAAAAGTATTGAATGTAGGCAAAAACCACTATTACTTGTGGCATAATATATGTCCAGCTATAGTCATCAAACTTTTGAAGAATGGGTTACAAATACCTATAAGAAATAGTGTCTACTTACCAGCAGATGGAATGCTTGCGATATAATTATATCGATAATAATATTTCGATCTTATAAATACTTTTATTGGGTACGTGTGACAACATCCTATGTGACAAAACTGTCCGTAACAAAGCTCTCTGTGACAATAATGCTTCAAAGGGCCGCGCTGATTTTCAGCCCTTTAACCAACATAGCTGTTGAGTAAATTAATCAAGCGAGCGTGTCACCGACTTGTGTATCGCACATAAATCAGTCGGACGAAACTTTATTTGTTTGTACCGATAGACGTAGGGTTACTGTTAATGCTGTTTGAATGATATACTTTGTAAGCCTTAAATGTTATTAAGATAATGATACATAAAGTACGTCAAGTAAAATTAATCTTAAGTAACCTCCATCGAATCATCAGCCTTTAGATGTCCACTGCTGAACATAGGCTTCCCCTAAACGGCGCCACTCCAACCGGCCCTGTGCCCGCCGCATCCAACGGTTTCCCGCTGTCTTCTTCAGGCCATCAGTCCATCTTAAGTAATCTATATATTTTAAATAATAATCGTTTTTACTGTACAGCGTTAGATGGAGAATAATATTTTTCGGGCGTATGCATTAACCAACATAGCTGTTGAGTAAATTAATCAAGCGAGCGTGTCACCGACTCGCGTATCGCACATAAATCAGTCGGACGAAACTTCATTTGTTCGTACCGATAGACGTAGAGTTACCGTTAATGCTGTTTGAATGATACTTTGTAAGCTTTTTAATGTATATGTTATTGTTATAATTGTAAAATATAAAATTATGTAAAATGAATTTTAAACAATATATACGTGTCAAATAATCACCTATGTTTTTTTTATATCTTATATATTATATCTTATATCATATAAGGTTTAACCAGCTGCGCTAATGTGAGTAATGTGTTTTTATTTTTATTTTGTATAAGCCTACGGGGGCATTTACGAATTGTCAGTTACAATTTTTTTTCTCCACTACCACCGGACCGGAACAAGACCTCAACTGAGAAGCTCCGACAAGAATCTCAGTGAGTTGGTCTTTTAAGACACTGGCGATGCACGGCCTATCACGCGAGGGTGACGGTTGTGCTGTTATGGCGTCCTCGTTTCCGCTGGTGAGATTGGTGTGTGTAATATCTGTTATGTTATTGATTGACTTCAGATAGAACCCTTGTTCTATATGGGGTTTCTCACAGATGCCCACGGAAGACGGTGATCACTGCTGACTTTGTATGTCTGTATACAAACCCCTATAAGATCAGTATACTTCAGTTACTTTTGAAGATCTGCGTGGCGGAGCGGTTACCATACCGGTCTGATGCGCTGATGAGTCCCGGGTTCGATTCCCGGCCAGACAAGTATCTGAATGATGAGTTTAGATTCATGTTCTGGGTCTGGGTATTTTGTGTATTCGTCATGTGGGTGTCCATGGTACCCACGACACAGGAGAAAATCCTAGTGTGGGGCTATGAGGGTAGAAAGCGTAGAAAGCGAGAAAGCGTTGAAAGTTATCCATATACGATCTTCTAGGTTAGTATATAAATATATAAAACGTAAGTACTTACTACATATTTTATTACAACTGAACCGTAACACGACGAAACCCAAATACTCGAATTATATCATTCAAAGTAAATTTAACCCTCAATTTACTTAAACATAAAATTGTGCAAACTGTTATTGCATATTTAATTTTATTATTACACTTATTCTTTAAGGCCAATAGGTAACATTTTGCGCTGACGTCTCCCATCTGTCGGTCCGGCGTTATGGCGTTAATAACAATAAATGTTACAAGATGCGTTCCAATAACTGTTATAACCATAACTGTTATTGTTACTCCGACTTCTGAAACGAATAACAATTCATAAGCTATTGTTACGAGTGTCGGAAATTACTTTTATTAAATCGAAAATATATCTATTTTGTATGAAGAATTTGTGCCATTCTTAAATAGGTGGCATTTTTTTGGGTGGTAGAACCAGTGTTTTGGTGTTAGAACCAGTGTAGTTCGACCGGGGAAGTACCACCACCACGCCTATTTCTAGCGTGAAGCATTTCTTGCGTTTTGGTGGAAGGGTATGGTTGTCGGCACACTTTTATATGAGGCGACCATCGTAGTCCTCGAGAGTAGCAACGCATGTGATTGACTTCAGGTGGAACCCATGTTCTGTATGTAGTTGATTACAGATGTCCATGGGCGGCAGTGACCACTTATCATCAGGTTGACTGCATACTCGTTTGCTACTTCAGTCAGATAAAAAAAATAGGAAACGATTAGAGATTAGCGAGGTCTTTGAGACATCGTATGATAGAAAGCCATACGATGTTGTGGGTTCCCCGTTTTTTTGTTTTATTAATGCTGAATCCTGAAAACACTCAAAACAAATTTAATATGTATAAATAGGTACTTACAATCTTCAGTTTTGCCAGTCCTAGCAACATTGACCCAGTGACATGGATTGTGATCACGACATAAAATGAGTAACCGTTACACAGTAAAATTTATCAATTCTGTGATAAAATTAGTTTGAAATAATAAATTCAAAACAAAGTATAAAAAGATCGCTCAAAACATTTTGGTATTTTTTTTGGCTATTTTATGTTTATTTTGCATAATATAAAAATATATTTATATAATACTCGTTGACCCGGCGAATTTCGTTCCCCCTAAAAGTCAAATATCTATAAATAACAATCTTCCTCCACTATATTAAGCAAACATTAAAGCATACACAGGGCAGAAAGCGGGAAGCAACTGTGTTTTATATTATGTAGTGATATTTAACGACACAAGTCAATAATATAGCGCAATATTAATGTCATAAAGTTCTAATTTTGTAATAATACGTTATTTCAATTAAGTAGAGGCTTCTAACAATTTTATCGAACCTCTAACCGAGAACGGACGGAAAGCTCCTTAGAAACAATTCCGCTTAAAATTTCCTCAAACAATCTAAAATAAAAATGTGCTGTTTCAATTAACTTTCCGGAAGAAAATACAGCATCCGATACGATTGTTGCGGTGGACCGGGAGATTTTATTTCAGATAACAGTATGAGTTTTAATTATATTGGAGAGTTTCTATAGAGAAAAATTGAAACAATAAGCCGGCGTAGTGAATCATTTGACCGTAAAGGTTTAAAGTGTTAAATATTTAGGCCATTCCCTTATTGTTAACTAAGAAGTTCAATTTTAGAAATTCAAAATGTAATTTTGTAATTTAATATTATATATGCGAAAGTTTGTGAGTGTGCTGTGCGTTTGTTACTCGTTTATGCAAATATCACGGTTGGATTCAACTGAACTTTGACACATACATGACCTTTTTTTGTCGAGGGGGAAACCTTCAAAAGGCACCCTTAGACGTGGGAGCGATGCAGGGTTATGTGGGATTCTTACCGCACTGAAACCTCCCGGTGGCCGCCCTTAGCGTCACAAAGAGGACTCCGGGATCTCCAACGCAACCGGAGTCCTCTAAGTGCGTTGTCACATCGGGCTCCTCCCAGGTGAGCGGCTGAGCGCATCGCTCCGTCTGGTCCTTACGGTAGTATGCGATCACGTACGCTGTCCTTCCCGGGTACGCCTGGGTAGCCGGTTATCATGAAACTTTGTACACATATTCTTAGAGCGCTTTCTCATTAGGTTGCAAGTAGCGCGGACGCAGCGCGTCAGCCGCGCGACTGTAACGGATGTTTTTTCTTATTATTTAAATAATTATTCAGTATTTATTATTTACATTGTAAAAGTACAGCTCGCCACCCGAATAAAAAAAAATCCCGCGGATATAGTCGTAAAAAGAAAGCATTCTCTCTCTCGTGCTACTTGCAACATAATGTGAAAGCGCTCTTAGAACTATAATAAATATAAGACACTTTCAATTAAGAAATATAAGTTACAAAAGATATTTCGTATGTAGTAGTTTTTTTAAATACTGAATCACATTGAGTTAGTTGTATTAAAATCTCATGACTTTGATATTTATTTAAGGGCTTCAACGCGAGCGAAGTCGCGTTTAAGAGCTAGTTAAAGATAAAACCTTAATTAGAGTTTTATTCTCAAACGAACAAAAAGCTACTATTAATTTAAAAAAAATCTATTCTTGCATTAAAATATTTTTTTCTTACCTTTCATAAAATTCGTAACTTTTCATAATATTCTAAAACATGGAAGTACCAATGGTTCCTATCTGTCACCCACATTTTAAAATGAATGGAAGGTTAGTTCACGTTAGTTTTAGTTTTCTTTCATTTTAAATAAAATCTATATAAACAGAAGAATGTTTATCTGACCATCGTACGAGCGGGTCCCCACTGGCCATTGTTCTTGAATCCGACTGGAAAAATAGTATAGCGATAAGGTTTAGCACTAACTAAATAAAAACACTGTTTCTAAGTGCATCTGTCTTGTCGTGGGCAATTTTCCATAGTGGGTCAGTTGCATTCTCCTTCGACACATTTTATATTATTCTTTCTATGTAATAAAAACTAAAAATCTTCCATTCCATTATACCCTAGAGTCTAGACTTAAGCCTTATCAGTACTCCATTGTGCACTAGTGCGATGCTCGATAAGACTGTTCCTTGGAAACAATACTTTATTTTAAGATATTTAGTTAATTTGGTCAGGAAAAGAATGATAGCCTAATATCGAGGGTCTGAGGTTTCAATCACAGTCACGTACCACGGCTTTTTTTTAATATGTGAGGTGAGAAATAAATTATCTCTGCTTTACGGTAAATGCAAATATCATGAGGAAGTCTACACACCTTTTAATGATTTCTGAAAAACAATTTAAGGGTGTGCAAAGTCAACCAATTCGCACTAGATTAGCGCGGTGGACTATAGCCAATATTCTCTGATTCTGCGAGGAGACCCGGGCCCAGCAATGGGACAATAATGAGTTGACGCACTACAATGCACCCAATGAGTCAATATTGATAATAAATTGTTTATCAACCTTTCTTATTTATATCAAAAATCTTACGAAGTAGACGTTAGACGACGTCTCTAATTACATAGATACGCCTATCTTATATTATGACGATTACTGGAAACCAAAAATAAAGAAAAAAATGCACAATTGACAAACTCTTAAATTTCATTATTTTGTCCACATCATAGTAAAATTAATTATTACAATCACGGTAACCTTCATTAAACGTCCAAAAGAAAATATTAAAATAATTGACGCGGTGGGAGCAGAGCTTTATCATAATAGAAGATATATTACGTACGAAAGAAAATATATTAATAACTAAATAAGAAAAAAAGTAAATTGAAGTCACGAATGACTTCTCGCAGGCTTTGTTTAAATATTGAATGAGATGTGATTTTAAGTGCAAAGTAATAGTTATAGTAAAATTAATGGTTGAACTTCCTAATGAAAGAATAGCAGTGTGAGGTTAATTAAATTAAAGTCTTCTGTGTCATAGAACTCCTTTACAATATTGCCACGTATGTTGAAATAATATGCCAACTATAAATTCCAATTCATTTATTAATTGGATATCCAGGATCCATTTGTTAGTAAAAAATACCCATATACCTAGTTTTAGTAGAAATCACTTAATATTTATTTAACTAGCAATTAACAAACTAATTCATTTAAATTTTTATTTAAATTTAAAATAGATAATATTTACATCGTTTTTGCTTTATGTATTTTATAACATTGGAGGAGTATACGAACACGCAGTTCACCTGTTGTAAGGTGACCACTGCCGCCCATGGTCATATGCGACCAGTTACTGATAAGATCAGAGTCATACCTGACTTCAGCCTTAGAGTTGCTACCCCTGAGAGCAAAGCTAGCACGTTTCGAATAACGCCTCTATGCAATTTTTTCAAACTAGACCCTAAAAGTGCTAAACACTGGTGTTAGGTACGACCTAGATGTGACGGTGGTTGTGCTACCATGGATTTTGGCTTGCCATGCCAACGGACCCTGGGTGGCGGTTCAGGGTTGGTCCGTTACCTTGACAATGGGGACTTTGGAGGTAAGGTGCGCCTTTGTGTTTTATGGCGCGCCTTACTAATAGAGGGGAGCTCCATGCTCCACGTGCAGGGGCTGCGGGAGCGGCCAGGCACCGGCGGGTTTGCGGATGAGTACGAAAGCGTACCCGTGTTCCCGCCATACGGTGTGAGAAGAAAACACAGTGGGGCTTTAGCCAGTAAGAGTTCGGCATAACCCAGTTGCTACCCCGAGCGTCTGGGTATCCATGAGGATAACCCACTGTAAAAAAGGTGTGGCGGTTGTACTTTTGAAGTCAAACCATAAAGAGTTCTGCCACCTATAAAATATTTTCTATATTTTCTAGTCTTGAAATTTTGTTCCAACAAGCGCCATGTAAATGACATGTAATATTTCTCAGAAATGCCATCGCGGTTGTAACTTTTCTGCGGCCGTTTAAGATCTTCATAGAACAAATAAGTACTTTGCTTTTAATATGTCGTAAACTGGAACTACTAGACATTTAATGCGGTCGATAGTTCCTTACGCCGTTGTATTAGAGTTAAGAATACATGTCGTGGCGTAAAATTGATGTTGGGATTGTAAAGACTTGACAAATATAACTTTGCAGTTTCCTGCGACAACTTTGTTCTTACTGCAAGAATATAAAGTTTGTTTCCGCGCGCAGTGCAATCAGCGGGGTGCCCACGTTATATTGCATTCATGAGACAAGTCCTGAGTGCATAGACGTCCTTCCAGCGAGCTTTATGTCCATACGAAACGACACCGAATAGCTTCTTATCGCTTCGCTGTAAAATGCTTTCGTAGTACCCCCTTCGCAGTTACTGTGAAAAAACCTACATTGTTTTACAATATACCGGAGTTTCTCTTGAGGGTTTATTTGTGGAATTTTTAATGGACGAAGTAAGCCGTCCGCTAATATACAGTGACTATTAAATTATTTTTACAAATTAAAGTAGCTGACAAGCATACACTGCAATCGGTTTGCACGTTCCTTTTGCCATGGTTATAAAGATACTAGGTCACATATTAGATAAGGAACATACTTCCTCCTGAGGTATTCTTGGGGCGTTATAACTTAGAATTGTAATAAAAAGGTGTAAAATGAGCTTTTCTTCAAAGTACAAAGTAAATGTCTACTTAATGTTTAGTGGATTACTTAAAATAAGCCCTAAATATATTTCAACTTCAAGGAATAATTAGAGAAATTATTAAAAAAAACTTTAAAATGAATAACGCATTTTTTACAAAAATCTTATTAGACAGTCTTGTAGAACAGTTAAATTAAAACGGTCACGAATGATTTGCGCTTATTAAATTAATCCATTGAACAATTGTATTCTAGTTTGATTGACACACACGTTCTCACAAATTACAAAATTTGGCTTTGTTACTGCGACGTGTATATGCTGGTTGTATTAGAACTTATAATCAAATTACCTTACATTTTTCCCATATAATCAGTAATTCCATTTGAGTACAGTTGTCACTTCCGTAGATCCTTTGTTCGCTTACCTGGAAGAGGAAAAATTGAATAATTAGATACAGAGAGAATTCACATTAATTGGGTCAACGGGCCTCTGGGCCTTTAGTTAATTAGCGAAATATTAAATTTTCTA
The DNA here is from genome assembly GCA_949699795.1 of Spicauda simplicius. Lineage (NCBI taxonomy): Eukaryota > Metazoa > Arthropoda > Insecta > Lepidoptera > Hesperiidae > Spicauda > Spicauda simplicius. Next base: position 3,751,085 of record OX453066.1, read on the forward strand.
TGTGACGGCATGACTTTTATATGCAAATCATGGGACGGGGCACATCAGTCGAAATATTTATCATGATAATTCTGGAGTGACTAACTTGTGTAAAGCTCTTTATGATTTAAAGCCACGCGATGGGATTTATTGCATGGTGTTTATGCCCAAAATTAGGGATGCCAAAATTTACGCTTCACCTTTTATTAGTAAGCACGGTGTTGGTATAGTGTTTAGTAAAAATAGTAGATTAAAGATTTATAGAAAAAGGGTTTTTCCTACCACATCTGGCATGCAGATCGATACCCCAAATTGGGTATTTCAACACTCATATTCTAGACATAATTTATTTGCCTGGAAAGCCAATGAGCCATACTTAATGCGCAACAAACCGATTTAATAAACAATGAAACAAAATATATATTTAAGTAGTATAGTTTGTTTAGAATAATAAAATATTAACCTTTGACATACATATAAGAAGTCGTGTTAATAAAAATACTAAACACTATTAAAAAAATGGACAACAGCTGTATCCACATATACACCTAGTTTTCTCTAGGCACTTAAAAAGATTTCGAGGAGTGATGGCAAAAGTTTGAAGTTCAAAGTTTTCCGACAAACAAGTTCGTAACCCATTTACGGCGCTAAAACAATCGCACTTGAGGTTAATGTCGTACTGTCCCGCGTTGAATAAAAGGAGGGGCACACTACTATTGGTTTGTTCGTTTCGTGGTTGACGCAAAATATGTTCGAGATAATATATGGAGATTTTTTATAAACTCAATATTATCCTATGTTAATAGTTTAGACTAATTTGTGCTAGGTATACTTTATATTTGTACTACTATTGTTAATAATGTAATATAATATGATTGATTTGTCGTTCGACAGATATCATAGCTAAGCCAAAAGTTTTAATACAAGGGTTAATGAAAAAAAATGATTTTGAGAGAGAGATTGATGAGAAAAAACAATCATTATGAAAACTAAGCGCTTATAAAACTCGTACAGTTCCTCTCTGTCATGCAATGTATTATCCACGATAGTAGCAAAGCCAAAGCAAAGTAAATGAATTTCTTTGTTTCGTGTTAATTGTTATACTCTTGGATTAATCTATGCGTAGATGAAGAAGTTTTCATTTTTAATCCTAAAAATATATACTTACCTAGAGTACATACTGTAAAAGATTAGAAGTGTACCTTCAAGAATGCGTACCAATATATTGTGGTATTGTGTTTGTAACTACTTTTACTGAGTTCGAGTAATTAGGGTTACGTTTCATCAACGTAAAGATAAGAAAGAGTTATTAGTTCTCCGCGTATAACATATATAGGTAAATTATTATTAAAAAAATCACGTCACATTTAATTTAGAATTCCATATTTAATGTGTTTAAAAATTAATCTCATGAAAAACTCTACCAAAAATAACGTGAGTTACAATCGAGTAATCGTAGTAGGTGTCGGACGTTCCAACCAAAGTGCACTTCGCTAAGCGAGAATGAAATGAAACTTTTGTTCGCGTTTCGTTTATTTCGCTCCAGTTCAGTGTTGCCGTTCAATTGATTTATTGTTTTTGCTACCGGCCGTTTGTTTAAAATTTCCCTTTGAACTGCAATCGATGGCACACGTTTGTCAACTGTTCAGTGTTTTTGGAGTTTGCTTATCCAGGGGTGGGCTTAAAATGGGATGTGATGTAGGATTTTCTTGATGTACTGCGTTGATGGCAAACTCTATGTGGTACGGATATTGATATTCATTTCAATTTAGACATAATAATATAACCATAAAGAATACGATTTATTCCGGTCTGATCCCAAAAACTGATCCAAGGTCATTTAATTTTTTTTCCGGTCTGATCCATGTTTAAATTTTAATCTATTTCGTTACGATCCTCAACACTGGATAAATAATATTTTATATTATATACATAGCCACCGCACACGACAGTGTGATGGTGACAGCGATGGCCTAACGTGGAGCGAAGACAAACTAATTAAGTTAAAAAAATAACTATTGTGATGGCACGGACGATCTGTCTGTGGAGTTTATGTATTATAATAAAAATACCATAAAGAATACAGACATAATCATATAACTATAAAATATAATGTAGCAGAAGCAATTTATCCGTTTCGTAGTCGGAATCTGAAGGAATTTTTTTATTAAACTTTAAGGTAATTGCATTTGTTAACGACAAGTGTTTAACTTTTGACAGGCTGTTTTTAAGAGGTATAAGCTAATAATATTATGAATATACTTTTATTTTTTTACTCTATTCTAATATTTTTAAAGATCTCTCAGTTATGTGGTTATATAATTCAACACAATGTTTTTCTTTACAGAAAAGCAGCGATAATAAACGTAAATAATTTTTTAAACGTATTTATTTTTAATGAATATAAAATCATGACTAAAAGTCATATGAAAAGTGATTCAAATTGCACCAATTTTGCTATCCCAGACAAATTCAACATTAACAAAATTGACTTGTAGACATGTAAACGATAAATTATTCCTGTCTATGATTTCGATAGCAGCCAACAAGGTAATAGATAGCAAACTAATCAGAGCCTGCGTCTGTACATAGGAATACAGAAAGCCTAATATATCAATAGAAGGTAATTGTACTGTCGCGCACACAAAGGTAATACTAAATCATAGTAAGGCCTGTATTGATGGTAACAAATCATTGTATTTACACCATGACAAGTTATATCCCCATGGGGATATTTGATACGTATTGAAATCCAATGTAATGGTTCGCTGGCGATGATTAGACAGTGAAATATTGTTGTCGTTGATGATACTTGTGAAAGGATTAATGCAATGCATATTATGATGTATAGATGAAACTTTAGTAGGTAAATTATAAATACATGTTGCGGTAAATATATTTGTATCAAAAGCTCAATAGTTTTAAATTAAAATGTACTTAATTTGTACTGAAAGATTAATTTGTCCTTTAAAAATTACGATGGTTAATTGATGCATAAAAACAGTTTAAAATGGGCAAATGCCCTTTATTTGCCCATTTTTGTTATATTTTATTGCATACTTTCCTTTAAGATTAAATAGTTTTTATTTTCATTTGTATTTCAGAAATTATGACAGTTACAACATTTCTCATACCGTATTCAAAGGTGTGCAAGATCGCAAACAAATGTTAGATGCAGTTTGTAATCTTTTGATTAATAATGTATAATAATTTATAATTAATAATGTATCTGCATCAATTATAAAAAATACTTACATAGTGTCACGTATGTCATGCGCTATAAATAATCATTTATTATTAGAATCATAACAATATTATAAAGGCGAAAGTTTGTGAGTGTGTATGTTTGTTATTCTTCACGTGTAAACGGCTGCACAGATTTTCATAAAATTGGGTAGGGAGTTATCTGACACTCTGGATTAACACATAGGTTACTTTTTACTGTGGGAAAATATCTTATTCCCACGGGACAAACGATACATTGATTTTTTTAACGCGGGCGATGCTGCGGGGTTCAGTTAGTTCAAGATAAAATTCAATTTTATACTATCCCAAGAAACTCACATTTTTACAAGCAAAGTGAAGTCCAGCAAGACATAATTTTTAACAATCTCGCGAGCGTCATAAATAATATTTTAAAACTCACAACAACTAATGAGAGGAAGCTCCCGAAATCCAAATAAAACGTAAGCCAGCTATAAGCATAATTTCCCTCGAATAAATCAACCGTGGATTGTAAATGGCATTTCGCTTCCGATAATCTATAAATAAGGCCAATTTATCTTCCACTTAAAATATGTAAGAGTTTATCCCGATCCCGCATTTGAAACTGACATCATAACAAAATGGTCCGAACTACAACCATCGTAATATGGTACACGGGATCGTCATCATTATTACTAGCGATCCTGAATAATAAAGGAATGAAACCATTCTGGAAGACCAACGTAAAATGGTGGCTCCTGTTGCCATAAATACTCCAGGATATATCGACGAAGTTATGATTACTGACATAAAAATTGTAGCGCTTCTTACGCGTCAGACATAAGGGTTTAATTTGAATGGTACTTGCTTTTTAGGAGCCAAACAATGGTAGGGGTTTCGGTAGCTTTTAAATAGATGTTGAAAGAAGTCGACAGACAGCTATCAAGGCTTCCTAATAGGCGTAGCGTCCGCCAGAAATAATTTACAAATTGCCTTGTTGGTGAGACTGATTCGTGTTTCGTTCGTGTACACGTGGTAGTCGCTTTTTGGATTATTTTAAGACGGCTTTGTAGATGGATAGAGAAATCTCGTGATGATTTGTGCGACAGACCCGCGTCTTTGTTTTAATTAGAGAGATTTATCAAGCCTTTGCGTAAACAAAAACAAAGGGATTATTGTAAATTTTCTACTTTTGATACAAAATACTCGTAGTAGAAAGTTAGTTCGAAAAAATCAAACAATAATTTAAAAACATAATTGAATATGTATAAATTTTGAAATAAATATCCACGGTATATTGGAATTATGTTCGTTTGTGTCAAACGTCATTTACAACGTATAAAATTAATTAAAACTGTCAAAATGGCTATTTTAACGTTTGTGTCAGGATTTTGTATTATTTAGGTTAATATTAATATGATATTCAAAAATAATCTGTAAATTGTAATAACATGCTTTCATGATAGACGATTTTTCGTTTAACATATAAAATGGAATACTGTAATGATTATTTTGTATCAAAACTACATAAGTACATAAGTAGACTCAAGAGAGAAGGAGGCTTTCGGTGACTACTTCTAAATTAAATTCACAACATAACACACTGCTAGATTACAAGGTAAATTGTGTGCAACAATATAAATAAAATAATTCTATAAATATTCAGTCTATAAATATAAAAGTAAAATATAGACATACAATTGTTATACATAAGTAGATACCAAGAATAAAATAGATTAACTTGCTTTTGGGGTACGTAAATGGACATTTACAGGACAGGTTAGGAGTAACCCGTATTTTGAACTATGGAATTCTCGCAGTAACATCTGACACGTTTACGAGGGCCGCGTGGCACGTGTTCCCTTTTGCTCCATTTTTGTGCTAAAGTAGGTAAAACGTACCTATTTTACTTGAGGAAACTTATATGAACTGTATAGTTCGAGTTATGATATAAAAGTTGATTTATTTTATAAGTAAAATAGGTTATTCCTGCGAAAACACGTCACGTCTAGCAAGGTAACGAGTATTAAGTAGATGGTAGAACCAGTGTAGTTCGACCGGGGAAGTACCACCGCCACACATATTTCTAGCGTGAAGCATTTCTTACGTTTCGATGGAAGGGTGTGGTTGTATGTACACTTTAAGCGAACGCTCGGCCGCGCTACATGGTAGTCGGAGTGAGGGTTTTAGGTTTCTTCATTACGAATATTCTTGATTCGGTCGCTGTGCTCAAAGCTATGCAATAGCTTAAAAACTACCAGTCGGACTGCGCTAAAATTTGGCACACACATATTTTATGACGTAGATTAACTCGTACTCATACTACCTTTTTTTATCTAACTGAAGCAGCAAACGAGCATGCAGTCCACCTGATGGTAAGTGGTCACTGCCGCCCACTGTAATCTATAAGTGACTTCGTATACAACAAGGTTTCTATTTGAAGTTAATCATAGATGCCTTGCCTCTCCCGATGACTAAGATGGCCTCATACAAAAGTGAGCCGGTAACCGCACCTTTCCACCGAAACGCAAGGATTTCTTCACGCTATAAATAAGTAACTTTACTGAAGATCTGCAAACGATTTTGAAAAAAAATTTTGGTTTATTATACGTTACATCTTTTTCTCCGTATTGACACTTTTTTCAGTTATCTGCCAGAACAGTAGAATATATTCTAAATTACAACTACTTACTATACCTAAGATAGGTACACTATAAGTAGTTATCTTATACATTATTCTCTCTTGCTCTTATTTTGACACACCAGGTACGTTCGGGGAAAACAGTGGTATTTAATAACGTTTCCATGTCTGTCTGTCTGTCAAGCGGACGTGAAATGCGCTCGCCTATCCCCGCTAAAACAATAAAGCGGAATACCTCACATGCCATAAATTCATAATCTTTGTTCCGTATAACAGTCACTCACGGGAAGATACTGTGATTAACTTTAATTACGTTGGAATATTATTTATAATTAAAATACTTTTATATCCTTAGTGAATAAATATACATAAATTTAAGAAATGTTCGTTTGTTTGTAAGTAAGGAACGTGCAATAAATGCATAATGGTTCGTATACGTCAGTATTTTTTCATATTTATAGGTTATAGGTTCATACTAGGATAGATGCCGTAGCTGTAGTATAACAAAAGAATGGCTGACTTTGCCCTTCCAGACAAATAGATATCTAGATTCATGATATAGTTACCTGTTCGGTTAGAAAAGCACGCAGAGAATGCACGAAGTTCAAATCCAAGGTGCCTACGATTTTTCTAAACATAAAGTGCGTATTACAAAATGAATACCACTTTTTAGGGTGAAGAAAAACGTCACGAGCAAACCTACACAGCTGAGAGGTTTCTAAACTTTTTTTCAAAGGTGTGTGAAGTCTACCAGCTCTCATTTGACCAGCGCAATTGACATTGCCAAAAACCATTTTACACCGAGAGGAGACCCGTGCCCAGCAATGGGACAGTAATGGGTTGACGACAAATAAATTAAACCTTATAACAAAGGCCGATAATTGTGTTCTTCTCAAGGTTGTGGATAATGAAAACTAAATATCCGACAAAACTTTATTCTGATAGGTAGGATAGGATAAAGGATATTTTCTGGGGTATATAACACATGTCCATGACCAATAATGAACTCCGACTATCACGTAGTTAGTATGCTCCCTAGCTACTTATTATCACTACATATAAAACAAAGTCGCTTTGTGCTGTCCGTACCTATGTATACTTAGATTTTCAAAACTACGCTACGGATTTTAATGCAGTTTTTTAGTAGATAGAGTGATTTAAGATGAAGGTTTTTTATGTATAATACATGCTTAATATAATGGAGGAATGCTAATAATTTTACATTTTTTACTTTTAGGCGGAACGAAGTTCGCCGGGTTAGCTAGTAATCTAATATATAAAATTCTCGTGTCACAGTTTTTGTTGCTACACTCCTCCGAAACGGCTTGACCGATTTTTACCAAATTTTATATGCTTACTAGCTGTCCCGACAGACGTTGTTTTGCCATATAAAAAATAAAAAAAAATTGGGGGGAAAACCCTTAAGGAGTATGAAAAATAGATGTTGGCCGATTCTCAGACCTACTGAATAAGCATATAAAATTTGGTAAAAATCGGTCAAGCCGTTTCGAAGGAGTATGGCAACAAAAACTGTGACACGAGAATTTTATATATTAGATTCAGTAGGTCTGAGAATCGGCCAACATCTATTTTTCATACCCCTTAAAGGTTGTCCACCCTTAAGGGTTCTTTTATTTTTTATATGGCAAAACAACGTTTGTCGGGACAGCTAGTAGATATAATATAAAAATGTTTTTCTGATCGATGTTACAACCAGATACGAATTACCACCATCACAACAATTAAGACCACAGTATACCACCTAAAGTTACCACCATCTAAAGCTAAGTAATCTGTACGCTCGTTTGTTGCTTACAACAAAATGTTGTCCGCCCGCAACGACCGTGTGTAGCACGAACTTTTAACGTGTGATTCAGCGTAAGAGTGATTTGCATGTATTTACATAATTTAACAGTTTTCTGTAACTCCACATACCGGGCAGTTCACACTGAAAACGAGATATGAATAAACATGGATATCTCAAAGGATTTCTAGTGTTTACTTCAGGTGTTTGGTTTTGTTTGTTATTTTATTTTGTTAGTTTTTATAAAGTCGAAACAAAAAATGAGCTTGCGGTTTCATTGTAAGTTAGTACTGAAAATTATTTGCAATAGTCCGTTAGTGATATTTATTTCAATAACTTAAAGATAAAATTGTCGCTTTTATTAAAAGGCAGGATAATTTTTAGACGTAGGGACTTGTTGTTTAGGTATTCCACTTACAACGTTTCAATTGTTTTCCCTAGCTAGGAACATTTTATGTTTATGCTTATAAAATCATTTATTTTCATGGGATAAAGTAGGGAAAAAACTAAGCAAGCAATCCGTCCGATAGTAGTTGGCCACTACCGCCCATGGACATGTTGTCCTTCAGCAACATCCAGAACAAGTAAATCAGGAACACAACTGCTTCACAATAGACAGGTGAATCGGTGGTACCTCTCCGGTCGAATTGTTCTCTCCCTGCCACCTAATAATAAATAAATATCAATAAATTCTGACGACAAAACAAATTATAAATTTAAATTATTAACACCTAATATGACTTACGAGTACATACGAGTTATTTATGCTAACAATATTGTTGGCATAATAATACTATTGTAATTATTAGTTAATACTATTTAAATATTTCCAAATAAACCACTCAAATAGTTTTGTAGATTAACGCCATCTACACGTTAACGGCAGGAACAAAATCTTTCTTGTTACGCTCTTCCCGCGGGAACATAGTAGTACCGAAATCTTGTCGCTAGGTGGCAACACATTTTCTGGACGCTTCTTATTTTGTTAAAATAACAAGAAAGTGAATTTGCTTTACACTGATTTGTAGGTAGCTACTTATAGTTATGACCAATACCTACATGAAAATAGCACTTAAAGGTCTCAGAATTTTCGACATCAATTGAGATAATTACGACTTTATTTTTATACCTATGTTAATACTTAAGTTGTGGGGAGGGTTCCGTTTCATCCTCCCAATAGGTTAGGTTAGGTTTAGAATAAATCTCAGAAACTTATAAAACAAAAAGTAAGTACGGTAGGAAGAGCTTTTTGGAGATTTATTTTATTTTTTTGAATGTGCAAAGATGTTAGAATTCAGATCCCCTCCCTATACCTATAGGTATGGCAATCCTTATAAGTATCTACATAAACAGAAAAATACATTTCATAAATGAGTGTTGATCTAAAAGCCATACAATATATTAGGTGAAGGAACAAAATTGTGGTTTTGGATTTTCGGCAGTAAATTTCTCGCGGTAGGAAAGTTTATGGCGTGAAAAAATGCCTTGGGAAAATAGGTCAAATTTATAGAAAATAAAAGTATGGTGAGGCGACTGTTTCGTGTGTAACTTTGTTTTGTCTTTAGTTGTGTTCCTTTTATTGTATTTAAGTGGGTATTAGTAATTTAGGAGCCCAGGATTATAATTTCGGCCTCTTAAAACCACAGGCAAATAAGACAAATAAAAACAAGATAACAAATAAAAAAAAAAGATATACAAAGAAAAAAGACAAACCCACTGAGTTTCTTGCCGGATCTTCTCAGTTGAGGTCGTGTTCCGATCCGGTGGTAGTGTAAATATATATATGTAACTGACAATTTGTAAGCGCCCCTGAAGGTCTATGCAAAATAAAGACATTCTATTTTTTCAATTTATTGGCGTATATAAAATAGCTAGTTATATAGGTACAAATTACCTACAACACCGTAAAGTATCGACCAAGTTCAAATTCCTGAACAAAACTACATGCCAAAGAAGTATCAATGTATGAAGTACCACAATCTACACTGACGAGGTGGTTGATGGTGGTCACGAAACTCTCAGAAGAGATTCATGCAGTGTGGATAGGTCGATGACAGTTTTACTTCTCAAGGTAGAACCAGTGTAGTTCGACCGGGGAAGTACCACCACCACACCTATTTCTAGCGTGAAGCATTTCTTGCGTTTCGATAGAAGGGTGTGGTTGCCGGCACACTTTCACATGAGACGACCATTAAAGTCCTCGAGAGTAGCAACGCATCTGTGATTGACTTCAGATGGAACCCATGTTCTGTATGAAGTTGATTACTGGTGTCCATGGGCGGCAGTGACCACTTACCATCAGGTGGACTGCATGCCCGTTTGCTACTTCAGTCAGACAAAAAAAAACTTCAAAACCTCCAGTAACTATGTCCCATGGCTTTGTTCACGCGGACTTTAGTAAGTATATGAATTTATAAATTAAGGTCCAGGTAATTTGACTTTTTTGTTATTTAATGACCTTATACTTTGTCCACCAATTCGCACTTGGCCAGCGCGGTGGACTATGGCCTAAACTCTCTCATTCTGAGAGAAGACCCGTGCCCAGCAGTGGGACTATAATGGGTTGACGAGAATGACCTTATACTTAAATTGTTAATAAATTTTCGTATTCAGAGTTTTGGACAATTATATCTGCATATTTACCTTTAAAGCTAACTGTAGCTAGCAGGTACTAACAAAAACAAATAGACTAACGCAGTAGCCTTGCTAGAATAAGAACTAAAGAAGATTAAAATATATTTTATCAAACAAAACATATCTTACCTTTTTCTCTTTGTAGAGATAAATGTTATTATAACACTTCCTCCAGTGGTTCCTAACCTTTTGGTGACAAAGAACCATTTGGCAAAATATCTGTCGACACATGGACCACTAATATGAGGGTGTAATATGAGATAAAAATAAATGTGAAAATATGGAGTTATTATTTTTTTTAATAAATCACGCGTACATTATTGTTCAAAGCAAACAATACTTAATGCGCTTTCTGTATACCTACTCTTTACTAATTCCTGACCCTTGGTTCAGTGACGACTGACTGTCATTGTGGTATATTACTATATTTTGGATGACTTGTAGGACCACTTTGGGTGCTTCCAGGGACCATTAGTGGTCCGCGGATCACCGGTTGGGAAACACTGTTGTAGACTAATTATAGCTTCTGGCGGCAAGGCAACGGTTTCCATGGAAACACATAAGAAGCTACACTATGTTGCGCAGTGAAGAAGAAATAAATAGACGTAATATTTCTTATCACAGCTTCTATTTTATTGACCTTGAGGTTATTTCACCTTATCATAATATGAATAATAGATAGTAGAATAATTATATTGATAATACACAAACGCCCAGATGAAGAGCAGAAATTAATTTTAGTATTCAGATATCTGTCTGGTCGCGAGTCGAACTCGGAACCCTGTACGTTTCTGATCTGCAGTTTAATGCTACGCTTCACATGTAATCGTTTAGTATAAATAAGTTAATAAAGTTAATTCCTTCCTTTATCAATTAATTTACGAAATAATGTACGAAATAAACAAACAGCGTATTATTTAAGTCCCAACAAAAGATAAATCCTCTGAGATCCAACAATATCCCTTAATAGGTGAAAAGAAAAAATAGGAAAATGATCTTATTATGTACCGCACAAAACGATTCCTACAAATTCGGAGCTTTCCATTGTAATCTGCTTATAGCGATTTCACAAAAAAACAGACAGAGAGTAAGTTCTAGATATAATGGTTTCAGTACCAGAACGCATTTATCTCTGTTAAACATAAATCATTAATTGTTTTCCTAAATCTGGTAAAAAAAAACTACGACAGCTTCATACCTATTTCTGCCGTTCTGTTCTGTGTTTTTACCTTTTTTTTTTGTTCTCGAGGAAGAAACCTTCAAAAGGTACCCCACACCGTGGGAGCGGCGCAGGGTTATGTGGGATTTTTACTGCACTAACGCGACCACACATACCACCGTTCTTCCCGGGATCGCCTGACCGAACGGTTCGAGCTCCCACTCTATCCGCCCGCAACCCCGGAAGCCCCTTTTAGTCGCCTCTTACGACTGACAGGGGATGCCCTATTCTGATCCCGGAACTACAGGGACTCTGTGTTTCTACCTGTGCTCTGATTTGAAGCACGGTGGTGTAGTTATGAGTATGGTAGTAAGGTAAGATATTAATATGACGCATTCCAAATCAGCCCTTAAAGGTTAAGAAGGATTGATTCCGGTAGACGATCTATTCCACATAATAGTTGGTCAGATGTCTTAGATGTGACCACTTCGCACCTAAATAAAAAGAATCTTCTTTAAATTTTTGATTTGCGACTTTATCACCTAGTTCGTTTGCTTTATGGTATAAACTCGCAAAACATAAATTTTGAGTTATTTCTTTTTATGAATAAAGTTGCGACTTATATCTTTAATTTCAATCTAAGTTAATCACACAGTTTTATGCAAAAAAGACCCAGAATTGAAAACTCTCCCAATTAGTGTTTTTGAGTTATGTTGTGATTTATTGCATGTGGCAAAATATTAAAATCTTATAAGCTATTTGATAACAAACAAATGAACCCTTTTTGACCTATTAGAACAATAAAGAACACAAAAGTATAGCAACGGCCTTAGAAAGACCCTCAAAAGGCATGACCTTTGGACATAATGAAGTTATAATTAAACAAAGATTCCACTGAAACGGATTCCCTTAAATTACTAATCAATTCCCAGTTAGTGTAACTGACGCGGGCTTGTAATGCTAACAATTTCTTTACCGCCATTGTTTTCATTCAGCCAGCGTAGAAGAGGTCTCGATTAATATTCACGTTAGGACCGCCGCGTGACTTAAGAGTAGTGGTGCCATGGGTTTTGGTCTGTGCAGACTTTCCTGACACTCTGATCACTTGTCCAATTGTCACCAATTGTCTCATTACTAGGTACGGGTCTCCATTTAGAATAAAAATGGTTCAGGTAACAATTCACGGAGTTGGCCAAGTGCAATTTGGTAAAATTCAAGCACGTTTTGAATTTTTTTGGTGAACTCAGGTTTCCGCGCGACGTTTTAAAAAACAAAATATCTGTTTTTTAATTCGCTTAATTTTATAAAATCAGTGATGTGAGCCTAAGATTCAAACCTCCTACCATAGGTTGAAAGGCCGAGTCTCAGCCATTAGACCATCACAGCACAGCATTATATCACAGCACTTGACTGATAATATTCAAGTCAGAAGTTCTCTTTTGGTAGGACAAACAATAACTTTTAGATAATAGTCGAGTCATATTTTTTCTATATTTATTTATTGTTTGATGGATTACATGATATGTACATAGCATATAATGGTTGATATATAGATGTTTAGAAAAACCTAAAAAAACAATAGGTATGTTTGAAATGGATATTTATTTATTTGTTAAATATTATATTACTGTATTTATGAATTCCAAATAATCTCATGTAATTGAATGAGTAATAGAGTATAGAGTACCATATACTCATATTTATTACTTATTGCTGATTCACAAAAAAACTATAACTTTCATTTGCCTATATACAAATAGAACAAAGTATTCAACATTTAGCATTACTCTTCAAAACTTGCCCATACAGATGCTCATTTTAAACTACACCTTTCGGATTATCCCACCGAATCGCATCATGATGGTCACCCTAGAAATACACCGTCAAAGCGCCGACAGCCACGTGCGAGATTTCGACAAAAGGACTGTATGAATACAAACAGCCTAGATGTGGCAGCTACAATTGTTTTTTTGATCTTCAAATTCCATGTGGCACATCATGATGGTTTGTCGGCACGAGCTATGTGTGGGTGGCCGGCTGTTTGGATGCACGATTGGTTTATATACTAGCAATAGAATACTAACATTTTTTTATACTTTAACCTAACGATAAGGCAGACGGGCTACCTGATGGAAAGTAGTCACCGTCGCCTATGGACATTCGCAACACCAGAGGCCGCCGAGTCGCCAATGCATCACCGGCTTTGAAAGAGAGCTCTTTTCGCACCTTTCTTGAAGAACCCCATGTCATAGCATGCACAGGAATACCTCAGTGGGAAGCTAATTCCACATTTTGGTAAAATGAACAAAATATGAGCATGAACCCCTTGTACCCCTAAAACTGCATGTTTTTGGGGTCCTGATGGTAAATGGCCACTGATGCCCGTGGACATCTGTAACCAACTTCATTGAACTAGGGATTTGTAGCATAAGCTATGTCTGACGCTTAAAAACGCTTTCTACACTCAATGCCCAACACTTGAATTTTATTCACTGTCATCGGTGCAATGGGCGCATACATCGATGAAAACACAAACACCCAGACCCAAAACGAATTCTAAATTCGTCAACCAGAAATCTGTCCAGCCGGGAATCGAACCTAGAACCCATTGTGTGTCAGACCGGTGTGGTGTCTGCTCCGCCACGAGGGCGTCAAAATATATAAGTGATGTTAATTCTATAATGATTTACTGACTTTTACATTACTACTTAGAACAGTGTTACTTTAACAATAGCTGTAAATGTATCATTAAAATGGACGATTAAAATATCTTAACAACTTCCAAATGGTCGATAAAGTGTAAAAAGTTTTAAACAAATTTACTAACGAATAAATAACAACTAATCCGCGGCTTTGCCCGTCATGTCTACCACGTTAATGAGTTTCTTATGTAATAATCTAAGTCATAAACTGTGTTGAGCAAAATTTTAGCGAAGTACGTTTGTGAGTGTGTATGTTTGTTACTTCTTCACGTGTAAACGGCTGGAGAGATATTTATAAAATTTGGTAGGGAGTTACCTGACACTCTGGATTAACATATAGGCTACTTTTTATGAGAGAAAATATGTTACTCCCACGGGACAATCGTACATCGTTTTTATACGTCGATTATCGCTTTTAACGCGGGCGAAGCTGCGGGATTCAGCTAGTAATAATATGACATACACGCTTTCCCATATTGTTCTAAATTGGAATAGATGCTTAACTAATTGAATCGCTTTTCCCTTGATTGTGAAATTCCTCGTCTTTAGTAATAAGATCTAATTATCTCATTGCAAACTCATTACAATTCCGCGAATAACACCTACGCATTTCACTTTATATGATGTAGCTTTATTAAATACCTCTTTTTAATTATACTAGCTGTCCCGACAAGCGTTGTTTTGCCATATAAAAAATAAAAAAACGCTAAGGGTGGACAACCCTCAAGGGGTATGAAAATTAGATGTTGGCCGATTCTCAGACCTACTGAATAAGCATATAAAATTTGGTAAAAATTGGTCAAGCCGTTTCGGAGGAGTATGGCAACAAAAACTGTGACACGAGAATTTTATATATTAGATAAAGAGGTAAGAATGTCTTTATTGTAAAACTCATGTCAATAAAGATTTTTTTTGAAGATTTCTACTCTTACCGACTACGTCAGAAGGAGGGTAATATTTTTAGAGCGTATGTAGTATGTTTGTGTATCTGTGCAAGCGCTATATACCAAATGACTTGAGGCATTGTATGATATTTTTTATCTGACTGAAGTAGCAAACGAGCATGCAGTCCACCTGATGGTAAGTGGTCACTGCCGCCCATGGACATCTGTAATCAGTTTCATACAGAACCTGGGTTCCACCTGAAGTCAATCACAGATGCGTTGCTACTCCCGAGGACTATGATGGTCGCCTCATGTGAAAGTGTGCCGGCATCCATACCCTTGTGTTGAAACGCAAGAAATGCTTCACGCTTGAAATAGGTGTGGCGGTGGTACTTCCCCGGTCGAACTACACTGGTACTACCTTGAAAATGTTCACATATCATTAGAATTTTGATGGATTGTATGACTTGACATATCATTGACGAATTATTGGAGTAGGAGGACTCAGTTTGCAGAGGATAGAGATAGGAGATAAAACTTAAACAATATGACGTCTGCGATAAGAGGGAAAGGAAGATTTTAAATTTTCACAAAATTTTGGGAATTAAGCACCAAAAATTTTAACTCATATTACTATTTTGATGCAAAATTTAAAAAAGCTTCAAATTTCTTTAATTAATATAAAAAGTAAATATTGAAAGTATTGTTTTTAAACGGTCGAAGTTTTTGTTTTCATAATTTAACCATATTGCAACATTGCACGCGGAGTTAATGTTAAAGAACCTTAGAGCTACGGATTTTACTTAAATGTATCTATGTGTTACAAATATATTACATATAGATGGATATAAAACGTTACAAATAATTCCTCAAATGTAACAATATAATATAAATTATTTTGTAACATTGCCGTATCTAAGTTATATTTTCTTATTTGTATCATTTCTGTATTCGATACTATTATTGTCGACAAATTTAGGCGAAACGGTATTTTGCTTAACCGCCTCCAGGAGCAATTTGGATACAATCAAACTTTCTCGATTTGTCAAACAAAATAATATAAGTAAGACTGGATAGAACCGTCCTCTGAATCGTTAGAAAATGTGATTCGTGAAAGTGCTGATAACATTAAAGGAAGAACATTGTAGTTCGACCGGGAAGGTACCACTGTCACACCTATTTCTAAAGTAAAGCATTCCTTGCGTTTCGATGGAAAAGTGTGGTTACCGGCACACGTTATATGAGGCCAACATCCTAGTCCTCGGTAGTAGCAACGCATCTGTGATTTACATAGAAGCTATGTTCTATATGAAGTTGCTTAGATATGTCCATGGGTGGCAGTGATCACTTACTACCGCGTGGACTGCATGCTCGTTTGCTTCTTCATTATTATATAAAAAAGCTTTTAAATTGATGGCTAACAGGGGAGGGTTATTGCAATTTTAAAGTCAATGTAGTTGTCACCCATTATTGTCGCATAGTTGAATTCGGGTATCCACTCAGAATGATTTAACTAAATCTAGTCCACCGCACGTTACACATTGCACATCCTTAAGAACTTTTCTTTATTCAAAGAACCTCTCCTCGCGGTCCTCCTCCTCTTCCCTTCCCTTTCGGTCTTACAAGTGATAATTCCTGATAGACACATAGCTTGGACACATAACTTGGATAATATCTAAAAATACCGGGGAGCCATAATTTGGATCTCCAGATCGAAAGACCGAGTTTCAAATGGCATACCACTGCAAGGCTATTTTAGGTATATGAAGGCACAAAAATACACCTACTAGTATTTTTTCAACGAATATTTTGGCCATAATAAAACAAATTTATTATAAGCAGCGGCATAAATACTATCTAAATGTTTCCAAAAAGCAAAATGTCATCTCACTTACCGAAACACATCACACACGAGCGCAAACAATGAACAACGCGGGGTTATTTTAATGTGATTGGTGAGCATCCCTCGTCTGGCCGCGTCACTGCATTATAAATTCATCCCTTATTTATGAGACACACTGGTGAAGAGAACGGTGAGCTAGGTATTATTAAGGAAGAAAATATGCACGTAACAAATTTATGAATTAAACTTAACAAGAAGGAAATAGTAAGATGGAATATAATGATGAGTTTGACTACTACAAAAAATATTTTTTTGCTTTTCAGTGCATTTAAATAAAATTTTGTTTTAAAAAATGTTTTTTAATAAAATTTCATTTTGTATGAGACTGAAGTAGCATACGAGCATGCAGTCCATCTGTTGGTAAATGGTCACTGCTGCCTGTAAATAACTTCATACAGAGCAATCACAGATGCGTTGCTACTCCCGAGGACTAAGATTCTTATTCAAATAAAAGTGTGCTGGCAACCACATCCTTCCACCGAAACGCAAGAACTGCTTCGTTAAAAATAGGTGTGGCGGTGGTACCTCCCCGGTCAAACCTTTGCTTTACCTCCTTTTAATTAATTACGTTAATAACAATATTCATAATATTAAATAATTGTCGGTGTTTTATTTTTATTACATTATTGAACCCACCGTGTTTTCTCATCATTCAGTTCAAACGTTTTAAATAGAATATAATTACAATTTAAACCGTAATATAAATCGGTGTTTAATTTAGAAGAAGATTAGGGCGACAAAACAAGCAGCCACCGTTTTGGTTCACCACCAATGTGCACGAGTACAACTACATTACCACCACCACAAATTGCTACCACCTATTTTTTTTGAAACGGTGATACCGTAAAATATTTTTATTCAGAAGAAGAAAGACAATTAAATTGTGTTAGCTGTTTTTCTTCTCCGTATGACTCTTTACTGCGTTCGCTTCCTAACTAATTATTTTCCTGCATTTAGGTATTCCCTTTGCATCGTCAAAGTCAATGAAAATATTAAAATAAGTCTTGCTGTGCTGACTTTATTGGATTTTGTTCTTATTCTCTTTGGGAAGTGTAATTAAAGGTTGAGCACGGAAATAGTCTTAAGAGTTTCTAATATTGCTATGAATTTAATAACGTTTTGTGCCAGAATAAAATCTATTCATACTAATATTATAAATGTGAAAGTGTGTTTGTTTGTTCCTCTTTTACGTCGCCACATAGCTATTATATGATATGGTTTATATGCTGGGAGATAGTTAGGAGGGCGGAGAGTGACGTAGGCTACTTTTACCCGCGCTCTCTCATTCATGTGAAAACATTAAAATTCTCATATCATGAGAATACATCATATCATGAGAAAATTGTTAATTGATACATATTTAGTAGTTTCAGACGCTGTCAATAGATGGCGTTAGTAAAATTCATTTGCACGTTCTGAATCACGCTATCAAATGCTAATGTTAATTCCCTTTGACCGAGCGGAAGAAGCAGCGGGTAAGAGCTAGTTTTGTTATAAAGCACAGGAAGAGGAAATACAGGCCAAAGGATACTTCTGTCTGCACTACTGAAGGCAGAACTATAAATTTTGGACTATATGATTCCATTTTGATGTGAACATTTATGTTGTATTATTTTATACTGCCACTGCCGCCAAGGAAATACACACGCACGCTTTCTACACTCATAGCCCCACACTAGGATTTTCTCCTGTGTCGCGGGTACCATGGACACATGCAAGACGAATACACAAACACCCAGACCAAGAACGTGAGTCTAAACTCCCCATTCAGATACCTGTCTGGCCGGGAATCAAACCCGGGACCAATTGCGCGTCAGACCGGTATGGTAACCGCTCCGCCACTCGGGTCGTCAAAGATCGTCAAGGAAGATCTTTAAATTGTAAGATTTGAGTTTCATTTGAGGTTCGGCACAAATGTCTTGCTAAATAAAGACTAAATTTGAATATCTCGAATAAGTATTTTATCTACCTCACTCTTTAAGGTACAAATACATACGTGTGGTGTTTCCGTAGTCGAAACACAGAGTTCTACCACCTTCAACCAGTTTATATGAGGCTAGTAAGTGGTAGAACCAGTGTAGTTCGACCAGGTAAGTACCACCGCCACGCCTTTTCTAGCGTGAAGCATTTTTTGCGTTTCAATTGAAGGGTGTGGTTGCCGGCACACTTTTATATAAGTAGTGTTGCCCAAATTCAGTCTTGGTCTTGCAGTCTTGGTCTTGTTCTTGCGTTTTTGCAAGACCAAATGAGACGCAAAAAACTGTATCAAAGAATATGAAAAACTGGACCTATGCGCATTACGACTAATGCCATAAACATAGCGAATAAAAAAATATCTATTAAAATCAAACTGAGTGCATGCATAGTTATGTTTTAACCATCGGCACTTTAATAATGCGGCATCAAAGGTTTTGTACTTACTTCTCAAAGAAATTTGCCGCTTTTCCGTGGTGTTTTCAGTATTGTTCTTTAAAATACAGTCAAGTTATTGTAATTAATTTGTTTTTTTACATGTTTTAGCAAATGTAAGCTTATAAATCATAAATGTTTATTAAGAAACAGTTACTTCCATGGAAAACGACATATAGGTCAGTTGACTTTTCGAATTTCTTATCAAATCTTCAGTTATTTATTAATCTGCTTGATCTTTACTATGGCTATGTTAATTCAAGCTCACAATGTTCCAATTCTAATACGTTTTTCTAAGATTTAAAGTAAACTTTAATAAATAGTAATAGACTAATAGGTAATTGCAAGACTTGCAAGACTCTTGCTGCAAGACCAAGACCAAGACCAAGACTGGGAGCGCAAGACCAAGACCAAGACCAAGATCAGGTGTATTGGCGCAAGACCAAGACCAAGACTGGCTAAGTCTCGTCTTGTTCTTGCATTTGGGCAACACTATATATAAGGCAACCATCATAGTCCTCGGGAGTGGCGGAGTGGCGGAGTCCTCGGAGTTTGATGGATTGTAAAACGTGGCATATCATTAGAATCGAATCAGTTTCTAGAGAAAGGGCCATATAATTTTAATACCTATGGCACTGCGATCTGAGAAAGAGAGGTGAGAGGAATAATATTTTTCCGCAACGGCCGAAATTCAACCGTAGTTTAAATTAAAAAACTAAAGTTTATATTGTCCAAAGTAGCACTAATATTTTTCTACTTTAAATAAACTTTCAAGTTATTTTGAACGCACCCATTAGAGGTATTAGAGGTTTATTATATAAGTTACATTTAAAAGCAATAGCGAGTATTTTGACAAAGACATCTGACATTTTTGACGTTATGTGTTTTCATAATAAGGCATTGAATGTTCTATTTCGTTTATTATTTATGTATTTGTGACAAATACAAGGTAGTGAGTGTATTGTGTTTTTAGTTGATTTTATGTACGTTTTATGCATTAAAACCTACATCAACTACATCTACTATAACCGTGAGTAAATCCACACTCCTCCGCCTGCGGCAAGTATCTTAACAACGAATCACAAGTTTTTCCTTCACGTATTAATATATTTTTTATATATAATCATAACAATATGGTTATCATATAAAAGCTAGTAAGTAGACCAATACAATAATATTATAGCACTTTTATTTTACGTTTTTGAGACAAACTCCTAGAAGACTTAAATTCAATAAATCATTAGAAAAAAGTCACCCATG
Source organism: Spicauda simplicius (assembly GCA_949699795.1). NCBI lineage: Eukaryota > Metazoa > Arthropoda > Insecta > Lepidoptera > Hesperiidae > Spicauda > Spicauda simplicius. The sequence goes on from OX453066.1 coordinate 3,771,664, forward strand.
CACAATTTATTTTTAACAGGCGAGTTTTTTTTTCACAATAATTTCTAGTCTATTATTCAACATGCTTTAAACATCGCTAGACAGTAATAACTAAACGGCATACAAAAAGATTCCTAGGAACCGAGGCAACGGTTCGTTCATTATTCAAATGCAAGTAATGACCGCTGTAATGCCTGTATATTATTATGTGTATTTATACTTATAGCTAGGTGAATACTAACCTTATATATAAATATATCTTTATTAGAAAACGTACAAAACTGAAAAGCGTTGAAAGCTCTTTTTTACCGTAGCAGTTACATTTTTTGTAAAATAATGAATCTAAACATAGACTACAACAATAATTACACATCCTGTTCTTCAAATTCTCTGGTTAAATTTTCTTAAAATATTTCTCTATCAATGACTAGATATAGAAGTTATAACGACGAAGTTTTGGCGCAGCGGAGCGGTTACCATACCGGTCAGACGCGCAATTGGTCCCGGGTTCGATTCCGGTCCAGACAGGTATCTGAACGATGAGTTTAGATACATGTTCTGGGTCTGGCATTTGTGCATTCTTCTTGTGTGTGTCCATGGTACCTACGACACAGAAGAAAATCCTAGTGTGGGGCTATGAGTGTAGAAAGCGTGTAGCGTGTATTTATATATACATACCTCACGTCAGGTGCTTAACAAATGCTTATATGAAAGACTTAGTATTGTCTGCGACTTTGCACGCGACTATAAAACAATATAATATATACAAACATTTAACCCCTTATGGAAATCCAAAAATCCCTATTTTAAAAGGTATTTGCGTCATAAAATTATCGTTCCATAAATTGCATAGTTCTATCTTTAATACTTTAGGCGTTGCGATATAAAATCAGTCAGTCCTAGTATTTTTTAAATATAGTTAATACTAATACCTACCCATGGTTATTGTTGCTTACAACTAGATATGATCTTTCAAATGGCGCAGGACCAAAAACAAATTGAAAATTAACGATTCCGTCAATAGCGAATATCAACTGACCCATTGTTATACCCCTGCTGACGCACACCCCTAATCGCCGGGAGGGTTGAAAAGACAATGGCCACAATTATCACAACCACATAATCTAGAATCTCTAGCACAAAATCTCTTTGTAAGAAAACTAATTGAAAGACCGCCAATGGGGCATTTGGAATTTACAGACCGAAATAGAGAAATCAATTTAGTTTAAGAGGATATCTATTATCCTTTTGCTTATCCTTTGTTATCTTTTATCTTTTTAACTATTGATTATGCGTGGATAATCTAGGCCAGTACTGTCCGTCCATGTAGTTCCTAATATAATAGGACTACGGTATCCCCTGCCTGTCATAAGAAGCGACTAAAAGGGGCTTTCGGGGTTGCGGGCGGCTAGAGTGGGAGCTCGAACCGTTCGGTCAGGCGATCCCGGGAAGGATGGCGGTATGTGTGGTCGCATACCGTCGTAAATACTAGACGGGGCGGTGAGTCCAGCCGCTCATATGAGAGGAGCCCGATGGGAAAACGCGTTCAGAGGATTCCCGTTGTGTTCCTTTGTACCTATATCTCGGAGTCCTCTTTATAGCACCGAGGACGCCAAAGGGGGGGTTTTAGTGCGGTAAAAATCCCACATATCCTTGCGTCGCTTCCACGGCGTCAGATACCTTTAGGCTACGTACTCACGGCGCGGTTTTCACCCGCGGCCGCCGCGGTTGCGGGCCCGCAGCTTCGGGAACCGCAACAATAGGCGGTCTCGTGAGTTTCGCACAAAAGCTGCGGGCCCGCAACCGCGGCGGCCGCGGGTGAAAACCGCTCCGTGATTCTGGTGCGTTCCGGGTGCGTTCAACGCCACACCTATTTCTAGCCAGAAAACGTTTTTCCATTTCATTAGAAGGATTTGATTACCAGCTAATTTTCTCATGAGGCGACCTTCTTAGTCGTCGGTAAAGGCAACGCATCTGTAATTGATTTCAGGTGGAAATCTCGTTCTGTATGAAATTACTTACAATTATCCATTGTCCACCAATTTGCACTTGGCCAGCGCGGTGGACTATGGCCCAAACTCTCTCATTCTGATAGAAGACCCGTGCCCAGCAGTGGGACAATAATGGGTTGACGAAAAAGAGAGAGAGAGATTCATGGATGACAAGAACCACTTACCGACAGGTGGACTGCATGCTCGTTTGCTACAAAAATCATAAAAAAACAACCAGCTTACACAATCTACCTAATACTGATGTTTTAATAAAATATGTGGTAAAGGCCCCGGGTAAACTCAGGTAAAACGTGACCTTTTACCACCGTTAGGGGACCATTATATCGGCCACCCAACTTTCCTGCATACTTATCAATTTTCATGCATAACATATGCGTACAACACCTGATATTCCCTAACTAGGGGCTTAGCTAAACTCATGATTACGTGGCGCGAGTATATCATGGAAATTGATGGTATAATAATAGAAAATTATCATAAGCGTCAAAGAGTTATGTAAAATAGCGGTACGTCCATCCTAACATATCGCTTTGCAGGTATAACGATAATTCAAAGTTCAACAATTTTTAGTTAAATTTATAGTTTATTTATAGTTTAAATTTACAGTATAAGCCCAAGAAACTTCATCTTAGAGGCTCCACCCCATACTGGAATGCAGTATGTTAATTTTATATATATTATTATATTTATATGTATGTTATTTATATTATTTTAGAATTGAAAACTTGGTGCTCTAACTACACTATGGTAATTGGTTTCTCATTTAAATATTGTATCAATTGCATACATTATCACAATAAAAACAAAAAAATGTTTCATTTTTTCTAAATCAGCGTTTTTTGTTTTTGCTAGTCTGAACATAGCATACCTACCTACATATTTGCAAGTTATATCACATTAATTAATCGTAGATGCGACTGTATGGTACAGAGAGTCATAAATACACATTAAATACTTGTTTCACAATTTTGTTACTATTATATTTTTTGCAGATGTTTTTTACAGATTCTTTTAAAAACATAAAGAATGTGCTCTTAGTACATTGAGAGGTATTGCAGAAAACGGAAACGTGAACTTGCAATATACAGGCAAACCAAAATTCTAAACAAGAATTGCCTTCAGCACACATAATAAATTATTAGCTCAGATAGGTATAATAATTGGTCACTGCCACTCATGGACATCTATTGTCAACTTCAAAGACCTGTCCTGAAGTCATCTTTAAATACGTTGCTAATATACGTTGCCGAAAAGTGTTTCTAAACTTATAAACACTGGTATATCCTTTGGAGGCCCCGTAGCAATCACGTTTAGGCAAAAAGAGTACAGGTCGCTAACCAGATGAACCGACGAAGAACACAGCGGGCAATCGTTGGACTGTGACGACAAAGGACTGCTTGAGGTGCCGTCACTTAGGGGAAGCCTATGTCCAGCCGTGGACCTCGAAACGCTGACGGATGGACGGATGGGTATACCGTTACGTAAAGCTTCAAGTATACTATTTAATTTGCTTATGATTAAAAATAATAAAAACAAACAAAAATTGGAAACTAATTTATCTTTGTTTTCGGCGCCTATGTCGCGTGTTGCGGTATCGATGTCCGAAACTCGGCTTGTGACATTAGATAAAGCGCTTGATTAATCACTCTAAATAATTAAGGGCACAGAATTTTAATGAGCCAACAATACATGCAATTGAACTTTCATAAGCGTTGTTCGGTAACAATGGCTTTGTTTGGTTAAATGCCTATTGTTTTTGGATTAAAGGATTTTTACGGTACAAATCCCGTGCTTTGTGGTGTCGATCTCGAATAGCATGACATTTCCCCTTTCAGTGGAGTCCTTTGGAAAAGTCTACGAGGTGAACAGTAGCGCCTTGCATTGTAACATCATCTACTGCGGTCACCAAGACGTATACTAAACGCAGTGGATTTTATCAAAATAGTCTATTAGAAGAGGTCTATGTCCAGCTGTGGACCGAGAAACTCTGATGAAGGAATGCAATGTAGGTGCAAATAAAGATATTTTAACAATTTGATCTGTTTATGCATAAACTAAGCTAAACTTAACCGTTAATATTAACAATTGTTGACGTTTTATTAAAAAAATGCTTTCATACTGAAGTTGATTACAAATGGGTTTAAGAGTATTAAAAATATCCAGAAGGAATACCAGAATAGGTTCAGCGAGACCTAGAAGGCGAATGAAGTTACAAGTCCTGACCAATATAATCTAATTATTTGACAAATCCTTTCTCAAGCATTAGTATACCGATTCAAGCATAGAATTGTGTAACGAAAATGTTTACAAATATTTACATTATATTATGAAGTTTACCTATGTGTTATAGATTTTAAAGACAGATTGAAACACAAAGCTGATTCAGAAGAAATTATTACAAACATCAAACACATTCATAAAATTTACAATTATTTTGCTACCATTAAAAACGATATCATGCAATATGAAACAATGGTAACATCAAACGAACAATAGATGGCGCACACCGCTTACACCCATTCTTTTACAACACCCTTCAACTTTATATTGCTTCTCCAATTTTTCCATTTAAATTTCCATTTTATTATAAAAACCCGACAGTAATGTTTCCCCACTGTGTTGAAATTTTCACTTGTCCCCAGGGAAATACGGGCTACAATTCACTCGATAACTATCACACGTCCGGTAAAATGTGTTCTGTATAAGCTTTAATGTTAAACTAGCTGTGCCCGCGACTTCTATCATGAAGACTTTGATTTATTGAGACTGATTTGAAAAAAATACTGCTGTCGAAATCGATTCAGATCTTTAACAGATTTTATGATTTTTTAGCGTAAATGATCACAAATTGAAGAACAATGCCGCTTGGATGGATCTTCATTTATATTTTACCGATTGTATAACATAAGTAGAAGAAACCTTATTTAAGAAAGAAAGAAAGAAAGAAAGAAAGAAAGAAACATTTATTCCATATGGCCCTACAAATATAAATATTTATTACAACATCAGTAACATATAGTACAAAAGTACAACAAAATTATCGTGATAATAATATATATACAACTGAAACGATACAATCACTGGCAAAAAACACTAAAAGAAAAAATCCTTTCCAGATTTGTGCGAAACATTCAACTGCAAATGTTTAGGCAATCGGGCTTTTGTTTTAAAAAAAAAGTACACTGTATTACTTGTATTTTTGATTTTAAATTCGAATTGTCACACGAAAATCAAAAAAACAAAAAAAGATTACAAAAAACACGGACGGACGATCACTTAATGATAATGTAATTTAACTGGGATACATTTTTGGGTCGAGTGCCCCCGGAATGAACTTTTGACGTGTTACATAATATCGTCCTTTGCGTAGGCATAGTAAGGGTTGAAGAGGGAAAGTTGAGCAATTGGATGGAATTTAAAAAGGATGTGTTAGGCGAACAATATTATAATTACATTTAACCTAGTGCTAGGAATGGTGTAGACATAGGTAGGTTCTACCAATTGACCATTTCTTTCAACGACAACACAGCCTAATAGACACCGCATCTAAGGCGAACACTTTCGGGCAACACATCAGTTTAATAGCACTGATATAATAAACCGAGCGCGAGCTACACTTCAGTACCGACCACTTATGTGACCTGTGAACATCGTATTACGAGACTATATATAGCGCGAAATAAATTCTTTAAAAAATAAAAAAACGGGAAGCAAAATGACTTCCTGATCATTAAGATGGTGTAAAAATGTAGCAAAACATCTAATTTCAAAAAAAGACGGCATAACATTCCACAAGTAAACTATTTTCACAATTATAATTTCAGGAATCAAATTATTTTGGAGCTCAACTTACACTGGTCTTTAACAGCGCCCGTTGATGTCTTCTTACAGTGCATCCCTTTCCTTTTCATTAAATTAAATATTTCTATCCTTTTCGTCCATTTTGGTAGTGATGTACACCTCAATTAACTGATGAAAGATGACAACTAATGCAATTGAATATTACTTGAATTGAATTTAAAATAAATAATTATAGCTTTAAACTTTTAATCATAAACTGCCAATAATTATAGTTATTTGATGACTCTAATGTCTAAATATGTATCTACCAGATTAATTAACCGACTTCAAAAAGGAGAAGGTTCTCAATTCGGCCGGTATATATATATTTTTGTATGTACAAGGACTACTCCGCCGTTAGTGGACCGATTTTAATTATTCTTTTTTTATTGTGTAGAGACGAGCTGCGAATTGGTCCCACTTAAATATGGTTATCATCCATTTATGAGTTCTGGAGCAAATGAGGGGAACTCCTTAACCGATGGGAGTAATTGAATTGTGTGTAAAGATATTTCATGTATATGTTCTAATGAAATTGCGAAGCCAATTTATCATTGACTATTTAAGGGTCTGATAATGTGGCTCGGAGACAAAACGTGTAACGCCTCACCCGATGCGAATAAATGAGTTGTGTTTCAAGATATTTTCTGTAGGTTCTAATGATATTGCAAAGCCAGTTCTTCTTTGACTATTTAAGTGTCTGATAATTTGGCTCGGAGACAAAATATGTAACTCCTCAACCGATGGGAATAATTGAGTTGTGTTTCAAGATATTTGGTGTAGGTTCTAATGAAATTGCAAAACCAGTTCATCTTTGACTATTTGAGGGTCTATCAGACCCTGTTCGTCAGTCTCGGTGACAAAATATGTAACTCCTCAGCCGATAGGAATAATTGAGATGTGTTTGAAGACATTTGGTGTAGGTACTAATGAAATTGAATTAATTACTTACAAGCTATGATCAGAAGAACATACGTACATATAGAAATGAAAAAAAACTTTTGTATAAAAACACACATAGGACACATGTGGTTTCGTCGTGATCTAGCGAAATATGGTGAGCGCCGACTTCAGGACTACTACTAAGTACCTACTGTGTATGCTCTAAACCAACATGTATTTAGATATTTTTTTACTTTTTTGTTTCATGGAAGTCGGTTGTATTTTTTGTTTATTTTTTTTTATTTATTACAAAATCCGTAGATCCGAAACCTACAATTAGAAGAATTTATATCAAGTTAATTCATTTTAAGAATAATTAATTCATTTTTTGCTTAAATAGATTTTATACAACAATGTTAATACTGGTTTGAATTGCGTTATGTTGTGTATTAATGGTTTAGATTGTTAAATGATGTTTTCATTATTTTTCTCAATACTTCAATATGAGTACTACTATACCTTCTATGAGCTATTTATTAATCGTCTTATTCAATTATAATTATTTTATTATTTCTAATCAATAACCCATTACAAAAACGTTCCCATCACTAATTGTAATTTATGATCTATTGCGACCTTGAATCGACCAATTGCAATGCTTTCTTTTACCGCTCCCCCGCACCGCATACCTCAGTGCTTTGACTGAAATGTTTCTTAGTAGAAATGAAGACATGAGGTGTCTATTAGGCTATGTTGTCGCTGATTTCTTTATATTGACCTGTCGCAACGGTCGAAATTCGAACGTAATTTAAATAAAAAAACTAAACTTATTGCGCAAAGTAACACGAATATTTCTCAAATTTAAGTAAATTGTAATAATAGTCAAGATATTTTGAACACACCCGTTAAAGGAAAAAAGAGGTTTAATTAGCTACGCTGCATTTAAAACCAATAGCGGGTATTTTGACAAAGACATCTGGCAATTTTGACGTTGTGAGTATTGTAAGACATTGAATGTTTTATTTCGTTTATTATGTTTGTTTCAAATGCAAGGTAAGGTGAGTAATGTGTTTTATGCATTACCTATTTGAAAAAAAATATTAGCATTGCGTAATCCTTCTCTACATTAACTATAACCGTGCGTAATTACATACTCCTCCGTCTGCGGGAAGTATCTTAAAAACGGATCACAACTTTTTGCTTCACGTATTAATATATAGTTATTTCATAGGGAAGTGATGGCTCTACGACTGTAATACAGGTGGTGTTTAATAGCCAACAACAATTTCACTCATCATTACAATTTTACGTTTGAGGATGGCGGGTACTGCACTTCTGAAATGTGTATTGGTGGGGGGTCAGTTAGAATTTCACGCACGATTATTTTTATAAAGCTAAAGTATTCCGATTAGTAGATCACTGAAAGTAAATGGACATTCGTCACAAAGTCCATTTAGAAGATTCTATTTGAACCGCATCCCAAATGCGTTGCTCCTGAGGACTAAGATGATTTTGATGATTAAGATGACCTTTGAAGTCTGTTCCACACTCTACTTCTATGCGCTTGAGTAATAGGTATGACGATGGTACCTCCTGGGATAAAACATATTCCTTCAAATACGTAATGATGTTCACAAAAAGGTCATAAGAGCTCCAAATAGAACCAACAAAGGATTTGCTGCAGCTTTTAGTCACACTAATGAGCTGGTTCGTTGGCTAAATTAACATTTTTAAACTTTACTATTGAAACTTTTTTCCGTATCTCTCTGACATGTAATATTTCTCACAAATTATCCTTATAGAAAAATCTACTCATAAATATTTAAATATCAACGCACATTCTAAATAAGCTTGTGTTTGGGCTTCGAGTATTTGATATGTAATTAATATTTTTTTCTTTGTTTTTTTTTTTTTATTTGAGTGAAGTAGCAAACGAGCATGCATTCCACCTGATGGTAAGTATTTACTACCGCTCATGGATACCTGTAATCAACTTCATCCAGAACATGGGTTTTATCTGAAGTCAATCACAGATGCGTTGCTACTCCTGATGACTATGATGGTCGCCTCACATAAAAGTGTGCCGGCAACCACACCCTTCCATCGAAACGCAAGAAATGCTTCACGCTGGAAATAGGTGTAGCGTAGTACTTCCCCGGTCGAACTACACTGGTTCTACCACCTTCAAAGGTTTTCTATACTCCGAAAAACATTTTTTTTCTGGGTCCTAGATGATATTGACAACAATGAATACAAATGCATATTTACGTAAACTTCTTTGTGGATTAGCCTTTGATAAAATGTAGATCCAGACTCAGAAAAGACAGTAAAATGTATAATTTAGATAATTTTAGATTATTTGGCCGAGGACCGAACTCGGAACCTATTACATGTCACACCAACAACAACAATTATTATTATTATTATTACATCCCGACAACCAAGGAATTTTTCTGATCTTCAATGCGAGATTAAAAAAACACTGCTCTCCATATAATTTTTCTACAAGTGGGGACAACCTTACAATTAAGTAGTAACTTACATGCTCAGCTATAAGAACTATTTGACCCACTTGTCAACGACGGATATAATTAGCTGTCACATGGCAAAATGTCAAGTGGCAAGAGGGTATCGTAACAAACAATGACGGTACCTCACTGTCATTATGAATATACCCGCAATTAGTCTTGTCTTGATTAGTACAAAAGGAATGGGTGACGATTACAACTACAGCCTTACTTCAATTTACCCATAACAATATGAATTCATTAAATAGCTAATTTTATAACAAAATATATATATGAAAGAATAACTTAAAAGTAAAAAAAAAACATATTGCCAAATTAAATATAAAATGCTGCATCCAAATTATTGTCCCTAAAAAGAGTCTCCAGAATGCTGGCAACAGTACCTCGTTGAATAGCAAGGTTAATTCGTTGACCGTGGTATGTGCCAGTTTTCTGATTCTTCGTTGTCTCTATCAAACGTTTGGACAGATGCTTAAAAAATAATTTGGTCCCATAGTTTCCACGCTAAATACCAGAAATGTGTAATCTTTAACTATATCTCCATATTTTTGGCACTTGCGAATTTCAGCATCGGTAGCCACGACACCGGCTGCCCTGGAAGAGATTAGTATGAGAAGGTGCCAGTGTGTTAACATAAGTAGCGTCCCACACTAGACACCTCCCATTTTTCCAGGGGACAAAAATTAAACCATCGAGCCTCTTGCCAGTGCCACATACTAATCTATTCGGTTGTAATTGAGTAGATGGAGATCAACGTACCGGGTTGGCAGTGACAAGAGCCCTCCGGATAACATCATTCAAAGCCGCGTGTCGTGAAAGAAGGCTGGCACTTCATTGACATGAAAGACCGTGGAGACCAAAACGATCGACATGAGCTCCACAAGGTCAGTAATGCGGATGTTTTAAAAATTTGCCGAGACGTAAGCCCACTATGGAAAAAAAGAAATATTATGATTTACCTATATTATGAAAGGAGATTATTGGTCCGAATGTCGGCTTTCGTTGTTTGTGAATTACCATTATATTTTTCATTGTTTCCAAATTACAAAACATTATAATTTGACATTTTTTGTGCACAGGAGGATTTTGAAGAGGACCCTCGGCTCTTTGGTTACTCTCAGCGGACTTCCCATTGCAATACTGACTATTCTCCTTCTGTTTCCTGACACAACCATCAGCAATGAAGAAAATAACAGAGAAAAAGTAGAAAGATACTTTTAAATTTAGTTTTCCAGTAAACAAAAAATGGATAAATTGTACCGGTAGTTAAATCAATTGATAGTTAAAAAAATGGTTACTTCATATAATATACATTATTCTTGTCCACTTGTCTAAGAACCCTACTCTAAAAACTCACGCCGCTTCAAACTCGTAAACAACTCGAAGGCATTTCACATTAATCATAGCACACCTCATTAACAATACCTTATCGTACTATACACCTTTTAATGTAACTTTAAAGGGGGCATTATTACACTAATAATATTTCTTAGCTATTTTATCGGCCCTCATGTTTCAGCGGAGAGTTAGTTAATGTGTGTCAGCACGCGACATCTGGTGATTAAAATTAATAATTAGTTTATGGTGGTCAACATATTAAAGGATTTTTATCCGTAAAAACAGTAGGAAAGTATTTTGTGTTATTTATTTGGACGGGAACTTTATTTTTTCCCCCATATTAAATGTTGTACACTTTTTATATTGTCGAATACAGCTATTTAAAAAGAAATGAATATTTTCTGTGAATTATAATATTATCCTTATAATATATAATATATAATATATATAATTATAATATTCTTATATTATTAATATTATTATTTATCGGATATTTGAATGATTGAGTGATTTATACCTTCCATATTTTATTTATTTAATATTTCTAGCGTGAAGCATTTCTTGCGTTTCGATGGAAGGGTGTGGTTGCCGACACACTTATATATGATTATATGGCCATCATAGTCCTCGGGAGTAGCAACGCATCTATAATTGACTTCAGATAGAACCCATGTTCTGTTACTTACAGATGTCCATGGGCGGCAGTGACCACTTACCATCAGGTGGACTGCATGCTCGTTTGCTATTACAGTCAGATAAAAAAAATAGTTTGCGCAAAAAACGATGTAAGTAAAATTAGTAAAACCAAAATGTTTAACAATGAAAGAATGACAGCCGAAATAGAATGTTAGTAACAAAGTTAGATGCACAAAGAAATAAAATCACTAAAGCAAATAATAATACAAGCCGATTATTAACTGATCTAACAATTAGTATAATTTTCTGAAAACAGACATTCTGTCAGTTCACTCGACCGTACATTACCTAAGCGATTCATCGGTATTCAACATAGGAGATATTTAGGCCTGAATACTAAGAGAATGCTTTGGGCGAACTCTCGACAAACTAAGCACAAAGAGGCCTATATTTGCATACCGAATGGTTCTTTAGTTGGATAACTCGTGAACAATAGGCTTAGCCTTTTTGTTTTAACTTCGGCCACATATGAAGTTTAGTTCCGAACATACTCAGTAATGTATGATAGATGGGTTTAATTCGTACAGATGTAGTTGGATGCTTATCCGCCTATGAATACTTAAAACAAAATCTATTGTTAATTTTTTTCTCAGTTCGTAGGACATACAGCAGGTGTGCTGAAGATCCTCAAATAGAGATCACGTCTAGGACAAAGGGCCGGTTATGTATGCTGTCAGCATTCTGAAAATGTATCCAAAGATGTTAATTATATTTAAAAAATATATTAAATAACAGTTTTTTTATTAAAAACTGTTATTTAATATACTTTTTACATATAATAGTGATGTCATTTCATTATTCTCATTGTCAGTTTTAAAATACGATTTTCGCATTGTAATGTCTGTCACGTAATGTCATGTAATGTCTGTCAATAAACTCTTAATTGATTTTTATCGGTATTGAACTTGAAGCTGTGTATTACAATTATGTGCGTGTATATTTCTATTTTGGGTTCTATAAAACACACTCGAAGATATTAAGAAACAAAAATAATGAATTACGTTTTTAGGTACCAATAATAACCTGCGAAACCCAATCAGATTGTTATAAAAACTATATTTACCAGACAACTTATGATCATCTATCATAAGTCATACAGAAGCAATAAGGCTACAAGCATCAAAAACCTAAAACCTACTCAAATACTATTCTTTACGAATTTATCAAAACACACTATTACGAAAACTCCTAAACAAAATACCAAAACCAAGTAAATTTTGTATGAATATAATAAAAAACATTTTCCATTCTCCACCGGTCAAAAGTAGGTAACCGATAACACCCTCGTATTTCGACCTTATCAATAACATGCGCCAAACGGCCTCAATATTGCACCAGCGCCAAGTGAAGATATGCTGAATATTTTATTCAGGAAGGTAAAGCGGCGAACAAAGAAATGCTTTAGATCGGGCCTAAATAAACTTTGGAATTACTACGTGTTCTCGTACCGGAATGGATTCGAATGGAGTCCCTAAAATAACCTTAAAATTCTATCGCCCTTCACAATTGTACTTCAATTGGGTTTTGTAAATTAAAGGATATATATGCTAAATATTTAAGCGAATGAAAAATGGACAATTTTGTATTTCGCATTGTAAATTCAACGCTTGTCGTGGATGCATGATTTTGATAAAGAATTTGCTTGTGTAACAAACACAGGTAATATTACCATAAGTCCCATTACGATGTCTATTTTTGATTGGAACTATGTCTTGGTTGACATATTGAATACGACATTAAACAATATAACGAGTATTAACTCCCGCGTTATATCCCTGAAATATAAATGTCAGACTTCTTCTTGAAATCCACGGTACGTATTCAATGGGAACTCCCAGAAACACGCTTTACGCTTTTTTTCTACACTCTTAGCCCCACACTAGGATTTTCCCCTGTGTCATGGGTACCATGGAATATACACACACCCAGACCCAGAACATGAATCTAAACTCATCATTCAGATACCTGTCTGGCCGGGATCGAACTCGGAACCCATTGCGCGTCACACCGATATGGTAACCATTCCACCACGCGGGTCGTCCAAAAAGTCTTTCATGATGTAAAAAAAAATCACAAATTATAGTTCTTTAGAAAGATGTAAAAATTGTGATATTTACCAATAATGCTGAAGCAGAAATAGTTAACTTCTCGATCGCACCACTAAAGCATATTGCTTAGTAGCCCTCCAGAAAGGCATTATTCGACCCACCGGAGGCACCGACATTATTTATTTAATACGCTCAAAGGTCTAACAGAAACTAGATAATTGTTCATCCACAATTTCCATGAAAATTCTCTAATACCTCACAAAAGGTCGCAAGGCCTCCACTAAATTAAATTTTATGATCTTGGCATAATATTTCGCGTGTCAGCTCGTCGTTACTTTATCTGAGCGGTTTCGTCTAAATCTAGATTCTTGCGGTTAAGGCCTTTGTGTTTGATTTTACCTTCGTCGGGTCGTACTATCAATATGTCAGTTTTGCCTTTTGTTGTAGAAATAGCAAGTACCTAGTTCCGTTATAAAATACCGAATTCTAATATCGACGTTGGTAGTGTCGCAAAGATGCTATTAACTATTGTGCTGAAAATTTAATAATGTTGTGGATATTTTGCATCCTGATTAAGTTTCTTTACTTTTAAATACAATAAGAAGTAAGTAACACATGTATACAAAAAAGCTTAAATTTGAACATAGCCAATACTGATCAAATCCCTACTAATATTATAAATGTGAAAGTAACTCTGTCTGTCTGTCTGTCTGTCTGCTACTTATTCACGCCTAAACAACTGAACCGATCTTTATGAAATTGGGCACACAGATAGTGTTGACCTCGAGAAAGGACATAGGCTGCTTTTTATCGAAAAAAATGGGTTGAAAGCGTTAAAATCGGGCATAAATGTTTGTATGGAAGTTCGTTTTTGACAAAGTCCCATATTGACAAGTCCGTCAAGGGGTACGATAGATTTACTTAAAACCTTATCTAAATAATAAAACATAAAAAAACATTGATTTCGAGTCGACAACGTATATCCGTAAAATTCGGATTGTCGCGTATTTTGTTGAATTCGAATGTAAACATGTGTGACATGACAGTAGTGTGACATGACAGTAGCCATAATGGCCGCCCGGATGCCATTCTGAATTCATTCAAAAATAATACGTATAAATTTGTAACTATCAATTATCATAAAAATAGATGTGATTCAAATTAATTTTAATTTAATTTATGAATTTATGAAATATTTCAATAATAAAAAAGCATCCGTTGACGTGCTGCGGCCGCGCAGCTTGCGACTTAATGTAAAATCACTCTTAGAGTACAGGGATTCCCAATTGATAACAGATGGCGCGTCATACTATTATAGTAAAATAGTTATTCGAATCAGATAATTCAAAATAATAGATAATTGCGATAAAATGTTTTAACATTGTTTCAAAATAAAATTATCGACTCCATTTGTCACTCCATGTTCATATTACCTAAATAGTTTCTTAACTATTATTGCATAAATAAAGTTATGTTATTGACTACACCCGTACATTTTTAGCGAAAATAAATATTATGGACAAAATACAATTGATAGTCTTTTAAGCAAAATACTAACATTAATAAGTCGATCAGTATCTAAATAAGATATAATAATTATATCATGAATTATTATTATAAAGAAGCTTTTGCAACTTTTGTGATAAATAATTGCATTTATGAATATTGAAGCATGGTTGATGAACACTTGGCTGTAATAACAAACGAGCAAGGTCAACATTATTGTTCTTTTTATATTTATGATTTGTTCATTATAAATGGATTGTTATTTGACTATTGGGATGAAGATTCTGTAGATACAGCCATCGAAATCGAAGACATTATCCAACAAAATTTTTGGATTCCTTCAACCCGCCTCCCGGTACTCCTCCACACAAACTTTTTTTTTAATAAAAATACGTTTCTACACTCAATAAAATAAAAAAAAATTCTACAATTCCAATTTCTACAATAGCCCCACACTAGGATTTTTTCCTGTGTCGTGGGTACCATAGACACACAAGACGTATATAGAAACAACCAGACCCAGAACATGAATCTATTAAGATTCCTGTCTGGCCGGGTATCAAACCGGGTGTGGCAGCTGCTCCGCAACGCGGGTCGTCAAGGTTGTCAAATTAATGTTAAAAGTAGGTTCACCTATATGTAATCTTACTCAGAAATTTAAAAGGACCAAAATTACTTAAAATAGTATTTTTCAATTCATAAAAGTTAAAATCCATCTTTATAATCGATGCGCTTTGGTTTAAATGTGGAGGCTTTGTTTGAAAAGATGTATTCCGATATTGTTAATGTGACCACTAAGACTGTAAATTGGTTCAAAAAAGGGGTTTACGATATTCTGATTCGTCTTATTTTAATAACATTTTACATAGCAATATGCATCTACCCACAAATACACACTTAAAATTCGTTTTTTCACTCTGTGTTTGTCCGGGTAATACTTTTTACTATAGAAAATGTTATGGAACAACATGTAGACTACTTTTATCGTAGAATTCCCGCTGAGTGGAGATTTGCGCGGAAAAAACTTTGTGATACATTGATTTGCACGCGGGCAGGGCCGCGGGTACAGCTAGTACTAAATAAATATGAATCAGTATAAATAATTTTCACAAAACGAACGCAAAGTATTGAATCCAGCTAAATACTTATAGGTTGACGTAGTTTGGTCTATTTAGAATCTTGGCACAGCAATTTTAAGAAGTGTTCAAGAGAAACTTTTCGAAGTCATACAAAAACCAATAACTCGACAAATAAACTCCAATTACGATAATTGGCAATAGAAGCAGTTTAAAAACGTCAGTTTGCACAACAGAACTGAAAGCCGCTGAAACATCCCAACACTCCAATTAAATCACTGATATTGAAAACAGGTGAGCCATACTTTCCTGCCAGTCCCGTGCCAAAATGTAATTAGAACAGTTAAAATATTCACGCCATAAGCCCAGTTTCAGGATAACAATTATTTGTTACGTACAATTGTGGTTGTTTAAAGTGTACAAGAGTCGTTTGGATCAACGAATTATATATAGGCGTCTATTCGTTTCTACAGAAATTTCAATATTTTGCGAAATATTTTTTTATAAGATAGAAGTAGCAAACGAGCAAACAGTCCACCTGATGGTCAGTGGTCACTGCGCCCATAGACATCTGTAAGCAACTTCATACAGAATATGGTTCCATCTGGTCAATCACAGATGCGTCGCTACTCCCGAGTACTAAGATGAGCGTTTCACACCCTTCCATCGTAACGCAAAAACTCCTTCACGCTAAAATAAGGTGTGGCGGTGGTACTTCCCCGGGCGAACTACAATGGTTCTACCACCTGTAATAATACTTGGTAAGAATATAAATCACGGTTTAGGTTAAAAAATACGTTGAAATCGTAAGAAACTTATTAGCCTACTGCTATAGAGTTAACGCAATATATTCAACATGTTTCTCAGGACTGGTGGCAATAAGATTTTTTCACGAATGCCAGCACTTACTCAAATTGTTACGTCATCAGCCTTTGGAGGCCCAAGGCTAGAGATAGGTCTTCCCGAATGAAGGCATTTGCCAATAGTCACCACGATTGAGATGCATGCTGGTGGTCGATTATGTGTCAATGTTACACAGGGTGACGCTGCTGCCTATTTCGTAGATTTTGTTTTTTTTTTTTTATATTGATACCTAACGATAAGGCGGACGGGCCACCTGATGGAAAACAGTCACCGTCGCCTATGGACATTTGCAACACCAGAGGAGTCGCCAATGCATCGCCGGCTTTGGAGGAGAGCTCTTTTTACACCTTTCTTGAAGAACCCCATGTCGTAGCGCCCCGGGAATACCACAGGAGGAAGTTCATTCCACATCTTGCACGTCCGCTGCAGGAACGCGGCATTGTTCCTTAAGAGCTTCCTACGACGGTCACGAGAAGGGAAGAAATGACCATTTTTGACCGATATCACGTGGAACATTGCTGCATCATTGCATCAACAGAACCATTGTACTGTTGTTCGTATCAAAAGTATTGCAGAATGATGCATCAATGATGCATACTTTTGATACGTTAATAAATTTAATTTAAATGAACTTAAAATATATTTTCCTTTCCTTTTGCATATACTTTTTGCATAAATAAATCTAAATACATATCCAGTTTATTTCTACGAGGCTTGTGTATTATGTTAATAACCTGTATCATATGTTTCGAAATGCCAAAGAAAACATACGAATTTCAATATACGAGTAGAAAGTTCATTTAATATTAAATCACCACGTTAGAGCAGTATAATTAAAACTTCGTAACTACTGAGATTATCTTACCGACTTTGAGAAAGTTCTTAGTTAAAGTAGGTATATCACCATTATGACATTATCATTTGGTAGATATTCTTGCATATCTTTTAACATTTTACGAGTTAGCTTATCTGGCAATATGTTACATAATGTTTAACTCAACTAAATAATGAGCTGCAAGCTCAAGTAAATAGTGTCAAAAGTTAAAAGGTGGTAGAACCAGTGTAGTTCGCCCGAGGAGGTACAACCGCCACACCTATTTCTAGCGTAAAACATTTCTTGCATTTCGATGGAAGGGTGTGGTTGCCGGCACACTTTTGTATGAGGCGACCATCATAGTCCTCGGGAGTAGCAACGCCTCTGTGATTGACTTCAGATAAAACCTATGTTCTATACGAAGTTGCTTACAAATCTCTATGGGCGGCAGCGACCACTTACCATCAGGTGGACTGCATGCTCGTTTGCAATATTATAAAAAAAATACCTGACTGCCCACAACAACCAATAAGAGCAGCGATGTAGAGTTAACTGAAAGCCTGTCTTGTTGTGGGACCCTCTTTTTCTTATACTTACGGGAGAAATCCAAAAAAGTTTTCACAATGCTTTCGAAGATATACCGAGTTATGTTGAACATTTACTGCACTAAAGCCCCTTCAGCGGCTTTCGCGGCTTCAGCGGCTACGTAGAGGACTAAGGAGTCTCCAATAGAACGGAACGCTTAAACGGGGATCTCCAAAACAAGACCCCCTTTTAAGCACACCGCAAACGTAGAGTACTGTCCAGCATGTGGAAACATATCGTCGTCTTTTCTATAATTGCTGACGGGGTGGCTCGATCTCCCACTCTTGCCGATTGAAAATTCGTACCCCTTTTTTTTCGAGGGGAAAACCTTCAAAAGGCACCCGATGCCGTAGGAGCGACGCAGGGTTATATGGGTGGCTGTTCTCAGCGCTATAAAGAGAATTCCGGGTTGTCCAAAGGAACGCAACAGTCCTCTGAGCGAGTTGCCCCATCGGGCTCCTCCCAGATGGGCGGCTGGGCTGGGATTCATACCCAGTAAAGTCACACCCAGCAGTACGAAATAAAATGGGTAGCGATCAATTTGGTGCTATTCAGATTATGTCCCCTCGTAAATAGTGTGACTAATACCTAAAGTCTATAATTAAAACTTGACTCGTATTACTATCGCCGTTATAACTTGGGGTCGTGAAACAAGTTCATAATGTGAACTAATCGGTTTAATGAGCTTTCATTTCACGCTACGTTTTCATCACCGATCCATTACTGTTTCACTGGATATGGAATGAGGAATAAAGTTATACGCCACCATAAAGATATTTCTAGTGTAAAGCAATTCTTGAGGTGGAAGAGTTGCAAACTCAGCCGACTCAAACTTCAAATTGAATACATAGTGTCTATGAACTCATTAAATAATGTCGTTCACTCAGATCCAGTAGTTGTAATGCTCATTTGCTGGTTTATATTTTAAACAACTACACCAACTTAATTCCACTGTGGAGTTCCACTACATCCTCTTCGTCCTTTTCCTCTCGTGGAGGGTATGGAAGAGGTTTCAACTTACTGTGTTTGTGTACTCGTCTTGTGTGTGTCCATGGTACCCACGACACAGGAGAAAATCCTACTGTGGAGCTATGAGTGTAGAAAGCGTGCGTGTTATCTTATGCCTATTGTAGTTCATTTACTAAATTAGTTTCGAAAATATATGCTTTACCATAACGCGTTACAAAATTCGTAAAGTAATAAATTTGCAAAATAAAGTAGAATTTATATAATTTCAAAAATATAATGTCTTCAAAAATATCTGATATAAAAATATCACAGCAATATTTGCACGTCAGTTTGCAGGAGAAATTTCATAAAACTAAGCTAAAATATTTCCATGGCAAAAATCCTTAAATGTAGGTCACACCGTAAAACAGAATTATCTCTACCACCGCCACTGACAACGTCATTAGCTCTTGGTTAAAACTGTTAAGGGTTGTCACATTGCCTTTTACTGTACATTGGGCTTAGGGTTGGTACACGCTTGCGACTTTTTAGCACTCAGTTGTCGACTAAATTCGCAATATTTTTGGAGCTACATGAATCATCCAAATGTGATTGTTGATCGTTATGTGATTAATTAAACCCTTATTAAGGTTACTGTTATCAATCTAAAGTCAGCTCTTTGCATAGTCATCTCTAGACTTTCTGACTTAGAACTATTAACGAGGACTAAGTAAGAATCCTTCGTATAAGTCTTATTCTCACTATATCTACACCTACCCATTTAGTAAACAAATTATTAACACTTGAAATAACTTTATGTGTCTCAGTGAGGAAATTTCATTCAGTCATTCATTATATAACACAAGCCTATAGAAAATCTCAAAAAGTATTACTACATTTTTCAGACCAGATCACATGATCGCTTAACACTACTGGTAATAGTCTCATAACGCGTGCCAACTTAGTCCGCAGGTGTAGCCACCCGCCCATCTGGGAGATGCCCGATGGGGCAACGCGCTCAGAGGATTCCGGTTACGGTTGTCCCGAGTTCCCGGAGTCCTTTTTATAGCGCCGAGGACGTCCACCGGGGGGTTTTAGTGCAGTAAAAATCACACATATCCCTGCGTCGCTCCCACGGCGTCGGGTACCTTTTAAAGGTTTCCCCCTCGAGAACAAAAAATAAGGTGTAGCCAAGTGTCTGTTAAAGGTCAGATTTAAGGCTCGAATCTAATTCGGACTTGATAAAAAATACATTCACGACTTGCTCGTTTACTGAATTAGTAAAAAATACCAATTTAATACAACACTAGAGTTTAGAAGGAGCCTTATCAGAATTTCAGAGCAAAATGTAAAATTTTATTACGTAGCTTTGCCCGTCATAAAAAGACCGCGAATTCTAAGTTCATTCCTCGTGAATTTTAATAAGGCCAGTAGTTGGCAATTTAATTATTTGATAACTATGTTCATCTTGCGGCTTGCTAGCTATAATTTTAACTGACTCGTTAGATTTATTGCAAGAAGTTGTTTAAATTAAAGTGCACAATGGTCGAATGTAACTTCTGAAGCAATTTTGAGGGGTTAAGCTCTTTGTTTCAATTTTTAACGAGCATTCCGATTTGAGTTTGTGTAATAAAATGCATACGTATTTTGGTATTAAAATGCATAAATGTGCTAAATAAATAATAAATAAGAATAATGAACTTCAATTTATTAATATAAATTGACTTTTTAGCATTATTTACAGATACACAATTATTCAAATATACCTACCTAACTACCACATTATGGATCATAATATTTTGTATTGTTTCCAAAACTTTTGGAAACGTTAATAAAGTAAATGAATCATTAAATGCATCAAGCTGACCGGTAGCCAGGCAAACGAATCAATTGAAGACAGCGATATTTAAGTAACTTTTCACCTATTTACTACCGTGAACAACGGAGTACATAAGAATTAAATTTACATTACAATAATACTAGCAACCTAAATCGCACAATGTTTTTATTTCACAATAGTTGCAAATGAGCATGAATTCCACATAATGGTAAGTGGGTACTCCCATAGATATATGTAACTAGCTGTGCCCGCGACTTCGTCCGCGTGGAATAGTTATTTTGGGCATAATTTATTTTTGCAAACAACATCCTCAGCTTTATAAATTATACAGCTTTTACCCACGACTTTGTCCGTTTCATTTACTATTATTATTTTAGACAATTTAGTTTTGAAAAGAACATAATTATTTTAGAGTACTTCTGCGTAAATTATATTTTTAGTTATATTTTCACCCCTTTCTCCGCGTCCCTCGCAAGCAACGCCCCTCCTCCTTGCAGCGTCATGTTTTGCAAATCATGCGGCGCGGCTGAATTTTATATCGGTGTTATTTTAAAAATGTCATATCTTCTAAGATGTTCATTGAAATTAAGTGATGTCAAAGACAATTTTGTTCACAATTAAATACTCTTAATCAAAAACATTTATTTGGACAAAGATTAATATTATTACGTTGCTACAACTCTTAACTAATTTCGACCGAATTTGATTACCATGAAAACGGTTCTAGTGAGTTAATCTTAAAAGATAGACACATACTGTCGCGGACATTTTTTTAGATCATTTCAAGAGAAATCTTGTACCGTTTTAGCAGCGCATGCAACGGAAGCCCTCAAGGATGAATAATTCTCCCCGTTTTTTTCACATTTTCCATTATTTCATCGCTCCTAATAGTTGCAGCGTGATGTTATAAAGCCTTCCTCGATAAATGGTCTATTCAATACAAAAAGATTTTTTTAAATTCGAACCAGTAGTTCCTGAGATTAGCGCGTTCAAACAAACTCTTCAGCTTTACATATTAGTATAGATAAACTCCAGATTAAATGAGAGCTACCTGAGGTAGACTCCAGACGCGTTGCCAGCTCCTGCCCCTGAAGACTAAGTTAGAACGCTTTATCCTTAAGACCAGAACACAGCAACGCATCACTATAGTTATTAGGTAGAAGATGTGGCGGTAGTGCTTTTGCTTTTGTGGTTTGAAGTCTAAGAGTTTCCACCTCCTTTAATATATATTTCATCGGATATGAATGAAAATTATTCTCTGCTATGCAAATACCGTTTGCGTTCTTCATAGAGCACGTATATTCAGTACTTTATTTATTAGTTATGACGACTTTGGCTTTGAGTCAATATTATTATGATAAATTTAGTAAAGGCAGTAGAGCGCTTTATAAACGAGTGATCCGAGGTTCATTTCCCATACCTCAGATTTATAAATTGTGCGCGCATTAGAAATAACTTATCATTTGCTCTAATGCTGAAAGAAAACATCGCAAGATGACCCTTACGCTTAAGAGTCCTTAAAAAAGATTTTAATGATGTATCAAATCGACCACTCTCTCGGTCGAAGTGGGCGTTAAACAGCACCACTAAGACAGGAGTCTTATCGTGGGTATCGATAAAGGTGACTAAGGGATAAGATCCAGGAGCCGTAGTTCTTCGTTTGTGACATCAAAATTTAACGGTCGTCGACACGCATGTCCAGCACGGTAAAGTTTGGCAAAAATTCCAACAGGTAAGGACCAGTAGGCCCTCAGAGAGCTGATGGGTGAATGAGTGATCTTCTCTGTATCGTTCCAATTTTCGTATATGTACTGCCGAAGCGAGTACATATACTAAAATTGGATAGCGAAGGTTTCCCCCTCGAGAACAAAAAAGGGTGAATTAGTGATAAACACTGCTATATTTTGATTAAAACATTAAACCAAACGTTCGTTTGAATTAAAATATCACATTCTCTCCACGCACCGCTTCGACTACTTCGATATTCAAAGAGAATTCTCCGTGATTGTTAAAGACAGAAGAACTGAAAAGAAGGTGGTAGAACCGGTGTAGTTCGACCGAGAAAGTACCACCGCCACACCTGTTTCTAGCGTGAAGCATTTCTTGCATTTCGATGGAAGGGTGTGGTTGCCGGCACACTTTTATATGAGGCGACCATCATAGTCCTCGGGAGCAGCAACGCATCTGTGATTGACTTCGAATAGAACCCATGTTCTGTATGAAGTTGATTACAGATGTCCATGAGCGGCAGTGACCACCTATCAGGTGGACTGCATGCTCATTTGCTACTTCAGGTATAAAAAAGACAGTAAATTCACCAACATTTTAGTCCTTACAACAGGGACCAGTGTACATTTTATAAGGTATTCCGTGCCTAGGAAGTCAAGTTGAACAGTGCTTTCGTTATAATTAGATTACTCCAACCTTGTCGGTGGCCTTCCGGCAGTTTAAAGACTTCCGCAGATCCAGTTAGCCGCGAAAAATTGTACCCACAGGTTATTTTTAACTCGAATAGAGTTATGAAAGATGTCTTTTGCATTTTATTCGCGCTGCAGAAATTCTTTACGTGACCTCCGAAGATTTGTTTATACAAGTTAAGTACAGTCTTAATTCACACCGTAGTGAAATACCACGCTAATTGACTCTTCTAGCGGGTATTCATCAAGAAAATATAATATTAAAAATAAGGAAAATATTCCTGCGTCCACCGCTCTTCACGTCGAGTGGATGTCACAAGTGGGACTCGGTACTCTCTGACGTCAATGGCTTTGGTAGGTATACGTAAATACCTCAAATGTTCCATCTTAGTACGTGCGAGGTGTCTTTTCATTTTCTCAGGTATTTCTGATACATGTGACATGGTGAGAATAGAATAGTAATAGAATAAATAATAGATAGTAGCATTTTGTAGAAATAATTTGCATTTTGGAGTTTCTTAAAGAGTGCGGTTAATAATAAGAAGTATTTTTTTAAAAACAGTAGGTAACGGGCATGTAGTCCACCTGATGGCAAGTGGCTACTGTCGCCCATCGACTTATGTAATCAAACCCTGATAAGATAGGAGTTTTGCCAGAGTTAGTCACGGGTACGTTGCTACCCTTTTTTTGTTTTCGAGGAGGAAACCTTCAAAATGTACCCGACGCCGTGGGAGCGACGCCTGGTTATGTGGGGTTTCTACTGCGTCCCTCCCACGGCGTCGGGTACCTTTTGAAGGTTTCCCCCTCAAGAATAAAAAAAAAGTATTACCGCTTTAATTTTGGTTTTATCTTAATAATTTTTGCTGCAAAAACGACATATGCATTCAAAATAATGTCATATACCCGTAAACTTGTGATTACACTTTATCAGTTCTAATTTAAACAATTACAATCAAATTATACGTTACGACATTTTTATCGCATTCATCAAAGCGCGATACTTCCGCAGTTAACCAATGATTAAATTGCTCAGTGTAATTAGTCTTTGTTTCCGAATAAAAGACACTTTATATTGTTATTAGTCTGCCGTAACTTTAACTGAGTTGTTCGGGAGAAACGACATTTAAATCCTGCGATACGACCACGACCTATTTCATTAAAAAAGAAAATACCAAGTAAATGATATTTCTATACGTGTAGAGTATACTGGGACTGATGTTTTTGGTGCATTTTCAAGGTGGTAGGACAAACATGGTTCGTCCGAAGAGGCTATAGGCTATATAAGCTATTTGTAGAAATGATTCTAGCGTATCAGTGGGAGGGTGTGGTTGTCGGTTCCCTTTTATAAGATATGACTATCTTAGTTCTCGGAATTTGCATCTATGATTGTCTTCAAAAAGAAGCCTTGTTCTGCTACTTCAATATTATATATAAAAAAAAAAAAACAAAATATATCATACCAATCCACAGACTATGGCAAGAGCCCTTACTGTCCTATATTTGGGCGTAATTAATTACAGCGACGATGTTTAATTAATATAATATATGACGCTGAATAATTAATACACTTTGGTGAAGAGATTAATTATCAATTTTACATTATTTTCCAACGCTATACGATTATTTTGACAATCCCTTAATTTCATATTATTTATAGCGCATTAAAATTAACCATGACACGTCAAACTCGACACTTGAAACCGACTTTCGCCTAACAAAACATCGTTAATTATAAATGTATGTACTTTTCTCTTTTACACTGTATTTGAGACCGAATTAAACCCGAGTCTAGCCACGGTTTTACGATATTAACTCGTATTGTATTGTTTAATGTTTCAGAACTTGATATCCAAGGGTAGGCCCTACTAGTACTTGTATATTACTCAATTTGACATCAAAGGAAAGCTTACCAACCTACAGGTATAGTAACTTGTAACATAGGCATATGTTTTCCGTTGTTTACAGGTTTCGCAGGAAAATTTTGCTTTTGTTTTGTTTGTCATGTGATATTAAAGATTTCATAAACTATATATAGTCAGAAAGATTTTAGTTGTTAAATCAACACTAACATCAATTTAATGTAGAGATACCTATGATCTACCGGGTGGTAGAATCAGTATACTTCCACCAACGGGTAAACACTGCCACGCGTATTTCTAGCTTTTTTTATAATAATGAAGTAGAATGAGTGAACCGAGCATGTAATCCACCTGATGGTAAGTGGTCACTGCCGCCCAGGGACATTTGTAAGCAACTTCATATAAAACATAGGTTTTATCTGAAGTCAATTGCAAATGGTTGCCGGCACACTTTCACATGAGGCGACCATCATAGTCCTCGGGAGTAGCAACGCATCTGTGATTGACTTCAAATGGAACCCATATTTTGTATGAAGTTGATTACAGATGTCCATGGGCGGCAGTAACCACTTACCATTAGGTGGACTGCATGCTCGTTTGCTGCTTCAGTCAGATAAAAAAATCACGGCCACGGTTTTAGAAACCAAACCAATTTTGCAAAAACGGGTACATTTTTCGTCCAACCATTTTGACGGGACGAAGAACCGGAAAACGAGATATTAATCATAGCTATCATGGTGGCGAAAGGCAAGTTCGTGCATGTCACACCGCACTGTTTGAATACGACAATGTCGTTTCACGAGATTACCGGCACAGTATAAATATTGGGAACAGTATGGAAATTGCCTACAAGCTTTCGAAAACGGCACACTCGCACAAACATACCCGGCCGCTAAGGGGTATTCGCAGTGCTTCAATAGCGAGTATCGCGTCAAGACAAGTGGTCACGTTGCTATTTGTATCCGCGATCTTTTTAAAAATGCTACTAGTGTATTGCGTGGTATACGGCGGTTTGAATTGTTTTATAATAAACTATAAAAGTTTATAATAAAGACCTATTATTCCTATAAACTATTACTTATAACTATGTTTCTATAAACTATTACCTGCAAACTTGTTGCGCACCCAACGTCACATAAAATGAAATAAGGCATATACGAGTACATTTGTTTTCTTTAATAATGAGGAAGGAGACATACTTGAACAGTAATAGCCTAATTTTTAAGCCTCGTACTCTCATTCCAGGGTTCGTGGTTTAAAAAAAAAGTTCTGAGCACTCTGGACTATGACCTAAAACTTTCTCAATGTGTGGGGAAGACCTGCGTCCAACAGTGGGATAAACATGTTTTTCTTTAAAATAAGAAAAGATAAAAAGCATTACACACAGAAGGATATTCATATAGATATTACAAAAAATGGATGACGTAAAATACAGTAAGTAATCAAATAGAATATTTCGAAAATTACTACGATTGACCTCGCATGAGACGAACATATGCCACTACACACAGGGAACGCTGAGCAACATTACGCGAAGCAACCAATTCAACTCTGTCAGCTAGACAAATAGCAACTTATGTAAGAGCTACAGCTTCTTTATGTCCAGAAGATACTGCAACACTCACCACATACGTCTTAAGATGAAACAAACTATCTGACAAAGAGTTAGCGCGGAAAGAATAAGCGAACAAATTTAATTTTGCTCTTTAATACAAGTGCTCTTACAATCTAATATGTTTAGAGATTACCACGTGGTACAAGCAGTCGCAGTGTGGTACCATGGGGCATCTTATAAGCAGTGCCGTCATAGACTATGCTGGGGCCCTTGTACACATAAAAATTTGAGGCCCTTTTTGGAATGCAACGAAAGTATAATGTACTTTCTTTACATTCCAAAGGGGCCCCGATGATTTTCGTGCTACGAAAAAAGTGTAATGCGCCCGACCATAATATTTTGATAATAAATGTAAAAAAAAATGTTGGCCTTCGGGGCCCAATGAGGACGGGGGCCCTGGCCACTGGCCCCGAATACCTTTTTGACGGCATTGCTTATAAGTACTCAAAAGGTAAAAGAATTGTTAGTCGAAAACATATCGGAAAACGCAATCTTAATTAATGTGAAATATTTATACATAAAAAAAATAGAAATAGAAATAATAGACATACTTTTTTTTTAATAAATAGAACTTTTACATCAGAAAAAAATCAAACAATGCTTGCTGTCTAATTGAGTAGTGAGTATTACCAATTAACAATTACGTTAAATTTGCAATGCAATATATGTAATTGTCTATATATTTTTTTCTTGAATCCTTCAATAAATGAAGATTTAACTTCGAAAACAAATATGCGTCTATTTTCTATAGAAGCCAGTTTATCTTACTTAGTACTTAACTGTTTATTTATACAAGGACATATCGAATCGAAGATTCGATTCTGGGCCAAACCTGAGTGAAGAAATTGAATTACTAATCTGGGTCTGGGTGTTTGCCCAATCGTCACGTGTGACAACGATATAGAGGAACCTGGCGTGGGATTGTGTGTAGAAAGCGTTATTTATAATTACCGTAGACACGTTCTACGAACTAACGTCTCATAAATAAGCAAGAGTCGCGTAGCACCTTAGGCTCTGTATACACTGTGCGTATTTTAATTTACTTATTTTGATGTAGCAAACGAGCATGCAGTCCATCTGATGGCTGTCGCGCTTGGACATCTTAAGGAACTTTGTAAAGAACAGAGGTTCTATCTGAAGTCAATCACAGATGCGTTACTACTCTCGAGGTCTAAGACGGTTGTCTCATATAAAATGACCGGCAACCACACCTTTCTACCGAAACCCAAGAATTGTTTTACGTTTGAAATAAGTGTGGCGGAGTTACCTCCTCGGTCATACTACACTCGTTCCACTACCAGTTTCGTTTTGTACGAACATACGAATGGTGGTAGAACCACTATAGTTCGACCGTGGAAGTACCACCGCCACACCTATTTCTAGCGTGAAGCATTTCTTGCGTTTCGACAGAAGGGTGGGAAGGCGAACATCATAGTACTCGGGAGTAGCAACGCATCTGTGATTGAATTCAAATGGAACCCATGTTCTGCATGTAGTTGATTACAGATGTCCATGGGTGTCAGTGACGACTTATCATCAGGTGGACTGCATGCTCGTATGCTACTTCAGTCAGTTATAAAAAATACAGAATGTTAAATAAATCATGGAACATATTTCAGTAATAACGGAAATATGTAAAATCTCCTAAGGGCTTAGTACTTGTTTGTTATATGTTCTCAAACCAAGCTTTGTTCCTGTTTTGGCTCTCGTTGCAATTTAATTGCACGCTTATGTTTTATTTTCAGTCATTACTTGCATTGTACATATTTTGAAATGATGAGTTAAAACAAGAATAATGCTTGTTTTGAGCATACTACATAAACTCATAATATGGACACAGGAGAAAGTCCAGGAAAAAAATCTGCTCAAAAAAAGAACATTATATTATTATTTGATGTTATCATGTGTAATTAACCGATGTTCATATGAAAAAATAAGTAAATCTTCCTAAAAAAATCACAAAAGAAAACTTTTTCCTCTTAAAGGTTTCTTGACACGATAAAGCCCTTTCTTGCCAACAGAATTACATTATGATAATAAAATGATTGTACTGGGTATCACAACGGTAGTTATTTAACCGATATTTTCATTCATGTGTAAATTACATTATAACCATGCGAAGTTTATGATGGAATTTATACAAAAAATGTATGTAAAACATAAAATTTATGTATTTTCCTTACTTCTTAATTTAAGTTTTTGCTAGGTCTATTGTATTATAATCGAGTTGTATAGGTACAGACAGACGGAATAATCATATCAAGGTAATTCATCTAAACCGAATATTAAACACTAGTTGACCCGGCGAACTTCGTTCTACCTAAAAGTCAAAAATCAAAAATTATCAGTATTCCTCCACTATATTCGGTATAGATATATTAAACACAAAAACCTTCCTCTTGAATAACTCTATCTATTAAAAAGCATGACATTAAAATTCATAGCGTAGTTTTAAAGATCTAAGCATACATAGGGACAGACAGCGGAAAACGACTTGTTTTATACTATGTAATGATTTAAATTAAATCTAAACTATATATTATTTAACCTACGTAACTGCTGAGCCAACATGAGCATCTAGCACAAATTCTCATGTCCAGAACTACACAGTGGCCAATCGAAATGCTGACATAACGTTCCTATGACATGGAGGCAAAGAGTCAAACTGTTTCTTTAAGACCAATTCCCAAATAAATAAAAACATACCCAAATGTACACACGAAGTTATCTTCTACACAAGTCTGCCATAACATCAACATCCTTTGGATTGCTCGCGAATATCAAGCAATTTCCGTCATCAACACCGCACACATACTCTAATGACAAGCAGCTTTGAGTACGACAAAGCCTTATCAACTCCGACAGACTTCTTCAAGGACGACAAAAGACGTTCAAAAAAGAAACGCGGAAGATTGTCTTGTGAGATGAGGAACGATTAGCATCTTTTTTTAAAGACGTGCGTGAATTTTAGAACATTCTGTTTACAAAAATTTTACATTTTGCAGATATGTCGTATAATAATTCTATCTCCGGTATAACTGCTACTACCGGTCGAACATTGACTACTGACATTGTCACTGCAACTGCACTTTAACTACATATTATGTAGATAGGACTTCTTTTATATATCTTAATTGCTAATGTTATTATTTAAAATCAAAAATGAAAATCTAAATAAAAAACTTCACGCAGTCAGATTTTAAGTTTTTTAATCGTGATTTAATTACACGATTTAGTCTGGCATATGGGATTCACAATTCGTATATTTTACGTTAAAAGTTTCAGTAAGTGACCAACCAACCGTTATTTGAAATACTGTAAAATTTTATACGTTACGAATCCATGTGTCGCGTTATGCAATCTGTTGCTGTACATTTTAACTTTTTTAATAACTAAACGGATGTTGCGAGTTTAATATCAGGTGTATCACTACATAGTATAAAACAAAGTCGCTTCGCGCTGTCTGTTCTCTGTGTGTAAAATTACTCTTAAAAGTTTTCTTCGGGTAAGCGGTTTTTTAAGATTAACCTCCATACAAACAGGTATTATATACAAAACATTATAGTAAAATAACCTTGAGCTTATAATATCCATTTAATCTACTAATACACACTTTATTGTAGATGTGTTTAATAAAGTAACAGACGAGAAAACACCTAATGATAAGTAGTCATTCATATAGAAGTCAAGCATAGATGTGTTACCTTATTAAGGAGTAAGCCGGCAAGCACATCGTCCCATTAAAATGCAAGAACTGCTTCAATCTAGGAAAAAGTGTGGCGACGGTACCTCACGTGCTGAGCCATTCGGCTTCTTTCTTTCACTTACTATCAGTTGGACTATATGCTCATTTAATCCTTTAATATCATAACAAATAATATCACAGTATGCACATTCCTTTACCCCGCAGAACGAGCCTCAAGCGGAGCGGTTAATTTAGTCAAACATCTCAACGCTATGTCTTCACTCGATGTTGCACTAATGCGTATGCTAATGCGTACGCATTAGTGCAACATCGAGTGAAGACGTACTGCTTATACTAACTGCTTATACTAGGTGAGTACATACTCTGCTAAGTCTTTTAATCATTAATGTAAGGATTAATAGCGACCGATATTTAAATTAGATATAGCAAAGCATATTTAGTAACCATCAAGACTAATCTTCTCTTAGGTTGATTACAAATGTCAATGTCTAATAATGAGCACTTACCCCCAGATTCACCCGCTTTGGGCACGTTTGCCAAGGTAATACATATCCAATGTTTCATGAAATCCGTCCGGTATTTTTGTGTGAACGAGTAACAGACATATCCATCCTTAAAAACATTCGCATTTATACTAATAATGAGATAAATAATGTCACAGTATGCACATTCCTTTACCCCGCAGAACGAGCCTCAAGCGGAGCGGTTAATTTAGTCAAACATCTCAACTCTACGTCTTCACTCGATGTTACACTAATGCGTATGCATTACTGCTTGTACTAGGTGAGTACATACCCTGCTAAGTCTTTTAATCATTAATGTAAGGATTAATAGCGACCGATATTCAATTTAGGTATAGCAAAGCATATTTAGTAAACATCAAGACTAATCTTCTCTTAGGTTGATTACAAATGTCTATGACTAATAATGAACACTTACCCTCAGATGGACTGCATGCTCGTTAATACTTTTATATTATACAATGTTACTTTCGCGGCTTCACCCGCTTTGGTCACGTCTACCAAGGTAATGAATATCCAATATTTCATGATATGAAATCCGACCGGTATTTTTGTGTGAACGAGTAACAGACATATCCTTAAAAACATTCGCATTTATACTATTAATGAGATAAATAATGTCACAGTATGCACATTCCTTTACCCCGCAGAACGAGCCTCAAGCGGAGCGGTTAATTTAGTCAAACATCTCAACTCTACGTCTTCACTCGATGTTGCACTAATGTGTATGCATTACTGCTTGTACTAGGTGAGTACATACCCTGCTAAGTGTTTTAATCATTAATGTTAGGATTAATAGCGACCGATATTCAAATTAGGTATAGCAAAGCGTACTTAATAACATCAAGACTAAATCTTCTCTGAGGTTGATTACAAATGTCCATGACTAATAATGAACACTTATCCTCAGATGGACTGCATGCTCGTTAACACTTATTAATACAATGTTATTTTCGAGTCTTTACCCGCTTCGGTCACGTTTACCAAGGTAATGAATGTCCAATATTTCATGATATGAAATCCGATCGGTAGTTTTGTGTGTCAGAGTGACAGACATATCCATCCTTAAAAACATTCGCATTTATACTATTATTGAGATAAATAATGTCACAGTATACACATTCCTTTACCCCGCAGAACGAGCCTCAAGCGGAGCGGTTAATTTAGTCAAACATCTCAACTCTACGTCTTCACTCGATGTTGCACTAATGCGTATGCATTACTGCTTGTACTAGGTGAGTACATACTCTCAGCTAAGTATATTATTTTAATCATACATGTTGGAATAAATAGCGACTGCATTTGGTTTTTCGTTCATTTTTCGCATTTTAGATACGTTGTGTATAGTGCGACAAAAAAGATTTTTGAATAAATACTGTATTTAATAGTGTAGTTGTTTGTTTAGCTGTAACCCTTTTACGGCCCTGGATTGGATGAAGGTCTTTACCTGAAACTGGGAAGGCCTGGATCGTATACATGTGACCAACTCATATCGTTTTTTTTTTATAATAATGAAGTAGCAAACGCGCAAGTAAGTGGTTAGAGGTCACTGCCGCCCATGGAAATTTGTAAGCAACTTCATACAGAACATAGGTTTTATCTGAAGTCAATCACAGATGCGTTGCTACTCCCGAGGACAAGGATGGTCGCCTCATATAAAGTGTGCCGGCAACCACACCCTTCCATCGAAACGCAAGGAATGCTTCACGTTAGAAATAGGTGTGGCGGTGGTACCTCCCCGGTCGAACTACACTCGTTCTCCCTTTTAAAACTAAAAAAAATATAAAACTACATATTATTTTTTTATAATCTCTTGGATGCCAAAACGTTTACAAACTATGTATCAAATTAACATATTATTTTATTTTTCATAATTAGTATATTACGAGGCTAACATTATAATCGAAGTAAACTAAGCCACTACATAATACATAAAAGCATTTTTTGTAATTTTTATTTCTTTTCTTTATCCGAAAGGTGTTGAATACCAATTAGTCATTCTTGCAAGGTTAAACTAAATATTGTCTCACGCGACCTCTACGTTTGTTTACCGGCCACGTGGCGCCCTCTGTGGTACAACTCCGAAATATAGAGCTATATTTTCATGAACAACTCACTCTGTCAATTAATAAAACAGCTTTACTTTACCCCTGAGAAAGATGTGACGAAATGCACTTCATTTAATGTACCTAATTCTGGAACAATACACTAAACATACAAAATAACATTCTCTTTGTGTATTAAAAATGTTTAGTTTGTCTATAATTTTGTATAGTTTTAATTTATAATATATTTTTACGATTTTTGCTAGTAGAAAATATGAAAGGAGAATGGCGAGTTTGGCCTTAGTTGCGTATATAGTCAAAGACAGTGTGAAAAAAAACCTTATATTAAGTTAATATTTATACCGTAATTGAATATTTTTTACATCCCGCAGTAGTGCATAAAATGAAAGAATACATTTTATTTTTTGTTCTAGAACTTGCATGTGAAAGGGAACGCAGTCAGGTATACGTTTCATTGTAAATTAACAGTTTTTGAAGTGAAACTTCTTTATCGGGGGTTTATCGGGGGTTTTTTTGAAAAATAACGTCATAAAGAAGTTTCACTTCTTACGAGTGTACGCTAGTACACGCACACATTTTTAAATCTTTAATACATTTTCTCTGTGGAATGAAACGCATGTTTACGAAAATTACGAAATGTCAGCGTCAACTGTCAGTTACCAATTACTGTCATTGTTCACTTTTTTTTTATTTCTACATCTAACCTCAAACAAGATTAGAACTTAAAAAATTGAAACTTTTTTTTTGTTTTAATCTTTTTATATATATATTTTTATTTTTTATGTTAGCTAATTACCAGACGAAGTCAACGGAGTAATAATTACAAAGAACAAAACAATTATGTATAATTAATTTGACTTGCAAAGTATAACATGCCTTAAGTTATATAAAAAAAACCTTAAGTTTTAAAGAAAATATTATCTTTTTAATGAATTTACAATATGATAATCTACATAATTACACACGTCATAACAGTATACGTTTAAAAAAATATTAGAGCCAAGCATGTATTGAAATTCGCCATTCTCCTTTAATTATTACAGACAAATGGCGTTTATTCTATGGAAATTAAAAAAAAACAGACCTAATGGCCTTAATAAAAAACAAACATAAATATTCTTTATTCGCAAGATATTTTAATTGTTAGTGTTATTGTGTGTAGCTCTACTTATTCACATATCAAGTGACAATTTTGTGTTACAAGATGACAAACGTACCTATACATTACTGCCCTTTAATTATCGCAAGCTTTAATAAATGCCAAAAATATAACACTTGTCAAAAACCCAAGTCTCGCAACTGGACTGAGTTGCGACACTTGGGTTTTTCTTCCGGAAAAAAATGTGAGATCTATGTAATACCAAGTCGGTCAAGTTTTTACGTTATTATCTAATCTAAAACATCTGATAGTGACCATATCAATATTAAAAAAAAATAGCGTTTTAAATACAGATTTACTCGGCAAGTGCATGAAATCACGATGTATCTCACAAGTAATACATATATAAATTGATAATTGCTATTCCTAAGTCAATCTATTTAGCCCTACGGTAGGATTTTCTACTCGTCGTCGGTGCCATAAACATACAAAGACGAATACACAAACACCAAGGCCCGGAACAGAAATCAAAATTCATTATTAGGATACCTGTGTGACCGGGAATAGAACCCACTACGTGTCAGACCGGTATGGTGACTGCTCTGTCACGTGTGTCGACGATTATCATTGTGGTTAACGTAACCGACGCGGACGAATCCGCAGGAATAACCTATTGTATACATAAGGCAAAATATTTCCCACCTGCTTTCCAGAAAATGGCGTTGAACTATAACAATTACTCTGGAAACAAACAAGGCTGCAGAGCCACTCGCATATTTACAAGTCCATTGTGGCGTCTCTTGAATTCCCAATGCAGCTTAAATTTTACAGATCATTTCATACTACCTTTTGCCTGCAACTGCGCCTAAAAAATTCATAGTAGTTTCTTACATTTCGCACTTAAATGCCGAAAGTTTACATTGGCAGATAGTATAATATATAATTTGACGGTGTAGTTCCGGGATCAGAATAGGGCTACGGTATCACCTGACTGTCGTAAGAGGCGACTAAAAGCGGCTTCCGGGGTTGCGGGCGACTAGAGTAGGAGGTCAGACCGTTCGATAAGACGACCCCGGGAAGGACGGTGGTATGCGTGGTCGCATACCTTCGTAAAGACCAGACGGAGCGGTGGACCCAGCCGCTCACCTGGGAGGAGCCTGATGGGACAATGCGTTTAGAGGACTCCGATTGCGTTCCTTTGGAGTTCCCGGAGTCCTCTTCGTAGCGCTGAGGACGGCCACCTGGGATACCTCCCCGGTGGCCTTACTGCAGTAATTATCCTACGTAACCCTACGTCGCTCCTACGGCATCGGGTACCTTTTAAAGGTACCCCTTCGAGAAAAAAAAAATAGTATATTTAGTATATTTTTATTAGTTATGTATAAAATTGAAGTAGGAATAATTAATTAATAGTGTATTTGTTTCATGTATTCATGGCACCCTCGACAATTCACAAATATGTAAGTTGATTACAAATGTTCATGGGTGGCAGTCACCACTTACACTCAGGTGGACTGCTTGCTTATTTGCTACTACAATTGTATAAAAACAATATGGAAGGCAAACCCTATTCAAAAGCAAAATCTTCATTTTCAAACAATAGATCAATGATCCGATGAACTTCGAATCGCCTAGAACTAATTAGATTTTTTATAAAATCTAATCTCAGCTTTGTCTGGCTATAAACCTAGTTTGAAATCCCAATCGTTGTGTTTTTACATCATCAAATTTACAAAATATAAAAAGTTAATTAAAAACTAAAATAAAGATCTAATAAGTTCTGATATCGAGATTGTTTATCCAATGTATTTTTAACTTGATAATTTAGAATTGCTGAGATTTGGATTCCCTTGGTGGTTATCCTCAGAGCTACATACAGGGCTCCGGTCTCTCCATTAATACGCAACTGGCGTCCTTTGAGCGTATGGCCCATATAGGGCACAGTCAATTAGAAAACCACTCGTCCCAAACATTCGAATATTCAGGGCATACTCCAGTGTTTTCGTACGAGATTTTGTTTAATTTTCTTCAATTCGCCTACAAATGCAAAATGCATTGCAGTTTATGGCCAAAAACGTAAACAATTATTGTTTTGAGTTAAAACGTAATAGCCTCGTACTAAGGACCTATAATAAATAAATAGCCTTCAAATGCAAGACATTTAATTTTTGGTATTTTAGTTGTTAAATACATAACATACATAATACAACATACAACTCTTCAAGCCTTTAGATTTTGTATTAAATATTTTGTCGTATACAATTACTTATAATGCGTCAAATCCATTTTCTTTCATTTATCTTATTTTTTCTATCCTAAAGCCAAACCAAGCATGAAAAAGAAATTATTTTTTTATTAAATA
This sequence comes from Spicauda simplicius, assembly GCA_949699795.1. Classification (NCBI taxonomy): domain Eukaryota; kingdom Metazoa; phylum Arthropoda; class Insecta; order Lepidoptera; family Hesperiidae; genus Spicauda; species Spicauda simplicius. The sequence continues at coordinate 3,808,265 of OX453066.1, forward strand.
GATAAGACCTATAAAGCATGTAATGCTTTAAACTTCCAAGTTATATTTTACGTCAATTTGTCGTATAATATATTATTATACGTCAAATCAATTTTCTTTTGCATTTCGTTCAAGCTTATCTCAAGTGAACAAAACACGTGCAGCTGGAACCCCTCGTTCATTATGCAGCGCAGTCAGGCCGATTACTTCCAGCTGAGAGCACTGTCTAACGTTCAAGCCATGCAGGTCAACTTGGGTATTTTAGTAGCACCAACAGTTTCTTTTATAATATTTGAGCTTCTACCGTGCATTAATTTATGATAAGTAGCCACTGAGCATTGATAGCCTAATGGTTGAAACTTGCCCTTTCGATCGGGAGGTCTGATGTTCAGCACAGATTCTTCTGAAATTATGTGCGTATTATTAATTAATTATCACAGCTTTTCGGTGAAGGAAAACATCATGAGGAAACCTACACACCAGAGAGTTCTTTAAAAAAGAGTTCTCGGAGGTGTGTGAAGTCCACCAATTCGCACTTGGCCAGCGCGATGGACTTATGGCCTATAACTCTCTCATTCTGAGACTAGACCCATGCCCAGTAGTGGGACAATAATGGGTTGATGCGGAGTAGGAAGTAGCCACTATCACCTATGGACAGCTGTTATCAATTCCAGATTAGGCTACAAACTTACCTACTTGATGTTAGCAATAGGTCCGTCTTATTTTTTAATCGTGTAGGATAGTAAGGCTATGTAATCCAAAATATAGAAATTATGTGACGTAAGTACGTGTAAGTAGGAATGCCTACTATTCAGACCACAACGCAAGAATAGTTAAGAATGCTGTAGTAACAAAATATGGTATGATAACCATAATTAATTTTACTACTAAACTGTTATTTTATGGTAACGTGCATTTTTAGCAGTAAGCAAAAGCGAAGTTAAAGTTGTAAACAGATTACTATAGAAGTTTTTAAATAACACTCAATCTATAAAAACTAAATAAAATATAACTTTATAACATTTTAAAGCGTAAAACAAACGGCACTATGAACTAAATTCAATATTTCACAACGAATTCAGCTTTAGAGGTTATAAAACAATCTTATAGCAATGTTATAGGCAATTCAGTGCCTGGATTCATAAATTTGAAACCCTGAGGTCAAGTCGGAATAGTCGCGATATTTCAGTTACGATGCGCTTATATTTTATTCGATACACGTAATTTGTCAGAACAATGAGGTATATTTCCCTTTGAGCTATAGATTTGTTTCGAAGAGCAGCAATCGCTTGCACAATTATTTTGTGGTACAAGTCATTGAAGACCACGATGTAAAATAAAAATACACTAAATTGTAACTTTTTTTACCTTTTCTTTGTGTGTGCATAAATAAATAAATAAAATTCTTGATGATTCAGGCACCTTTACCATGCTAGTTTGTATGTATGTGAAAGTGAACTTTTCAACTGAATATGAAAACAATTACCCCCGAATGATAAGGCTGAAATTTTGTATACACCTTTGGTTTGGGTGACAATGTATAATTAACTTAGTGACGTCGTGTTAAATCCAATGTGAAGAGAGCATAATAACGGAGGATCATTTTTTGCATCATCATGATATGGGTATACATAATACAAGACCTAAGAAGTTGTCTTTATAACAATGTTTTTGACGATAGTTAGCGCGCCTGGCATGCGTTTTGGTGTCTGCCATGAGTTTAGATGTTTAAAAAATTATCCATCCATCTCCTGGATTGTGACCCATAGACGTTTACTACATTATTCACAATAAAAGAAGGAATTGTGCTCTTTAAAACACTGCATGGCACATTTTGTTATTATATAATTTACTAATGCATACATACTAACTAAAACATAGATATTCGCCTAATATAAATCTCTTTAAAAATAAAAATTATAGATAGAAGGATATAAAACGTTATTAGGTATACAAAAACCGTGGCCTATTAACAGTTAAGACAATATTTTAACCGCCAATCTCTTAAACCTTACGCCCCATCAGAGCAGAGATAACGTCGTATCGCCCGCCATCGCCACTAATCGCCCATTGTGCGATGCTATCATCGCGTGATGCACATCCTTATAAGTATCCATTTTGAATGTAAGTAGATTAGAATATTTCCTAAGAACCAGATTGCGTGATAGACAGATTTTTCATTTTAACGCAGAGACGCTGAATGTTTTTTTGGTTTAAATGTATTGAATGTAAACAAAAAATAAATTTTGAAAGTGAATGAAAGTTTCGTTAAAATGGGATTAGGCAATATAAAAATTAAGTAAGACCTAATGGTGAACTGATTTAAAAAATAGCGATAAGAGAAATAAAATAACTAAAAAGCTAATATAGATAGAGAAACGTTCTAACGTAGGAACGAGTCTCGTATCGTCCCCGTTAAAAAAATCAAATAGAAATTTTGTGGCCAAATAGGCGTTGATGGGCCTTAAAATCCACCAAGTTCATAAATTACAATATTACAAAAAGGTTCTGTCTTTGCCTTCTATTAAATATATAGAAAACTTACAATTTTTAAACACCTTCGTCATTTTATAAACAAAACACATTTCATCTCATGATACGAATAAGATGAAATGGTATGACCTAAAGCTCTCTCATTCCGAGGCCGTGCCCGGCAGTGGGACAATAATGGGTTGACGATATATACGAATGAAACGTTATAATTTTCCAAATTCAACTTCCCATTGAAGCAATCATTGCCTATTGATTTTCGTAGCTCAAAAACATTAATAATCTTCTTACATGAATTGAATGACATGACCTCACGGCTCACACTATCGCATGCGACATCTTAATGCTCCCAATACATTCGTTCAACCACAATAGGTCGTTCTTGCTCCCGATGCTTCAGATTTCACTAACCATCGTGGGAATGGTATTATGGGTCATCTCTCGCGACTATGTAAGCTAGCCAAGACTGTTAAAAGGATTAGAAACAACCAGTTTCGGATTTATATTAGGAGACAGCGTTTTTTTAAAAGGAGGTCACGATTTGAATTTAATGAATTAAGGATCACGAATATATATGCCATATAAAAAATGCCACGAACCTCTTAGCTCACAAATTAAGTTTTTATCCATTGTTACTTTAATCTTTTCATTCTTAGTTTACATTAGCTCACAAAACATAAACATGTCCAAACGGACTAAAGAGCTATCTTTGTGCTTTCTTATCATCTTAATTCACATCTTATGTTTTCGCATAGTTATTTCATGTATTGATGACCTGAACTCACGGAACGTAGTGTCACAACATATTAATGCTCCAATTCGTTCTTTGCTCCTGATGCTATGTTTTCATTTTCCGTCGGTAATTTTAGAAATGGATTGCAATTTATATAATTTTTTTGAGTCACGTGGTAATACGGTTACCATGGCGATCCGTCACTAAGTGGGTTGCAGCTTTGATTCCCGGGAAAGCAGGTATCTGAATGATGTCTTTAGATTCTTGTTCTGGGGCTGGGTGTTTGTGTACACGTTTTTGTATGTGTCCGTCTCACCCACGACACAGGAGAAAATTCTAGTGAGAGTGGTAGGGCTATGAGTATTGTGTCCTTAATTCCTGGATCAGAATAGAGCTACAGTATCCCCTGCCTGTCGTAAGAGGCGACTAAAAAGTTCGGTCAGACGACCCTGGGAAGAACGGCGGCATGCGTGGTAGCATATCGTTGTAAAGGAGAGTTTTAGTGTGGTAAAAATCCCACATAACCCTTCGTCGCTCCCACGGCGTCAGGTACCTTTCGGAGATTTCCCCATCAAAAAAGCCGTAACTTGCAACATTTATTGAAATGATGGGCGAAAAAGAAACGATCAATTTGAGACAACATGATAAACCCGTACTAACCGTCTTGGCATACTACTATCATGCAACATCTTAATGCTATAACCCGTTCGAACAATTTACTCGCTCCCGCTGGTCTCATATTCCAGCTTTCTCTAGCCACCGTGAGAATAAGACTAGTGGCTTGTTTTTTTTTTATTTGACTAAAGTAGCAAACGAGCATGCAGTTCACCTGATGGTAAGTGGTCACTGCCGCCCATGGACATCTGTAATCAACTTCATACAGAACATAAGTTCCATCTGAAGTCAATCACAGATGCGTTGCCGCTCCCGAGGACTATGATGGTCGCCTCATGTGAAAGTGTGCCGGCAACCACACCCTTTTATCGAAACGCAAGAAATGCTTCACGCTAGAAATAGGTGTGGCGGTGGTACTTCCCCGGTCGAACTACACTGGTTTACCACCTTGAAAAATTTAATAATATAAATCCATTGTCACTTTTTAAGACGCTTTTCCTCGTGTGATTGGCAATCTTCGCTCATGAATGTCGAGAACCAAATCTGTACTAAATAAAATTTTAAAGTTGATGTGAAGGTAGATGTAATGCAGCATCATGTTTCGATCAGCACTTGTTTCGATCATCAGAGTATAATGACTGACAGGGCGAAGTGATCAACATATAGGTCTGATACGCAACGGGTTCTGAGTTCGTTAAAAGTCCAACTGATATCCGAATAATGGATTTACATTTATATGCTGTGCTTGAGTGTAAGTGTTTGTTTTCGTGCATGTCAATCAATGAAAATTCTACTTCCATTAGAAATAACTTTTAAACGTTTAATTTACCAAGGTAACTATACTTTTCAACACTTACAAAAAACAATAGCGATTCGGTCAAATCACATTGTAACTAATATGTATAAATTACTGTAAAATGCTTTCTTAAATTCTTGAATTAAAATCCGTAGTTTTAAAACTTTGCTACGGATTTTTAATTCGGTTTTTTTAATAGATAGAGTGATTCAAGAGGAATGTTTCTGTGTATAATACATGAATAATATAGTGAAGAAACACTGATAATTATAGATTATTGACTTTTAGGTAGTGATAGCCTATTGGTTGAAACTTGCCCTCTCGATCGGGAGGTCCGAGGTTCAAACCCAGGCACGCACCACTGATTTATGTGCGTATAAGAAATTAATTATCACTGCTTTTCGGTGAAGGAAAACATCGTGAGGAAACCTACACACCCGAGAGTTCTTAAAAAAAAAAAAGTTCTCGGAGGTGTGTGCAGTCCACCAATCCGCACTTGGCCAGCGCGGTGGACTATGGTCTAACCTCTCTCATTCTGAGAGGAGACCCGTGCCCAGCAGTGGGACAATAATCGGTTGATGAGAATGAGAATGAGACTTTTAGGCGGAACGAAGTTCGCACCACCGATATATAACTTTAATTAATAATTATGTAAATATTCAAAATAACATAATCCCCCATAATTACTGCATGATCGTAGACAAATGAATCAAATATCGTCATAACCAAAACGTGTTCCGTGAATTATCGTCGCGGCAAAAACGTGGAGCCGACCGTTGCGGATTTATAACCGGAATTGCGCCCAGCTGTCGACGCAAAAACCGTACTTGTTAATTTGCGTCATTTGCGTCAATGTTACGGTTATGATAGGAAGAATGTTTGAATCTATCCGTATATGCGTCTTATGTAGCAGTATATAATATAAGTGATAAATGCAAGTTTTGGATTAAGGGTATCCTAAATATGATAATCAAATATATTTAAAGCCCAGTAACGATTTTTAGAAGATCTGAAGATTATAGTTTATCTCCAACATTATTCTTGTTCTAGACCATACTGTTACTATTTTTATTAAAATGTTTTTATGATTTGATATTACAATTAAACCAAATAATCATTATATTCCAATGAAATTATATATAATTATTTACTTTTTTGCTACGTGATAGAAACCAAACGATTATCGAGAATGGCGATAAGGGCTCAATAAACCGGTAGCAAAGAATTAATTTATATATTACTAGCTTTTGCCCGCGGCTTCGCTCGCGTGGAATTTAGTCTGCCACATAAGGTTTGCAAGGTGGTAGAGCAATGGTTCAACCAGGGAGTTATCACCGCCGCACCTATTTCTACCGTGAAGCAGTTCTTGTGTTTCATTAGAAGGGTGTGGCTGCCGGCTCGCTTTTATATGAGGTGATCATCAAAGTCCTCGAGAGTAGCAACGCATATGTGATTGACTTCAGATTGAACTCTTGCCCTACTTCCTAAATCTGTGTGTTCAAATTTCAAATCACAGGCACGTATATTAATTTGAATTAGTTTTGTCGGCAACGGATATTAATACTTATTCTGAAATTAAAAGTTTTAAGAAAGGGTCTCAAAATGCGTGACGGTTACCAACGCGCAGTTGGCTAGCGTGGTCAACTACGACCTAAAATACTGCTAATCTGACATATGTGCCGAGTTGTGTAACATTAAAAGGTCGATGACGATTGAATGACATATCTAACCTGTTTCATTATTATTGACCTTTTTTTTTGTCGAGGGGGAAATCTTTAAAAGGCACCATACACAGGGTTATGTCGGATTCTTATCGCACCAGGACTCCGGGATCTTCAAAGGAACGCAACTGGAGTCCTCTGAGTGCATTGCCCCATCGGGCTCCTCCTAAGTGAGCGGCTGGGCCAACCACTCCATCTAGTCTTTACCACGATATGCGACCACACGAATACCACCATCCTTCCCGGGATCGCCTGGCTGGACTGTTCAAGCTCCTTGCATCCTGGCTCTCACGACAGCATGCGACCACACATGCTGACATCATTCCCGAAGTTGCTGACTGGGTGTTTCGAGCTCCCACTCTAGCCGCCCGCAACCCCGAAAGCCCCCTTTTAGTCGCCTCTTACCACAGACAGGGGATACCGTAGCCTTATTCTGATCCCGGAACTACAGGGACGTCATTCACATCGACCTTTCCCATTTTGTTCCGTGATTTATAACCATTTAAATATTAATTTCATAGAACTTCGTTGTATACGGCGGCGGCGCACGGCGCGTACTGCCGGTCAATCAATTGAGTACGCAATATGTTATACTCGTAATATCTTCTAAACTACTTATCCAATTTACATAGTGTAAAAAGTAGATTTAATCTGTATTAGGTGCTTGATTTTTTGAAATCATTTATTTTGATAAGGATTAATATTTAGTTTGTATAAAACCCATGGAAACATCAACTTCATATTTTTAAAATTTTCAAAGTATAAAAAGAGTTATTGTGGGTTATACATAAAATATAGATATATGCTGTCGCGGACTTTTATTTAGATCTATGTAAGCCAAACAATTCCACCGTACATTATATTTGGATATCTCCAACGGTTTAGGCAGCGTACGCGAAGATAGCTCTCAGAGGACAACTTTTTTTGCGACTAATCTGATATTTCTCGTTATAGTATAACCTTATTACAAAAAAATCGGTATAAATGATAGTCCATGTGTTATTCTGATGTATAACCTATACTACTGTAAAGTTTCAACCAAATCCGTTCAGTAGTTTTTGCGTGAAAGAATAACAAACACACATACATCCTCACAAACTTTCGCATTTATAATATTAGTAGGACTTAAATGTTTTACCTAGTTACACATAAAGTAAAATAGGTTGTTTATGTATATGCTTCAGATTAATTATTATTAAGATCGATAAACACGAGAGTGAACCTCCATCGACATTTTTTTTTGTTTTTGATAAGGAAACCTTCGAAAAGTACCCGCCGACGTAGGAGCAACGCCGGGTTATGTGGGATTTTTACTTCACTAAAACCTCCGCGATGGCCCTCCTCAGCGCCACGTGGAGGACTCCAGAATCTCCAACAGTACACAGCCTTTGTGGGCAGCTCCTTTGACACCTACGCGCAAACTGCCACATCCTTTCAAAGCCAGTTATTTTTTTTATATATGTATATAAATTTGAAGGAGCAAACGTCCACTTGACGATTAGTGCCGCAGATGGACGTCTGTAAATAACTTCATACGAGACAAGGGTTACAATCTAAAGTCAATCACTGATGCGTTGCTACTCCCGAGGACTGAGATGGTCGCCTCAAATGAAAGTGTGGGCATCCACACCCTTCCACTGAAACGCAAGAACTGCTTCACGCTAGAAGTAGGTGTGGCGGTGGTACTTCCCCCGTCGAACCATTATTCTACCACTTTTAAACAAGTAGACATTTAATGACTTAATTCATTAAGTATCAATGCTATGTCTATGAAAGACGGCATTTTCTTTTACATGTCTATATATGCTACGCGTTTCCTGTTACTCTGTTCCCCTGATTAGTTTCCGATTCCGAATTTCCGATGTTACACGGTATTTGAACTAATTAGAAGTTGCCACGAAAGGAAGGTTGGCGGGTTAATTTATATAATGCTACTTAATTCGCGCGTCAATGGGTATTTATTTCACGTGTTTTGTATTTCATTAAGAGAATTTCCTACTATAAATTAGGGGGTCTCATAATTCCTTGAAAGGTGGCGTAATATTTTGCAGTTTAACTTCAGTAGCTCTACTACCGTCTTTTCATGCCTAGATGTGTTAAGCGTGAGAGGTAGTTAAAGGAAACTTTCCAACTCATTCTTAGAGATATCAAATTACCAATGCATTTAAACCAAATGCAAGTAGTATAATCTGACTTTGGTCATATTATACAACCGTCAATAGCATATTTACAGTAAGAACGGTTTCGACGGTTTGGAGAAAAACGTGTTAAAATAGGACATGGGTTCTACTAAGCGATTAGAATTGGTCAAATAAAACTATTGGCGTATCATTATTTCGTAATTACTAAAATTCCTCAAACTAACCATCAATATTCCTCCAATGAACTGTATTTTTGTTACACAGAGCTATAGTTATAAAAGGTGGTAGAACCAGTGTAGTTCGACCGGGAGGTACCACCGCCTCACCTATTTCTAACGTGAAGCATTCATTGCGTTTCACACACACTATTATATGAAGCGACCATCCTAGTCCTCGGGAGTAGCAACGGAACTGTGATTGACTTCAGACAGAACCTATGTTATATATGAAGTTGATTACAGATGTCTATGGTTGGCGGTGACTACTTACCATCAGGTGGTCTGCATGCTTTTTTGATACTCCATTATTATAAAAAAGCTTATTCCTCCCGTCTCACAAATACTACTGACGACCCGCGTTTACCATACCGGTCTGACGCGCAGTGGGTCCCGGGTTCGATTCCCGGCCAGACGAGTGTCTAAATGATGAGTTTAGATTCTTGTTCTGGGTCTGGGTGTTTTTATTCGTCTTTGTGTGTGTCCACGGCACCCACGACACAGGAGAAAATCCTACTGTGGGGCTATGAGTGTAGAAAGCGCTAAAAGCGCGCACTTCTCAAAGAACTGCAATAGAACCAACGTAAAGCGCTAATAGAATACGCGTCACAGTCAAACGTGTCACGAATCCGAAACCATAACACATCGGTATAACACGTAACAAAAACGCAGTTCGCGGCGTACACGTTACACGCACGATAAAGTTAAGTCAGTCAAAAAGTCCGGATTTCCTCAGTGAGGGCCGCATAATAAAACTTACAAACTACACCCGAAAGCACCTGTTAGATTGCTGACGGCGAGCTGCATACGTTGACAAGCTATATTTATAGCTGTTGTTATTAACCGAACTAAAAAAAGGTTGTTAAATTCTATTTTTTTTGACTTAGTCTAGCTTCATACATTTGTATGACTTATTTTCACGACTCTCATGATTATGTCGTCATTTATGTCCTTCCCTTCGAACATAAGGGTACATTTTACAACATTAAAGTAGCAAACAAGCACACTATCTAGCTGATAGTAAGTGGCCACTGCCGCCGATGGACAACTGTAAGCAACATAATACTGAATAGAGGTTATATAAAGTCAGTCACAGATGCGTTGTAATTTCTAAGGACTCAGCTGGTCGCTTCATATGAAAGCGTACCGACAATCACACCCATCCACCGAAATGTAAGAACTACAAGGGTTGTACCACCTGGTGAACTGGAGCGATTTAAGCAATTTGTTAGTTTTTTATTTAACAGAATTAGTTGTTTAACGGGCCGAAAGAGGTTCGTCAAGTATTTTTTTATTTTGTTTTATTTTTTCTTATATTACTTGCTGGCAGTGAAACACATACCTACACCACTAGAAGGAGGGAACTTAACAATAAATCACAAAAAAAGGTCGAATGTGCTACACTTGGGGATTGCTAACATATATTTTTAGTGTTTCTGGACCAAGAAACTCGGTTTGGACTATTAGAGGCATGCGGATTGTGAATTTATGTGACGATTTCAACTTTTGGTAATCTTCATAAATTTATACTTTTTTTACATTTTTTTGTTTGGTTTTTCTGTTGAGTATTGATTTTAACATCGATTTGATGACCTGCGTGGCGAAGCGGTTACTCACACACAGTTATACAGGTCTGGCACACATTGGGTACCGGGTTCAATTCCCGGCCAGGAAGTTATCTGAATGATAAAAGTTATCCGGATGGTTAAACAATATAAACAATGAAGAAATTGAGCCTTAAGTTCGGTTTATATGATGGTCTACTTGTCTGTAAGTATACTGAAATGTGTGTAGGTATCGTTAATACGGTCATAGCACAAAATTACACAAATGTGTCTCTTTTTCAATATATCCATAAACTAGTGTTTTATATAGATTTTTGTTATTCTGTAATCTGTAATATCTATAATAATAGCTTTAGATTATTTCATCTAATTTTAATATAGCAAAGACGTTCCGTAAGATAGTTATACATATACTTGTACGCTAAAATGTTGAAAAAAAAAAACGTAGAAAAACTGTTCATGTTCATGTTGCCAGACGAGAATTCCTTCTACCACAACGAAAAGAAACATCCGAGCCAAAAAAGAAATTAGAAAAGAGAAGAAGAAAATAACTCAATATTCAATCTCTACCCCCGGGTTTGAACCCGTAACTCTGAGCTTCGGACCGGTATGATAGCTGTACCAAGCAAATTATCGTACACACAACAGTTAAAGTAACAATGAACATACATATATGTATCATACTATATTGTCTCATATGGGATTCCTTGCGGACTTCAGATTTAATATTCCATTATAACCGTCCGCTACGAAAATAATAAAACGAAAATAAAAATTAAAAGCAAAGTCCATATTGCTTTGCAAAGATATAAAGGTTAGACTAAATGAGGCATATAAACTTACCAAGTTTGAGCGACTTTGATACAACATTGTGAAAAGAATGAGAAGTGTACCTGAAACAAGGACAGAAAAACATAGTTAATTAATAATTTCAATAAATAATTACATTAAATAATTTATTTCATATTGATCATTTTGAATTGAAATAAATTTATGAATGAAATTAAATTGAATATTTACTGCAAAATACTCGGTTCTTAGGAATAATACTTTGATAAATAATTATTATAACTCGTGAGCCATTGCGCTAGCCAAATGCGAATTGGTGGACTTTTTGGTGGTGGAATTGGTGAACTTTCGACTGTGTAGATTTCCTCGCGATGTTTTCCTTCACCGAAAAACAGTGATAATTAATTTCTAATACGCACATAACTTTAGAAAAATTTGTGGTGCGTGCCTGGGTTTGCACCTTGGACTTCCCGATCGAGGTCAAATTTCACTGCTCCATTGCGTCACACCGGTGACCAATCTGCGGGACGTCGCGGTCCTTAGTAAAAACGCTAAAAATAGCGTGACACAAAATTACACACATCCTCAAAACAGCATTTCCAGTTAAACTAGACCACTGTATCTGATATTGAGTTCCCTTTGGCTTTCTTCGCTTCCCAAAGACACAGTATTAGTTAAGTTTCCCGGCATTATCGGCTTCGCCACGCGGCGTGCATTTAATTGCAAATTGTCGTTCCCAACTTTGATAGCCGTTGAAAGAAATCTGAGAGATTTTTCTTAATAGTGTTCTGTAAGAAGTTAAAGCATATAACTAGTACCAGTACCATTTAATGTTTGTTCTTCTACTCTATATACCTTATTTAGTTTTGTGTTTTGTACTGTATACCGAATTTTGTTTAATGTTTTCTGTAACCTTTTTCTCTGATTGAAGTTGACAAACGAGCATGCAGTCCACCTGATATTAAGTAGTTTCTGCCGCCCGAGGACATCTATAAGCAATGTCGTGGGATATATCTGATGTTAATCATAGATGCGTTGCCACCCCCGAGGACTAAGGTCGCCTCATATGAAACTGTGCCGGCAACCTTCCCATGTTATATTTGTCGGTGTTATACTTGTTCTACAAGAACAACGATTCTAATGATCTCTAGTCATGTTTAACTGGCCATTACTCCACTTCAGGTCGGGTCTAAGCCAGTATAACAAGTGCCACTAGACGCCGCATAATCCTGTACGAGAGTGCACCTGCGCCCCTTAGCTTCAACTCTGTCTTTACGAAAATGTTAAATCTTCTGTCGCCTCTATTATGTAAGTAAGCGTTTGTTTTCTGCAGTACTAACGCAAAAGGGTGGTATTTTTTGGATTTAATAATAAATAACGGGTATACATTCGCGGCTCTACATTAGATGTTTATTGCGTCGCGGGTTTTGATGCGATTTTAAACACACAGATGGAGCCAATATAAATTTATAAGAGTTATAGGAAATTCTTTTATTAAATAGCTTATTTAATTGAAGTAGCAAACGAACAGCAGGATACCATGATAAGCAGTCACTTCACCCATGACACTATAAACAACTTCATACAAAACAAGGGTTCTATCTGAAGCCAATCACACATGCGTTACTACTCCCAAATACTAAGATGGTCGTTTTATATAAAACTGAACCAAATATTATCCAAATCTATTTATTTCATAAATGCAAGCCACGAAAACTTTCATGACGATTTAATAACGATCCGCGTGGCGCAGCTGTTACCATACCGGTGTTACGCGCAATTTGTTCCGGGTTCGATTCCGGGTTGGGTAAATGCGTTGACGGAGCACCGCAAATCCTTTCCAGATCCCTTTCTTTTCGCTACAACACCAATGGGCAAAACTAAAAAAGGAGTAAAGGTTAAAACAGCGGCTACCCTCTCCACACTCACTGTGGATATGTGCAACATCAGGGGGGTTCACTCCAATCTGAATGCCGTACATCACCATCTCGAGACGGCAAAGCCGGCTTTACTCTTTTTGACGGAGACGCAGATATCAACTCCAGATGATACATCGTATCTGGAGTACCCCGGCTACAAATTCGAGCACGCATTTAGGCGTCGAGCCGGGGTGTGTGTGTACGTTCGGGGAGATATCTGCTGTCGCCGTCTTAGCTGCCTTGAAGACAAGGACCTATCCTTGTTGTGGGTGCGCGTGGACATCGGGGGGCAAACCCGTGTTTATGCGTGCCTGTATAGGTCCTATAGCGGAGATGTGGAGACGACTCGACTATTTGAGCACGTCCAGTGGGCGTCCGACAGAATGCTGCAGCAGTGTCCTTCGGCGGAGTTAGTGATTCTGGGTGACTTCAATGCCCACCATGTTGATTGGCTGGGCTCCAGGATCACTGACTTTGCCGGAAGAGCTGCGTATGACTTCTCTTTGGCCTATGGACTCTCCCAGCTCGTGCCCGGTTTTACCAGGGTACCTGATGTGGAGACCCATACTGCTTCTTTGCTGGACCTTCTGCTGACCTCCCATCCTGAGAAGTACCAAGTAATGGTCAAGGCTCCTCTTGGTTCGTCTGACCATTGCTTGGTAAGTTCTACTGTGCCCTTGTCGCAACCCGTGAGGACACGTCCAAGCGGGAGGCGACAAGTTTGGCACTATAAGTCAGCAGACTGGGACGGATTCCGGGAATTCCTGGCTTCGTACCCGTGGAGGCAGCTATGTTTCGTCTCGGGTGACCCTAGCACGTGTGCTGATTCTATCACCGACGTGATACGGCAGGGTATGGAATGTTTCATTCCAAACTCTGTCGTGTCCGTCGGCGGTCGGAGCAAGCCCTGGTTTGATGCATCTTGCGCTAGGGCGTCAAGCCTTAAGCAGGATGCCTATCAAGCCTGGGCATCAGCGAGCGCGTGCAAGGATCCGAAGTGCCCCGAGCTCCGAACCGCATTTAATGCTGCCTCCCGTTCAGCAAAGAGGCATATGGCCAAGGCGAAGTCTAAGCACATCGGCAGAATTGGCGAGAGACTACTAGGCTACCCCTCAGGGAGTCGAGCCTTCTGGTCGCTGGCCAAGGCTGTCGAGGGTAATTTCTGTCGTTCCTCACTTCCACCACTGCGGAAAGCAGACGATTCTCTGGCCCATACGGCAAAAGGGAAAGCCGATCTCCTTGGTACCCTTTTTGCCTCAAACTCGACACTTGACGATCGGGGGACCACACCGCCTACCATCTCGCGATGTGATAGCACAATGCCTAATATACGGTTCACACAGAAGGCTGTCAGGCGTGCTCTATTGTCCCTCGATATCAAGAAGTCGAGCGGGCCAGACGAAATCCCCGCAGTGGTGTTGAGGACGTGCGCTCCCGAGTTGGCTCCCATCTTAACGCGCTTATTCTCGCTTTCCTACACGGCGGGACAAGTACCGTCTTCGTGGAAAGTGGCCCTCGTTCACCCGATCCCAAAAAAGGGTGACCGCAGCGACCCGGCCAACTACAGGCCTATTGCAATAACTTCCCTGCTCTCTAAGGTGATGGAGCGAATTATTAACTGGCAGCTCCTGAGGTACCTCGAGGAGCACCAGCTGATCAGCGATCACCAATATGGTTTTCGCCAGGGCCGTTCAGCTGGTGATCTTCTGGTGTACCTTACGCACCGATGGGCGCAAGCCATAGAGAGCAACGGGGAGGCATTGGCGGTTAGCCTGGATATTGCAAAGGCCTTCGACCGGGTTTGGCACAGGGCTCTTCTCACGAAGCTTCCATCATACGGTCTACCCGAGAGGTTGTGCACGTGGATCACCGGTTTTCTGTCTGAGCGGCACATTAAAGTTGTGGTTGATGGGTGCTGCTCAGACATAAAGACCATCAATGCTGGTGTTCCTCAAGGCTCGGTTCTTTCCCCTACGCTGTTCATTCTGCATATCAATGATATGTTGCAGCAAGTCGGTAACATGCATTGCTATGCAGATGACAGCACGGGAGATGCCTTGTACACGGGCCGTGCAAACACCTCTCGGATACTAGTGCAGGAAAGCAGAATTCGACTTGTGTCTGAATTGAGTTCAACCCCACGAAGACACAAGTCTGCGCGTTTACCGCTAAAAAAGCCCCATTTGTCATGGCGCCAAAGTTCCAAGGGACCTCCCTCTCCGTTGACAAAAGCGTGGGGATCCTGGGCGTTGACATCTCGTGTGATGTGCAGTTTCGGAGTCATTTGGAAGGCAAAGCCAAGTTGGCATCCAAAAAGTTGGGCGTTCTGAACAGGGCCAAGCAATACTTCACTGCGGGGCAACTCCTTCGGCTTTATAAGGCTCAAGTGAGACCCCACATGGAGTATTGCTCGCATCTCTGGGCAGGGGCGCCCCAATACCAACTTAACCCACTTGACTCCGTGCAGAAACGCGCGATCCGAATCGTCAACGACCCAAGGATCACCGATCGGTTAGAACCTTTAAGCCTGCGGAGGGATATAGGCTCCCTCTGCGTGTTCTACCGGCTTTACAACGGTGAGTGTTCCGAGGAACTTTTTGACCTGGTGCCTTCGTCACCTTTTCTTCACCGCACCACTCGCCGAAGGATGAAGTTCCATCCACACCAACTGGACTCGTGGCGGTCCTCCACGGTTCGGTTTGCACGCTCGTTTTTGCCACGGACGTGCAAGTTGTGGAATGAACTTCCTCCTGAAGTATTCCCGGAGCGCTATGACATGGGGTTCTTCAAGAAAGGTGCGAAAAGAGCTCTCCTTCACAGCCGGCGATGCATGCACTCCTCTGGTGTTGCGAATGTCCATAGGCGACGGTGACTACTTTCCATCAGGTAGCCCGTCTGCCTTATCGTTAGGTTAAATTATAAAAAAAAAAAAAAAAAACTAAATAAAAACTAAACTTATAAAATTATAAAAATAACAGAAAGGTACTTATTATTCTAAATAAAACAAGCTATCTAAAATTTAGGTTAGGTTAGTCATAAGTATAGCACGCAACTACGTGACACATGTATCTAAAAACATAGCAGCTATGCTCCTATATTCTCCACCTAGCAGCTAGTTAGAATCCCGTTCATTTGTTAACACTTGATGCAATAATAAGCTCAATAGTCTCCGCTGAAGAGGGAGGGTCTGGAGGACCCTTCATCTAACTCTGAATGACAACACACCTGCGCTATGTTCAATCTTTTATGTATTTAATACTTTATATCCTATGATTCATTACTTATTTAAATTCATATTAACATGGCGCATATAATCTGTTTACTTTGGGAAATCATGTTATTCTATATAAATATTAATTTCAATTTCGTTTTAAATTAAAATAAATAACATTATTTGGTTCCTTTGAAGGATGGCGGAGATTTTTCATGAACAAAACTTTTAATAACATCGTGTTTAGATTTGAAGTAGAGTTTTTTGATAGAAAAATATACATAAGTTAATGCGTAGTTTAAAGCTTTTGAGATGGTGTTTGTCGATGAATACAAACAGCCGTATTAATACACATAATTTTTTTTTATTATTCTTTAAAAAAAGGGATTTATCGCTATTGCGATTATGACGCGCTGGTTATAAATCTAATGACATAATAATACTTAAATATAACACACAAATATATAACTAATTATTACTATGAAATCTTGCTAAGACAAGTTTGTATATTTTTTTTTGCATCCTCCGAAGATGGATCTGCGAGGATGCTATTACAGTGGCCGATCAAGTCCGGTCTTAAATTCAAAAGGAATACATATAGTTAGTGGTATAATGCTAAAGCGTCAAAGTAGCAAATGAGGTTTTGAAGTTGTTTTTTAAAGAAAAAAATCATGTCGCCTTTATTTTTGGTGGGATCTTGTTTTTGGGAGTTCATACTACTTTTTTTTGTTCTACCACATTTTTTTTTTCTGTTCTGCACTATTTTCTGCACTATTTCCTTTCCACTGACGAAATCATAATAAAGAATAAATTAGTTTGTTGTCATAGAATATGTAGATACCAGAATGTAATTTAAAATGTTATCCTCACGTTATAACATCAGTATACGAGTAGATCAAGGAAAAAATCCACGTTATAAATTAAAAGACCGCGTATCATGAGTACCAGTTACGCACATATTAAAATCTAACTATAATTTGTTGATTTTGTTGGATTAATTGTTTAATTAAGCGAACACGTCGCGCGTTGTGAGGTTGTAGCTAACTGGTCGCGATAGTACCTTTTTTTTTTGTTCTCGAGGGAGAAACCTTCAAAAGGTACCCGATGCCGTGGGAGCGACGCAGGGTTATGTGGGATTTTTACCGCACTAAAACCCCCCCGGTGGCCGTCCTCGGCGCTATAAAGAGGACTCCGGGTACTCGGTCCGACCGCAACCGGAATCCTCTGAGCGCGTTGCCCCACCGGGCTCCTCCCAGATGGGTGGCTGGACCCACCGCTCCCTCTAGTCTTTACGACGGTATGTGACCACATATACCGCCGTTCTTCCCGGGATCGCCTGACCGAACGGTTCGGGCACCACTTTAGCCGCCTGCAACCCCGGAAGTGCGATAGTACCTTAGTAGTCGTAAGAGTCGACTAAAATATGCTTCCGGGGTTGCGGGCGTGTGGAGTGGGAACTCGAAGCGTCCGGTCAAGCGACCCCGGGAAAGACGGCGGCAAGTGTGGTCGCATACTGTCGTAAAGACTAAACAGAGCGGTGTGCCCAGCCGCCCATCCGGGAAGAGCCCGATGGGGCAACGTGCTCAGAGGATTCCGATTGCATTCCTTTGGAGATCCCGGAGTCTTCTTTGTAGCGCCGAGGACGGCCACTGGTTTTAGTGCGGTAAAAATCCCACACAACCAGGCGTCGCGATCGCGTCGAAGTGGCGATCGAGTGTCGTAGTCGCCGATCGCGGTCGGTAACTTCGGTTACTTATACCAGGGCGTACCAAACGGTGTCGCGATACCCTAAGATGTTTATCGTTCCACGGATCTCGCGTGTTGACGCAACCGAGTCAGTCAAGAACAGGCTAGTAATAGACGTAGAGAAAGAAATGGGAATGGCTAATACCAGACAAGAGGTCCGTTTCAAAAAACCTCTCAGAAAAACAAGCGCATCCTTCGCTTCTAATTTATATAAAAAATAATAATTAGGCATTGTAAAAAATATTGCAAACTCCCAAGGGTGCATCGCAAATACATTTGAGAGTCCTTTACTTTGCTTTAGATAATTCATAACGCTTATTTTAACTTAAAAGTTAACTTAAAATCGTTTATGTTATTTTGACCAGGTGTTCTTTCTAGTGTTAGCGTTTTTATAGATCAAGACACACATTACTGTAATTAAAGTTCTGATTCTTTCTCAAGTGACCACGCCAAAACAATATGTCCGCATAAAGGCAAACCTCCGCTCACACAGCCGGCGTTAATTAATAAAAGCGGAGCGAACCCTAAATACCACAAACGTATTTCAAAGCGGGCTATTAAATAAAAATTCTTTTCTACTTGCAAAAAATCAGAGAACAATGTCAGCGACCGCGACGCAATTCGAAAATATTTTTAATTTACCGCAAGCGCACTTTCATTACGCGTTCCTTTGAAGTCGCGTCGACACGTTATATCGTGCGTTATACTTAAGTTCCGTTACATGTTTACATCGCTGATTATTTTTTGTATTAATTTAATGGATTCTCCAAAGTCTGTATCTGTTTACGAATAATGATGGTGAGCGTAGTGGTAAGTTTTGGGCATCACAGCTCATTCGGTTTGAAATCCCAGATACCTACCGAAGATAAAATAGATTGGATTAGAAAATGTTCACCCGTTTTATCGTAAAAGGCGCAAAAAAATCCAAAAACAGGCATTTATTCCGCACTAAATTGAAAAAAATATTAAATTTTGTTGTTAGAGTTCGATATACCTATCTACCCAACCGTTGGTGTTGGTAAGTAGTGATAGCCTAATGGTTGAAACTTGCCCTCTCGATCGGGAGGTCCGAGGTTTAAACCCAGGTACGCACCACTGATTTATGTTCGTATTAGAAATTAATTATCACTGCTTTTTAGTGAAGAGAAACAGCGCGAGGAAACCTATACATACGAGAGTTCTTTAAAAAAAGAAAGTTCTCGGATATGTGTGAAGTCCACCAATTCGCACTTGGCTAGCGCGGTGGACTATGGCCTAAAACTCTCTCATTCTGAGAGAAGACCCGTACTCAGCAGTGGGACAACAATGGGTTGTACCTCATCCAAACTATACCAATATTTATTACGCAATAATTGCAAATATACGTTTTTAATCAATACGTGACAGTTGATAAATCCTCTAATCTCGCCGCTCCTTTCATATATTATCCAATGATTAATCCAAAAAGCTTGTAGTACTACGTTAGAATTTGTAACAGGTTAGCTCATCTTAACGTATACAATGAGCACAAGTGGTACCTGAACGGAACCTCAAAGAATTAGATCACCTTTAAATGCATATTATCTGGTTTAAAGTTCATCCTATGTAGTCAGAGTCCAGGGCCACCACCGCCACACTATATCTTCCTAATAACGCAGTGCTAAGCGTTATTAAAGGTGTGAAGAGAGACGCTTTTTTTTCATGTGACTGAAGTAGCAAACGAGCATACAGTTCACCTGATGGTTAGTGGTCACTGCCGCCCATGGACATCTGTAATCAACTTTATACAGAACATGGGTACTATCTGAAGTCACGTTACTACTTCCGAGGACTATGATGGTCGCCTCATATAAAAGTGTGCCGGCAACCACACCCTTCCATCGAAACGCAAGAAATGTTTCACACTAGAAATAGGTGTGGCGGTGGTACCTCCCGGTCGAACTACACTGATTTCTTTAATAAAAACTAGTCACCCATCGCAGTGGTCGAAATTCGAGCGTAATTTAAATTAATAAACTAAACTGCATATTGTCCAAAGTAGCGGCAATATTTGTCTAATTTAAATAAATTGTAATAATTTTCAAGTTATTTTGAACGCACCCGTTAAACATCTTAATATTTTGACAAAGACATCTGACATTTTTGACGTTATATGTTTTTTATAGTAAGACATTGATTGTTCTATTTTGTTTATTATGTATGTGTTTGTGGCAAATGCAAGGTAGTGAGTGTGATGTATTTTTAGTTAATTTATGTATGTTATATGCATTATTTGAAAAAAATATAAGCAATGCGCTATCCTTCTCTACATCAACTATAACCGTGCTTAATTCCATACTCCTCCGCCTGCGGCAAGTATCTTAAAAACGAATCACAAGTTTTTGCTTCACGTATTAATATATAGATCTAGTCTTAAGTTCAGATCGAAACGCAAGCTTAGCAGTGTGCAATAATAGATAGAAGTCACGCCATGTTTTATTTATATAAACCAGAACTCAGATTATTAACTAATAACGCTTTTCAGAAAACTTGCTCAAAATATACGTTGTATTAATTTAATGGATTCTGCCAAAGAGGGTCCTCTGACGCAAGGAGTATGTGAGTGTCATCTGTTGGAACTTTCCAAATTATTTTTAAGTACAGTCAACAACCGCGAGCGACGTCATGTAATTACGTTGCCAAAATTTTAATCTGACGATGTTGAACAATGGAGTACAGTGTATTAAATCTGCACTGAATTAATAGAACACAGCCCTGTACGATATCTCACTACGTGTTAAAGCATAGCAGTGATAGCCTAATGCCCTTGCCCTCTCGATCGGGAGGTCCGAAGTTCAAACTCAGGCATGCACCACTAATTTATGTGCGTATTAGAAATTAATTTTCACTGCTTTTCGGTGAATGAAAACATCGTGAGGAAACCTAAGCACCCGAGAGTTCGTAAAAAAAATTCTCGGAGGTGTGTGAAATCCACCAATTCACACCGTGGTGGACCTATAACTCTCTCGTTCCGAGAGAAGACCTGTGCCCAGCACTGGGAGAATAATGGGTTGAGGACGACGACGTGTTAAAAAATGCTTGTTACACTTATACACTCACATTAAGATTTTCTTCCGTCGTAGGCACCATAGATACACGAAAAACGAATACACAAACACTCAAACCCAGAACAAAAAATATAAATTCATCATTTACATACCTGTCTAGCCGGGGATTGAACCCGGAACCAAATCGATTGGTCGGAAGATTAAAAAATATTTCATACATTAGAGTAATAGATTTCCGCCATGGACACACATAGACAGGCACAGAAGTACCCAAACACAACAAAAATATTTTTACCGTGACAAATATGTAAACTTTGATAGAGTTAATTCGAACTATGATTACATTTAATCAATACCTTCAAGTAAATTCAGTACAAAACAGATATACAAAATATATGAGTATCTACCAATTCGCGCTTGGCCAGCGGTGGACTATGGCCTAAACTCTCTCTTTCTGAGAGAAGACCCGTGCCCAGCAGTGGGCAAATAATGGGTTGATGAGAGATCTATATATTCCGATTTCAAAATACTGATATATGTTTTTGTAGTGCAGTGTATCTAGGAACTTTTGTATATGCGACATACATGTATGGACATACAAGTCCTAGTATAGTTATACTCAACAACCCCCTACTTACATAGTACATACAAGTATCGATTTACGTGGTAATTTATCAACGAGCTTCTTACGCCTTGATTAATTGTTACGAGCGATAAAATCTGTTAATTTAACGACGTATTTCTTGTTTATGAATCCTTGTGACACATGTCCATTTGTTAAGTTTTATTACGAGACCACATGTGAAAGTTTATTAGCGTTGGGACTATTTCTGAGTATAAGGTTAAGCGCATAGGTATTAAGAAAGCTCAGTTTCAGTTCATTGTTTTTAGGAAGTTGGAAAATTTTGTCTTTATAATAATTTCAATGAAAATCTAACATCTTGAAATCGATCAAATGAAACTTGAGGTAGTTTTACTTTTATACCAAATAACGAAACTAGTAGTAGTAGTAGTAGAACGAAACTAGTAGAGTAGTGTACAAGTCGATAGTAATTGGATTAAATGTATGCGCTCTTACATCATACTATAATTGCCATGAACTTGTACAAGTACACAACGCGACTAAATTATTCGATCAACACTACAATTATTATATACGCGCTAGGCCTTATGCTACTAATAAATAAATCTAATTAAATTTATTTATTAGTACCTATACATTATTAGAAGTCCATGGGTAATAGTGCCCACTTATCGTCAGTAAATAACATGCTTATTTAGTACTTTAATTAAAAAACGAATTAGTTCACCATTATAAAATAAATTGGCTTTACAATGTTAAATAAAAAGTCATTTATAATTATTAAAATTTTAAAGTCATTGTCGTCAACCCATTATTGTCCCACTGCTGGGCACGGGTCTTGTCTCAGAATGAGAGAGTATTAGGCCATAGTCCACCGCGCTGGCCAAGTGCGAATTGGTGGACTTCACACAGCTCCAAGAATTTTTTTTTTTTAAAGAACTCTCGGGTGTGTAGGTTTCCTCACGATGTTTTCCTTCACCGAAAAGCAGTGATAATTAATTTCTAAAGTCATTAAAAAAGTAAATTGAATAATATTTATATAAAAAAGTAAATTGAACATCTACTCTAACGAATGATGTACGCATCCATAATTGGCATGCACACCAATTTTGTCTAGTGTAAGTTACTATTGTAAATGTCTGTGTGTATTGCTGTCGATGTGTCAAAAATAAAATAAATAAATAAATAAATAAATAAATATTTTATTTATAATTAATTATGTTTTCATTCAATTGATCAAGTAGTCAGATAGTAATCTTGATTACCTCGTTTATAATCTCACTACAAATATTGCAATATAAATATAGTTCAAGAGCTTGCTGTGTAAATACCTACACTGTATACCTACTCGTATAGCCACCTATTTCTAGCGTTTCGATGGAAAGCTATGATTGCCGGTACACTTTTATTAGAGGCGACCATCATAGTACTAGGGAGTAGCAATGTATCTGTGATTGACTTCTGAATAAACCCATATTCTATTTGAAGTTACTTACAGTCGTCCATGGGCGGCAGTCCCCATTATCAGGTGGAGTAGGTACATGCTCGTTTGTCAATCAGATAAAAAAAAATATGTGCGTGTACTAGCGTACACTCGTAAGAAGTGAAACTTCTTTATGACGTTATTTTTCAAAAAATAATTTACTATATGCAACTTTACAGAAATTGGTTAAATAAAGTTAAATTAGATAAAGTTTAATAAAAGGCTTTTATTAAACTTTATCTAATAATCTAATATATAATAATCTATCTAATATCACGCGTAGTAGGGATAAGAAAAAGATAGCGCGTAACGGAAAAAAAAGATGGCGCGTAACAGAAAAAGATGGCGCGTAACGAAAAAAAAGATGGCGCGTAACAGAAAAAGATGGCGCGTAACGAAAAAAAAAGATGGCACGTAACAGAAAAAGATGGCGCGTAACGAAAAAAAAGATGGCGCGTAACAGAAAAAGATGGCACGTAACAGAAAAAGATGGCGCGTAACGAAAAAAAAAGATGGCGCGTAACAGAAAAAGATGGCACGTAACGAAAAAATGTTACACTAAATTTTTTTCCAACCCCGATAAAGAAGTTTCACTTCAAAAAATATAGGTAAGTGCGATGTGATATCGATCGTATATATTTTAAAGGTAGATTGATAGTTTGACTCTTTGACCTGTTGACAGCAATGTTAAGCGCTGCTGCATTTTGGTCCGAAAGATGTGGCAAGGGACTGTGGCGACTTAATTTAGTCTTCAGGAGTAGCGATGCATCTGAGCCTAACCTTAGGTAACAATCTTATTATGCGTTGTTTACAGATATATAATATGGCTAGCAGTGGCCACTTACTATCAAATGACTGCATGCTCTTTTGCTTCTTCCATATAGTATGTATCGACTAACAAAACATCGATATTTTCATGGGAATGAGAGAGCGCGGTAAAAAGTAGCCTACGTCACTATCCGCGATACGGAGCGACGCAGGGTTATGTGGAATTTTTACCGCACTAAAACCCCCCCGGTGGCCGTCCTCGGCGCTGAAAAGGAGGACTCCGGGATCTCGAAACGACTTCAACCGGAATCCTCGAGCGCGCTGCCCCATTGGGCTCCTCCCAGATGGGCGGCTGGGCCCACCTATCTTCCAGCATATAAACCCTACCATATAACAGCTATGTGGCGACGTGAAAGAGGAACAAACAAACACACTTCCATATTTATAATATTAGTATGGAAGTATGGATTTGTGAATATCATAAGTAATTTAACTTTATCGCTGGCACTTGGCTAATGTTCGTATATTTTTTGCTATAAAATGTACGCAACTTGTCAATCTGCGGTAATTTGCAAGTAATTACGGCGGCCTACTTAGATTTGCACGATATTACGTAAATGTTTCAATTTTACCACTTCAAATTATGTAATAAAATGTATATATAAGTGGATGTTGTGTGATATATAAGTGGATGGATAGGTACATATTAGCTACAAGGTTCTATATGATAGAAAACTGTACGATGCAATAAAATGATGGGTTCGACTACTACATTTTTTTTTCTTCTCAGGTCATTGAATTAAGAGCTTGTTTTAAAAAGTATTTTAATATCATTTTATTTTTAGTATTTTTTTGTTATAGCGGCAAAGGAAATACATTATTTGTGAAAGTTTAAACTGTCTAGCTATCGCGGTTCATGAGATATAGCCTGGTGACTAGGGATTGCATTCCGGAAAACCGGATCCGGTAATCCGGCGGATCCGGCACAAATTTATACAAACCGGATCCGGTACCAATTCACCACCGGATCCGGACCTCCACCGGATCCGGTGATTGTATATTTTGACAAAGATTTCACATTACAAAAATAATTACCGTTAGAAACCGATCCTTTTTTTACACTGTTTTAAGCGTTCGATTAATTGAGAAAAAAATGCCCGGATCCGGCCGGATTGAAAATGAGGCGGGATTGCAATCCCTACTGGTGACAGACAGACAGACGGACAATAAAGTCTGAGTAATAGGGTTCTGTTTTCACCGTTTGTGTACGGAACCCTAAAAATTGTTAATAAAAACATTGTAAAAATGAATTAATCCAAGAGCTTTTTAATATACTAAGTGTGCAAAAACCTTCGTCTAATGTTAGCGTGTCGGAGTGGCGTCGAAGTTAGTAACAAGTTGAGTTAGTTGGTAGTTCCAATAGAACTTGCGTTTCGAAGCAATCTCGAACATGCTGGGAATACGCTTTCGGCTTTCTGTTACTTTAAAAAGTATTTAATTTGAGATATTTTTGGAAATAGGTTTAGTTCAAGTTAGCTTAAGCATATTCTGTTTTTATGTTATTCTTATTTTATATTATATAGGTATTTATTTAGGTAATTTATTTGGGTTAACGTGACATTTTTATATTTGACTTCAATTAGTACTAGCTGTTCACTGCGTTCACAAAAAAAAAAAACACCAGAAACCTTCGCGAGCTCATGAATAACAACTTTGCTAAACATCATCAAATGAATAGCTTAGGATTCTATAGAGGACATACAGACAAACATTATTTTTTATAAAGAAGATTATCGCGGAATAAGTGATCAATGCAAATATATCAAGGTGGCAGGATGCGTATGATCCGACCGAGAAGGTACCAACGAAAAAATAATCTCGTAAAACAGTTCTCGTTGAAGTGGTTGCAGACTCATTTACATATGAACCAACCATCTTAGTCCTTTTTTTTTTGTTTTCGAG
Organism: Spicauda simplicius; assembly: GCA_949699795.1. Lineage (NCBI taxonomy): Eukaryota > Metazoa > Arthropoda > Insecta > Lepidoptera > Hesperiidae > Spicauda > Spicauda simplicius. Next base: position 3,834,007 of record OX453066.1, read on the forward strand.
GGGGAAACGTTCAAAAGGTACCCGACGCCGTGGGAGCGACGCAGGGTTATGTGGGATTTTTACCGCACTAAAACCCCCCCGGTGGCCGTCCTCGGCGCTGAAAAGGAGGACTCCGGGATCTCGAAACGACTTCAACCGGAATTCTTCGAGCGCGCTGCCCCATCGGGCTCCTCCCAGATGGGCGGCTGGGCCCACCGCTCCGTCTAGTCTTTACGACGGTATGCGTCCACACATACCGCCGTCCTTCCCGGGATTGCCTGACCGAACGGTTCGAGCTCCCACTCTAGCCGTCTGCAACCCCGGAAGCCCCTTTTAGTCGCCTCTTACGACAGGCAGGGGATACTGTAGCCCTATTCTGACCCCGAGGCTACAGGGACGAACCATCTTAGTCCTAGGGAGTAGCAACGCTTCTGTAACTGACTTCTAATCGAACCTTCCTTTAAAGGTGGTAGAACCTGTAGTTCAACCGGCGAGGTACCGCCGCCACACCTATTTCAAACGTGAAGCATTCATTGCGTTTCGATAGACGGGTGTGGTTGCCGGCACACTTTTATACGAAGCGACCATCCTAGTTCTCGGGAGTAGCAGTATCTGTGATTGACTTCAGATAGAACCTATGTTATATATGAAGTTGCTTACAGATATCCATGGGAGGCATATGATAGAAATAGATGTGGACATGGTACCTCCATTAAACCATACTTATTTCTCTCTCAATCTCTCTTTCTTATTTCAATGCCGAAATGATAAAGATGATGGATTAATGTTTATGTATGGTTTTTGACTAATATTATCACAATCTGAATTCATTTTCGCAGGATGGAATTGCATAAACGTCGCGATAATATCGTACCTACTTCTGAATCTACTATGAATTAGTGCTTACAAATGGTTTCTGGTGATCACGATGATATACCTACCTATCAGTAATAAAAAAATGAAAACCGGCAGTACCCATTCTTATTAAAATACTTTGTTTATTTTTCTCGACGACCTTAAAATTTTTAATTTCTTAGAGTATAATTAACATAAACAAACTATCAGTATCCCAGTGCTGGGCACGGGCGAAATCCACTAATCCATACAAGGTCAGTGACGCTCAACTTGAGAGACTAACGTTGAATTAATAAATTCCAATTTGTTTTGAAAACCCCGGTAATAAGTTTAACTCGAAACTTTTTCCGTTAAAAGTTGGTTGACAAGAAGGCTTTACATAAAATATATTTGACGTACTTAATACCAAATTGATGTGTTATATTAAAAGTCAATTTGGTGGCCTGGTAACCAACCATGTGTAACCTTGGATAGACATATTTGAAAAGATGATGTTATCTCAATTGAAAGACGTTTGCCTAGAAGCGTACCAATGATTATGGTAAAGGTGATCTGTCCTTATTCGACATCTGATCGTGTAATTTCTAAGGCCATCGAATGCTTTTAATCTAATTATTATCACTAGTCACTTTTACTTCACGCAATCACTTTTACCGTATTTTAACTTAAAAAACTAAACTTCATATTGTCCAAAGTAGCACAAATATTTCGCAATTAATAAAATGTGTGAGGTTTTAATTAACTAAGCATTTAAAGCAGTAACGGGTATTTTGACAGACATCTGACATTTTAGAAGTTATGTGTTTTGATAGAAAGACATTGAATGTTTTATTTCGTTTATTATTTATGTGTTTGTGTCAAATGCAAGGTAGTGTGTGTAATGCGTTTTTAGTTGATTTTAGATATGTTTTATGCATTATTAAAAAAATAGCAATGCTTTCTACATCAACTGTAACCGTGCATAATTTCATCCTCCTTCGTCCGCGCCAAGTATCTTAAAAACGAATTACAAGTTTTTGCTTCACATATTAATATATAGATAACTCCTCGATACGACAGACATAGTGAGAAGACTCAAACGGACTAAGCCCTTTGAGCTAGTGATATAACATAATATAATGTGTTAGTGAAATAGTGACTTAATTAAATCGTAGAACAGAAGAACACCCCTTCATGTTATAACAAAGAAGTGCAGTGTCAATGGATGCCTCCTTCAATAAACAATTAATTAGCAGTTTAAGTCAGATTAGAATTACCCATTAGCCATATATAAGGCTAAATTATAATTAATATGAAGTACCATATTACTCATTCGGTAATTTATATATAACATAAAAAAATATTGTCATAAGAGGATTACGTATGGTTTGATGATCCGAATGGAGGATCATTAACAATACCAGTTTGACACGCTATAAGTTCCAGGTTCAATCCCATGCCTACTAGGCAGTAATGGGTTTGAGTATAAATTTTCATAAAAAATTAAAGTAATAAAAAAAAGTTTTTTTACTTTAAATTTTCATGAAACGCATTGCAATACATCCCAAAGAGAGTGTTCTATAAGATATACTAGGATAGATGCATCGCTACTCCAAAATCCTAATATGACTAAGCGTTACACGATGCAAAGTTAGACTACTGGATTTGATTAATGCGCGTTACTGACATCGTTCTGAAGAATGAGGATGTGGCAGATGAACGATATTAGCATGTAAATACATTAGTTAGGTGTGTAATCTTGGTATAAATGTTAACAGTAAAGTATCTACCTCTGTATTAGTTACAGGCATAAAATACAGGAATGTTTGTCTGATTGAAGTAACAAACGAGCATGCAGTCCACCTGATGATAAGCGGTCACTGCCACCCATGGACCTGTAAGCAACTTCAAATAGAACATGGGTTCTATCTGAAGTTAATAACAGACGCGTTGCTACTCCCGGGAACTAGGGAGGTCAGGGACGAATTCACAAACACCCAGACCAAGAACATTAATCTAGACTCATCATTCAGATACCTGTCTGGCCGGGAATCGAACCCGGGACCCATTGCGCGTCACACCGGTATGGTAAACGCTCCGCCATGTCGTCAATATAATAATAACTAAAAACTAAAGTGGAATGCCTGACATATCGCTGGATCTCCATAATCTTCAAATCGGAAAATAATAAAGCTTTGACCCCGTTTTAATAAAAGTGTGACGGTGGTGCCTCACTATCAAACTATCTCATCAACACATACCACAGTAAATTAATATATCATTTACCTCATGTCAACTTAGTATCAGAGCCTAAATATCTTAAAGCTAGTAACATATCCAATTCCAGCTTAATAGTTGCCAAAACTTGATTAGAAGCTTGAGTCACACAGAAATCTTGATAAGCTCTAGAGACTGACTGTCTGCAACCAATATTTAATGCTAGAACGTCGTGTACGTTGATGTCGTAGCCAGAAAGTAAAAATTTGTCATTTATCATAAAGCCTAGGTTTACATTTTACATATTACAGCAATATGTTTCAAAGAATTAATGTAAGAGTGTTTAAAAGTTATAACGTACCCACTTGTGATAAAATTAAAATATCAGCAACATATTTAGGTACCAATAGAGTTTTGTTTTTGACGTGACAACGTTTTATAACTCCATGGAGCCGACTGCATGCACCAAAATCTGCAAATCTCATGCGGCGTTACCTTGCTCTGAGGCGTTCCATTTAAGGCTTGAAGTGCAAGCGAGAGCGCGGAACGAGCGACAAAGAGACAATCGGCCAATACGCATAAATACAAAGATGTCAAAAAAATTACATAATTATACATATACTTCTACATTTTTTCTGTAGAAAATCTTATTAAAAAATATTATAAGCAATAATTTTTTTTGAAAAATGAATACAACAATAACCTACTTAGCGAGTCGCACAAACCGACTTGTCACGACATCCTATTACATGTATCGTGTCACACTACTCCTACGGCATACGTCTATTCTCATACATATTACTTGTTTTAGGCGGAAGCTGCGACGAGACATACTAAGTCGTCAAAGGTAATGCACGGCCGATCTCTGGTAGAATTCCAATCCCATTTAGAGTACATTGATGGCGAAGACTATTTCACATCTGATGGATCGCATTCTATTTGCTAGTACCATAAATATCCTTCTGTAAGGTATGTATGTTCTATTTATAACAAACTTACATATTATTTTAATAGAAATAGCTTTTATTAGGGTTCCGTCACCAAAAGCTAAAAACGGATATATATATATATATATATATATATTTCTGAAGTTCAGCGTATTGCCAAGTTGTCTCGAAAAGGATAAGTGCCATACAACGAACGTTATTTTTTTACCGTTTTTATAGATTATGGTACGGAACCCTTTTGAACGCGAGTCCAGCTCGCACTTGATCAAGATTGTTTTTACCCACGTAAGTAACAAGATGGTTAAAAAAGAAATGAAATGTATTAAACAATGAAAAAAGACAAACCAGTTGAGTCTTTGCTGAAAATTCTCAGTTGAGGTCGTATTGAGATTCGGTGCAACAAGCTATAAACTATGCCATGTTCTAGACTCGAGTATCACGGCGTCTTGTTCGAACAATGACACGTCGATGATCAACCCATACTAAGTATGGGCTAATGGACATTGATGAATGAATGGCCGAGTCACTAATTAATACCTAGATGGTCTTACAGCAGTAAATTTGCCTGCTGTATCGGATATGCGGGTTTGAAGAACTGAATAATTTGTAATATGTAATGTTACTGTGTAGTCGTTCTTTGTAATATTGTTACCCTTAATAACACTACCAAGGACATTTGGCATTTCGTGTATAATTAAAAAAAAATCATTAGTTGTCGTATCTATTTTGTGATAGATCATGACTACAGTAAGCTTTAGTGCATTAGTCCAACATAACAGGCTATAAACTGAGCCATGTTAGACTCGAGTGCCACGTCTTGTACGCACAATGTCACGTCGATGATCAACCCTTACTGAGTATGGACTAATGGACATTAATGAATGGCCGTGTAACTTATTAATACCTAAATGGTCTTATATAAGTAAATTTCCCATCTCTATCGGAAATCCGGGGCTGAAGAGCAGTAGAAGTTGTAACGTTACTTTATATTCTTCTTAGTAACGTGTTACCCTTACTAGTACTAACAAGAATATTTGGCATATAATGTAAAGTTTAAAATCTTATTTTGTTTTATTTCACCATAAATAATTACAAGTATATATTTCATATATATAGCATTAGATAGAGACATTCAACATCATTATATACATTAGTCGTATCTATTTTGTGATAGTTATTGGCTGCAGTAAGCATTAGTGCATTAGTCCAACATATCAATGTATAAGCTGAGACATGTTCTAGACTTGAGTGTCACGTCTTGTTCGAATAATGTCACGTCGATGATCAACCCATACTGAGTATGGACTAATGGACATTGATGAATGGCCGTGTCACTAATTAATACGTAGATCGTCTTATAGCAGTCAATTTGCATGCTGTATCGAATATCCGGGTTAAAAGAATAGAACAAATTGTAATGTTACTTTGTAATTATTATTAGGAATTTGTTACCCTTAAGAATTACACCAGAACTATTGATGAGCATATTCTGTAGCAGGTTTTTATTTTTTCAATTTAAAATTGTTAGGTAATATTTGTGTTATAGTTATTATTGCAATGTTTATTGTAATTTCCCAGCAACTAATTTTAGCTATCACGGAGTCTTAACAATTATAGGAGCCATATCTTATAACATCCTTAATTTTGCTCCATGAATCCTACATGGAAGTCAGATTTGTCAAAAAGTAAGTTACGTTAAGTTATAAACATTTGTTTGTCACAGGTTAAGTGTATTCTAAAATGAATGCAATGATGCCACCCGAAAGTAATATGGATATTTTAAATCTCGGACGTAACTACGGATTTTATGCGTATGGACTGTAGACTGCATTGTTGCCTTGTCACGGGTAACTTATGCCACGGCGTCTTTTTCCAGTAGTGAAATTTTAATACACAAAATTTCGTAAAAAAATAAAAAACATGCAGTCTATCAGATTATCTCCGGTTTTCTTCTCATTTTGGTATAGAAAGTCAATTTGACAAAAATTACACTTAAACTCTTTTTCACTATGGCACAGATAAATGTCATGACACCATGCACAGAGATGTCACGATGATCAACCAATATGATATAAATGACATTTAAACAAATCTGAAATGCCTGATACATCCTCCAAATTATGAGCTTAATATTTCATATCACTTAATATGAATCATGTCATGTCACGGTAACGTATGTCACGGTGTCTTGTTCAAGGAGCTGATGACCAATACGACAATAATGGACGCCGATGAATGCGCTGTTAATTAATTAATACGGATTGCTCAATAGAATAATGACGTTGAGATAATTAGATTTACTCATATTCCAGTAACGTACGTGACTTGAATAATTCGGTGATTTCATAAACGAGTTAGATGATACTATAATGTAATCTATACATCTAATAAATATGAAAGTTCCAGGTGTCTGTAAATTATACTTGCACAAAATAACAACTAGAAGGGGAAAAAATTGAAAACGGTAATCTTTTGGTAGACGACTTCTTTCTACAGCACAAACCTCTCGATAGATTTGGTTTAAGGAAAACGGAAATCTATGGATATATCTCCAGTTTTCGAACATTTTTGGTACAAAAAGTAAATTTGGTAAAAATTATCCATTTGTAAGACATATCCATTTGTACGAGGAATACAGATATACAAATGTCACGTCTTGCTTGGAGTTATCACGATTATCAATCAATACGCCACCAATGACATCTAAACAAATCATAATCTCCATACAATCTAGACATGAATCATGTCACGTCACGAGTAACGCATGTCACGGAGTCTTGTTCAAGGAGCCGATGATCACCAATACGACAATAATTGACGCCGATGAATGCGCTGTTAATTAATTAATACGGATTGGTCAATGGAATCATGACGTTGAGATAATTACATTGATTCCAGTAACGTACGTGACTTGGATAATTCGTTGATTTCATTAACGAGTTAGGTGATACGGTGATTCAATCTGTGATGCTGTCTGTGCATCGCCGATATTTACAAAATAATAACTAGTAGGACAAAAATATATCTTTCGATAGACGACCTCTCGAAAGATCTGGTTTGAGGAAAACAGAAATCCATGGTTAGAACTCCATTTTTCTAACAATTTTGGTACAGAAGGTAAAATTGGTAGAAATTATAGTATATGCTTGTTTTGACTTTTAGTACAGATATATGTCACAACGTCTTACATCGAAACGTCTCGATGATCAACCAATACGAAATCCATGGCATCTAAACAAATCTTAATGCTCCATATAGAGTAGACATGAAACACATCATGTCACGGTAATATATGTCACGGCGTCTTGTTCAAGCCGATCACCAATACGATAATAACGGACGCCGATGAATGCGCTGTTAATTAATTAATACGGATTGCTCAATGGAATCATGATGTTGAGATAATTAGATTGATTCCAGGAGCCTAGTACGTGACTTGTATAATTCGGTGATTCCATTAACGAGTTAGATGATACGGTGATGCAATCCATACGTATAATAAATATGAATGTGCCGCGTGTCTGTACATTTTATCCATGCCACAAAAATATTATTTTGGAATGAAAATGAGTAATAACAAAAAATTCTATATTTTTTCCTGACTGTTTAACTCTGTGTATTATAAGTAAGACTAAGACTAACTACGACTAAGAACAAGTAATAAGGCATTTTTTTTCCATTTTTAATTTTTATTATTATATTTTATTTCAACGATAAACAAAACAATATGAGAAAACTATTTACAAAATGTACATATATACAAAAAAGAAAAACAAAAACATATAAACAAAAACACTACCATAAAAAATTATCACCATCGCAGTCCCTGGGCAAGGTTCCCAAGATGCTGGCAGCATTTCCTCTTTGAATGGCAATACCAATTCGTTGAGCAAAATGCGTGCCAGCTCTCGGGTCACCAGTAACGTTGACCAAACGACTGGACAGTAATTTAAAAAACTGCCAAGCGTCTGGACCCCATGGTCCCAGAGTTTCAACACCAAACGCCACAAATATGTAGTTATTGCATAAACTTACATATTTACGACGTTTGTTGTTTTCAGCCGCAGCTGCTGCCGCCCCCGCGCCAGACGATGTTTCCTGAAGGTGAGAAGGAGCCAGTGTGTCTACACAAGTAGCGTCCCACACTAGCATCCTACCTCCCCTCCAGGGAATCAAAGACATCCCGTCGGGTCGCCTGCCATCGTCACGTGCGAGACCATTCGGCTCTAAACGAGCCGGCACGTTGGCGGTGACAAGAGCCCGGCGAATGATGTCATTGATAGATGCATGGCGCGATAAGCGACCGGCACTACGCTGGCAGGAGAGACCATGATGTCCTAAAATGTCGACGTCAGCGCCGCAAAGACAGCGATGGTGCTCCACAGTCTTAACCCCCAGACGCAAACGGGTACAAATTGACAAAGTCAAATTGTCTAAAAGTGTACCCGTATTCCCCGAAGGATATGCCTGTAACCAAAACCCCGATTCCCGTTTTGCTACAGCAAGGAGGCGAGCCCTCTCTGCAATATCTTGGGCAGAATCAATGAGCTGATCTCGCACAAGTATGCAGAGTGGTTCGTCCCAAAGTTTTTGTATATTTGAATCTACGGGTAATTTTAGATTTGGTCCAGTTTGTAACCAAGCATCTTTAGCTTCGTCCATAAAAGTAATCTTAGTTTCCTGAACGATTTTTGACAATATATTTGAAATTAAATTTTGTGTTTTATGGATTTATTTATTTTATTTTAGGCATTTTTTATGATTTTTAAAAGTTCGGTCTGTTTTTTTCTAAGTGTAATGTAGCGCTGAACCAAAACTGTTAATTTACTTTAACTTACACCTTATTTCACAGTGTATTTTATAAAAAAAAACGTAAACCATATCACAAACAGTGATTTTGGAAAGTTATGTTATTTTTTATACTGCTGGGGTCAGCTGGTACAGAATGTAATATTCATACTATTCAAATTTCAATTTTTTCAAACCCCTAGATGCAGAACAAATATCTAAATTAAAAAATAAAAGTTACTTTTCCAACAGAGTACGAATGAAATGGTAAGTTTCTAGAATCATAATTTCTGGTTCTATTTAACACAGTGTAAATTTTTCACTTAATAAACGTCAAAAATTCCCTTTGTTAAATTCACAACATACTTAATTAAGAGCTGCATTAAATTTTCTGCTGGAATTAGCGTGCCGGTATGAACGACCGAACGTGGTGCATATTATTTGAGAATTTCACAGAATATTTCTCTTCAAACATTGTTATTACTGCGTGAGCTGTGATAATATAGTAGTATCAACCTCACCTGGAATGAAAGTTTACAGACAAGTCAACACTTGAAAGAAAATAATTATCACTCTTGCCTAATAGTTGAAACCTGCCCTCTCGATCGGGAGGTCCGGGGTTCAAAGCCAAGGTCACCATCACTAATTTTGCTAAAATTATGTGCGTATTACAAATTAATTAACGCTACTTTATGGCGAAGGAAAAACATTGTGCAAAACCTACACACCTGAATACTTTAAAAAAATTGAGAACTTCTGTGTTGTGAGGATGTGTGAAGGGTACTAATTTGCATTTGGCGCGGTGGACTGTGGCCTCTCTCATTCTAAGAGATGAGCCGTGCCTAGTATTGAGACAATAAAATGAGTTGACAACTATCGGTTTTCAAGTTAGATGCTAAAAGAGCTCTCTTTCAAAGGCGATGCATTCGGAACTCCAGTCGCAAATGTCCATAGACGACACTGACATTATTTCATCAGGTAGCCCTTCTGCGTTAACGTTATATACAAATATAAAAGAATATAAAACGATATTTACACCCGATTGTAAAAATTCATTAAAAGTAAATAATGTTTAATGTCTTTTATGTCGAAAAGGTAACAAAATATCCCTTTGTTGCAACTGACGCAGTCAAATATAAATGTTTTTTGTATTTTGTAGTCCCTATTACGTTTTAACATTTGGTAGCAAAACACAAATAGATTTTTAATTTGAAAAAAAACTTGAGAGGTGTCAAGGGACACCCGGATGGAACGAAGTTCCTTTCGATTAATTAGTGAAGGAATTATAATAAAATTTTAAATAATAAACACTGTCAGTATTCATTATTACTTTTATTTTTTATTATTTATTATTTACAAAAAAACCTGTATACACTCAACAAAAATAATCGTCGCAACACCACACTGTTCAATGCGAAATAGAAATGAAAATATCTGGCTTGCTTTCTATAAAAGAGAGATAAAGAGACAAACAGAGAACAGGCCGCACAGCTTACAGTAGCTTACTATACCAAAAAGTGTCGTGACAACTTTTCGTAAGATTTTTTTCCGTCTAGCCCCCTTTCACAACGCGCGATAAGAAACTTCGTTCCAATAAGGATTCAATTTTAAACTTTATTGGCATTTTATATCAAGTTGCCTGAAACGATTGCATTACTAAGCAACTATTAATCTAAAAATACATTAAGGTTTTTACTAGTTGACCCGACGAACTTCGTTCCGCCTTAAAGTCGAAAATCTAAAATTGACAGTGTTTCTCCACTTTATTATAGATGTATTATAAATAAAAACCTTCGTCTTGACTATTACTCTATAAAAAAACTGCATTAAAATCCGTACCGAAGTTTTAATGACCTAAGCATACATAGGGACAGAGAGTGCGAAGCGACTTTGTTTATATTATGTAGTGATACGAATTTAAGTACTTTTATATTTAAGGCTCACTTTAAAATCTTAGTCCTCTGAAGAAACGTGTGCTATGTGTGCTTGCCTTTAGATAAAACTCCTGTTACTATATAACGTTGCTTACCACTTAATGACCACTTACCATTAGGTAGACTTTATGATCGGATGTTATTCAATATGATAAAAAACGATGTGGATTTAGTGCTAATGTAGAACACATTAGGACTAAATCCAGGCTACAGGATGTAGTAAGGGTAACATACCCATCTGAAGCATCCCAACTGAGTCCTCTAGAGTAGAAACGACGGCGGCATGTGTGGTCACAAACCGCCGTAAAGAACACAAAGTGCGATGAGCGTGTTCGCTAACCAGGGAGGAGCCCGAAAGGGGCATCGCGCTCGGAAATCTCTGGTTGCGTTCCTTTGGAGATCCCGGAGTCCTCTTTGTAACGCTGAGGACGGCCATCGGAAGGTTTTGGTAAGGTAAGAATTCCACAAAACCCTGCGTCGCTCCTACGCTGTAGGCTACCTTTTGACAGGTTCCCCCTCGACAAAAAAAAGATTGTTTAGTGATCAACGGCTTATTAACTTATTATTGGTGATATCTTTTACTGCCAGCACAAGCTATAACACTTAAAACTATATATAATGTCAACCTTCATAGTAGATCAATCGTGGTCAGGCATGCAGTGGGTCCTGAATTAATTTCCCGACAAGGCAAATTTCGAATATAATATGAATTTACGTCAAAAAATGGTGTCCTAATAAAGTTAGACGTCACCATACAATAAACTGGCTCAAATTTGACTGAGCACTATTTTTTTACATATAAATTAAAAGAGTAAATATTAGTAAATATTTTTGTAGTTTTTTTCTTTTTTAATTTTGTTGAATTATATAATGATTATTTTATTTATATGTAGACACATTTCTGAAATGAAAATTCAGATTTATGTTCTGAGTCTGGGAGTTTGTGATTACTAAGAAAAATATCTAGTATAGGACTATGAGTGTAGCAGGCAAATCTTATTAATATTATAAATGTGAAAGTTTTTGATGATGTGCGGGCTTGTTGATTGTTTCTCTTTCACGCAAAATATCCTCAGATTTCACAAAAAAATAAAACATAGACAATTTATGACCAAATAGCACATAAGATCATCAAAAAACTATCGAGGTAGACGTAACTGAAGCCACAGCAATAACCTTGTATAATAAAACTTAGAAAAAATATATTTCACACCAGAAAAGTTCTCAACGTAAACACTGAATATCGTTAATGACACAGCGTTTTACTTTAATTAATTCGTGCGAATTTAGTCTCTTCCATTCTCGTTCAATTTAACTTTTTAATTACTTTATAAACCTTAGGCGGATTATCTATTTATCTGGAGCTCAGATACGATGACCGTTTCCTTTTGAATTTGCTTTTTAGAATTCGATTTTTGTTTTATTTTCTGTAATATAAAAGGTTGGTATGTAGTCCATCTTGTAAAGCAGAGTAAGAATGTATGCGCCAAATGATAAGGGTTGTAAAATTATATTAATTTATTTCACGACCCAAAAGGCAGAGCGGTCACCTTACCGGTCTGACACGCAAAAGATTCCGGATTCAATCCCCGGCTGGACAGGAATCTGAATGATGAAAATAGAATTTCGTTCTAGGTCTGGGTGTTTCGTCCCTGTAGCCTCGGGGTCAGAATAGGGCTACGGTATCCCCTGCCTGTCGTAAGAGGCGACTAAAAGGGGCTTCCGGTGTTGCAGACGGCTAGAGTGGGAGCTCGAACCGTTCGGTCAGGCAATCCCGGGAAGGACGGCGGTATGTGTGGTCGCATACCGTCGTAAAGACTAGACGGAGGGTGGACCCAGCCGCCCATCTGGGAGGAGCTCGATGGGGCAGCGCGCTCGGAGGATTCCGGTTGAAGTCGTTTCGAGATCCCGGAGTCCTCCTTTTCAGCGCCGAGGACGGCCACCGGGGGGGTTTTAGTGCGGTAAAAATCCCACATAACCCTGCGTCGCTCCCACGGCGTCGGGTACCTTTCGAAGGTTTCCCCTCGAAAAAAAAAAAAAATAAAGTATAGAGCTACGAGCCACTCACACATCCCGTCTTTAATATTCCCTCCCAGATGATTTACGTAAGGCATACAGCAGACAGACTCAAAATGAAAGCTAAATCTTACTTTCTAAAATTACTCTCTTTGGACTAATCTGTATATGTATACCTTTAGATCTGTGATACATATGTATAACGACAATTTTTCTTTCACTTCTTAAGAATATGTATGTTTATTGTTACTATATTTATAAATATCCTTTAATTTCTTATATAGCATTGTTTAATAATGCCGCCTTGTATGTTTTCGGTTTAGCCTAAAGGTTGACTGGTAGAGAATGCTCCTAGCATTAAGTCCGCCTTTTGTACCAAAATTGTAAGGTTTAATAAAGTATAAATAAATAAATATGAGTGTACCATGCTTTATTTACCTAAATTGAAAAAATGGAAACCTGCTTCTGGGTTTGATTACATATATCTAAAGTTGGCAGAAATCAGCACTATTTGCTACTCTAATACAGGCAAAAAACCAATAGATCGGTTGAAAAAAACAATACGTCTTACAAATTATAGCAGGAAAATCCCGGACACCACGCTTCTAACTTAAATAACCTCAATCGCCTTCGACCGGGCACGTGACGGTGTCACAATAAAGCGCACATTATCAACGTACTCCAAGGATATGAATTTTATAACGAAAAAATCTCGTAAATTCCCGGCCCAGTTACTTTATTAGCCTCTAGACATGAATATAATTTGACAGTCACTTTCATAAATTCGGCGAACCTTTGCAGGCTATGTCTGATCGCTAGCGATTAAAGGCAAGCGACTCCCTTTTGTCATAAATAATAGATGCACTATTAAGAAGGAGTACAAGATATAATTAATAACGTCAAATCTAATTGCGATCAAATTTAGGGATTCGGTCATATTAAAAATAATTCAAATTCAAAATTTATTGTATTACTAGTTGACCCGGCGAATTTCGATCCGCCCAGAAGTCAAAAATTTAAAATTATCAATGTCCACTATATAATGCATATATACATGAAAAACCTGCCTCTGGAATCACTCTATCTATTAGAAAAAGACTGAATTAAACTCTGTATTGTAGTAGTGTAAAGATCTAAGCATACATAGGGATAGACATCGGAAAGAAACTCTGAGTTATACCATGTAGTGATGATCATGCGTGTGAGACACAGTGCTTAAACTTCTATACTATTTACGTTGTTTTTCAAAGATGCTGGAAAAACATTAAAATAATAAAACTTTTAAGCAAAACTCACATATAAAGTGAACAGAAAGTATCATAGCTTTAAATAATAAATACTTTTGCTAGAGTAGATGTACGAGTATTTTAATGAAATTAAAACTATGTGTATATACTTTCATATTTTTAAATTCAATTCAGCAATTTTTCTTTGGTGCCAATTCAAACAGACAAAGTCCAAAGAATACATTAAAGTCTATTACCTATTCTCCGTCCTTCAAATTATCTGTTTTGCACATGTATAACTAGATTTTATTATATGTTTTGTGTAAATACGAGTGTAAATACGAAATATCTTTAACAAACATAGGTAAGCATGGAACTAGAAGTTTACATGAACATGTAAGTCATTTTAATGAACAATGGTGTTACAAGTTCTTTACATTATTCATAACAGTTATCGCATATCGCTTATAATCGAACACTCACTCAAATCACGAATACCTCGGTAGGACGTCCCTAACATATTATTACGGAAAATTTATGGCGATGAGGATGGCAAATTATCCTCTTACGGAACCTTGAGTTATGTAAAATGTCCTAAGATTACATAAATCGACACCGTTTCATGATTAACTGGATAAACGTTGTCATTATTGAACAAGTTTGCAGTAATTTGACATAAATAATGACATTTTAGTCTTGATATATCGGGGTAATAAGCAATTTAATGATAAATAACCCTGCGATATAAATAAGGACAATACAAGAGTAATTTCTGGTATTTCCTCATCGAAAATCGAACGTGGAACCCTGCGTTATAAGCCTGCTTAGTGATCGCTGTATACATTATCACATTACATTACATATGCGCTGTAATATAATGTAATGCACACTACAAATTAATTCTTACATTTTTAATAAAATCGAAATTTTGTCTGCAGCGTTACTGACCTATATCATTGCATATTAATTTAATTAAGTAATTTATAACAAGATATAATAGTTATTTAAAAATATTTTTTTACGTAAGTAAGCAAAATATCAGCATGCAATCCATCTGATGATAAATGGCCTTTGCCCGTGAACATAACATAAACAAACCATACATAAACAAACCCCCGACACCAAGGAATTTAAACAAGTAACAACACATCTATGATTGACTTCAGATGGAACCATTGTTCTACATGGAGTTGCTTTAATCGGAGGGTCGCAGTGATCACATATCAGGTGGACTGCATGCTCGTTTGCTACTTCAATAAGGTAAAAAAGAAAAAAAAATGTGCGGCACTCGGGCACTGCCGCGGTGAAGCTATAAAATAATAATAATAATAATTTATTGTTCATAAAAAAGTAGGTACATACACAGTTTTATGAAACAGGATTGTGAATGCATTTCAAGTATTTTAAACATGTGGTTTATTAAATTCTGGTGCCCATTGTAAGATTTAACTTGTGTTATGGGCACCAGCATCCATTATTTGGGATGGATTACATATATTTGCATTCGGACGGCTACAGAAGTAAAGTACAACCATATTACATTATTAAGCATATTAGTTTGTGTGTGTGTGTGTGTGTGTGTGTGTGTGTGTGTGTGTGCGCGCGCGCGCGTGCGTGTGTGTATGTGTGGGTGTGTATGTATGTGAACCGTAATAATAAAAATTGTTTTTTTAGCTATTGTTTTGCATTGTTATCAAGTTATGCAATTATATTATTTATGCAGTATTTTTTCTTATTGATATTAATTTAGGTTTATTCTTTGATACTAATTACTTTCTCAAAAACAGCTGCTTACATGTTCGTCCGATTTTCCAGCAGCTCATCTCGTTACGTGCGAGTTTCGTACTGTCGTACCATATACATACACGTTAAGAAAACGCTCGGCCGCGCTACATGGTAGGCGGAGTGGGGGTGTTAGGTTTTTTCGTTACAGAATTTCTTGAATCGGTCGCCGCGCTCAAAGCCCGCGATAAAAGCTTTGAAATCTTACCTAAGTCAGTTTCAAACAAGTTATTGCTCCTGAGTACTAAATTGGAATGCTTCCGATAAGTATGTTACTCGTAGACCAGCAGAGCTTAACACAGCTATTATTAAGCAGAACTAGACATGGTGGCGGTTCTTCTAGATGCGAACAATATGGATTGATAATTGACCACACCATATTCCACTGATATGACAAATTTATCTAAATTATGGGCTAAATTTATTTTTGTATACCTGTACCTTGGTATCATTAGCAAGTTAAAAATAGAATTTTTAATTAATAGGAACTGCCCACGAGAGGAAAGAGCTCCCACGCTCTATTCTCCGAAGGAAAAGAGGGCATTAACGTCAGCTATTTCTTTTACTCTTTGGTGACGGTAAATAAGATGTTTAATTTTGGTATTCCGTAATTTTTTCTATAAGATCATTAAAGCATGAGATTCATTCGATGGTAACATGTTACTACATACAGAGCAGAAGGTCTATCTGAAATCAATCACAGATGCGTTGCTACACCCGAAAACTAAAATGGCCACAAATAAAATTGAGACAGCAACCACACCTTTCTAGCAAAACATAAACAACTGTTTCACGACAGAAATACGTCTAGTAGGTAGGTGGTACCGGTCACACCGTATGCGTTCTACTTCTACCATATACCATACCGTGACATAATTTGCGAAGAGGTACTCGTACCTCCTCGCAAATTATTTGCGAGGAGGTACGAGTACCTCTTCGTCATTCGCGTTCATCATCAAATTATGTGAATAATGTCAGTCTATTGCATTATCAGCAATACAATACATTCTGTATCTCTATTGTCAGCCACAATCGGTTAATTAGAAGTATTGCTAACATAAAACAGTAGCCTAATGGTTGAATCATGCGCTCTGAATCGGAAGGTCTGAGGTTCAAATCCAGGCACGCACCAATGATTTATTTGCGTATAAGAACTTAATTATCTGCTTTTCGGTGAAGGAAAACATCGTGAGGATACCTACACACCTGAGTTCTTTAAAAAAGATCTCGAATGTGTGTGAAGACCACCAATACGCACTTGGAAAGCGCGGTGGACTACGGCCTATAACGCTCTCATTCCGAGAGAAGACCCTTGCCCAGCAGTGGGAAAATAATGGGTTGACGATATTGCTAACATTGTTGCCAATGAAATCTTGTAAAATTCAAACAATTTCATACAAAATAAGGAGAAACAGATAACGTAAGTTATGTTATAAGGTATTATTGATACCGATAACACGAATAAACGTGAATCTGAACTGCTATCCATTAATGTTATTACCCTAATGATCGTAAAAGGCACGAACTTAGAAATCTTTACGCTTGGAGCGACCGCGCACGATTATATTCGTACATAAATACATATAATATGTATGTGGTGGTATCATATTTTTGTAATACATTCTGCATTCTGACAATCTGCACTTCCTTAAGGTTGACTGGCAGAAAATGCTATTAAGCATTAAGTCCGCCTTTTGTTCATTGTTGTCTATGGTCAATAAAGTTTTAATAAATAAATATGGTAGAACCAGAGTAGGTCGACCGGGGTACTACCGTCACACTTATTTCTAGTGTGAAGAAGTTCATGCGTTTCGGTGGATGGGTGTGGTTGTCGACTCACTTATATAGGAGACGACCATTTTAGTCCTCATGACTTCAGATAGAACACCTGTTCTATATGATATTGCTTACAGATGTTCATGGGCGGCAGTAGCCACTTGCCTTCAGGTGGACTGCATGCACGCTTTCTTATTCTTTCTTCACTTCATTATGATTAAAAAAAAAAACAAAAAAAATATGACCAGTTTTTACCAAGTAAGAATAGAAACTACAGTATTAGTACTCAGTAGTAGTACTAAGAGTATAAACTAGCTACATGTGTATGTAGAATATCCATCCATTAGCCCTTTGATGTCCACTGCCACAACATAGGCCTCCCCTAAATGGCGCCACTCCAACCGGTCCTGTGCCCTCTGAATCCAACGGTTTCCCGCTGTCTTCTTCAGGCCATCGGTCCACCAGGTAGGGGGGCGACCTGTACTCCTTTTGCCTAAACGTGGTCGCCACTCGAGGACCTTTCTTCCCCATTCGAAAATTCAAAGCATTCCAAGCGAAATTCCAAGCATATAGTAGTGTTCAATACTTTTGTTCCTATAATGAAGTTTCTTATAAAATATTAAATCATATTTATATGTCCATGAGTTCATGTATATTTAGAAAAGTACTATTTGCTATAAGTATACCTAGGGTTTTTAGGAGCAATAACAACATGAAATGCAATTATTACAAAAGATTCTACACAATAATATGGATTTATATCTTGGGGTACAACTCATTACTGTCCCACTGCTGGGCACGCGTCTATTCTCATAATAAAAGAGTTTTAGGCCATAGTCCACCGCGCTGGCCAAATGCGAATTTCGGGACTTCACACACCTCCGAGATCTTTTTTTTTAACGACGATGTATTCCTTCACCGAAAAGTAATGATAATTATTTTTCTAATACACACATAAATCAATGGTGCGTGCCTGGGTTGAACCTCGGACCTCCCGATCGAGAGGGCAAGTTTCAACCATTAGGCTATCACTGCTCTATATATAGAGCATTATATCTTAATATAACTTAATTCATTCTAAAAGCAACAAAACAATATGTAAATTAAATAAAAACAAATATGTATCATTAAAATTAACTAAAAACAGAAAGTTGTGTAAATTTCATCTTCCATACGTTTATTTCATTTGCACCCTAGGGTCGCGTTCCATTATCCTAACAAAAAAATATACTCAGGACACAACATTAAAGGATTCATATAATAACTCCAGATAATAACTCCTTCACAATAATGTGAGTGCTTTTTATGTGATTAATATTTTGTTTTACGTAAAATAAGACAATAACCACCCATTTTTACGTTTGGGTACCCAATACTATCTTTGTTAGTCTGAAAGGGGCGGGTCTCTTGAGACGTATTTTTCATAATTGGAGTTCGTGATTGACAGAAAAAATATTTGCTGCCAGTATCATAATATATCGTAAGTAATAGCACAGTACAAATATGGGAAATAGTATGGAAACTGCCTACAAACGTTCTAAGAGGGTACACTAACACAAACATACGTATCGACGAAGCCACTAAGGGGTTTTCGCAGTGCTTCAGGAGTGTCGCGTCCAGATGAGTGGTCACTTTGCTATTAGTGTCCGCGATATTTTTAAAAATGCCACGTAATGCTATAGCTCATGTACGCTCCCGCCAAAATTTGTATAAAATTACGCCGTAATAAGATGTTAAAGATCTACAAAAAAGCAATGATCTACAAATTGTATAAATATTAAAGTGTTTTCCGTATTTAAAACTATAAGAAAACTATCATTATGCTGTGATTAACCGACGCCGTTAGATTACCTTCTTATAGTAGGTAATTGTAAATTGCGTCGATATTACAATTCGATTAATTGATGAGTACAGGACAGTAGATGCTAAAATAAAAATTAATAACAGTATTTTTTTAAAAATACCTAATATAAAGACAACCCTATTGCTTCAAAAGAGTGTAGGTAATTATTTTATCAACTAGGCTTACATTTTACATACAGTTTACATACTGTTACATATTTTATACTGTGGTAATAGTCTACAAAATTAGGGATCCACGGGTGCGATCTGGATTGATGACCGCTAGTGGCTAAGTGTTTTGGTGGGTGAGTTAGCCCCCTCAGTCTCGGTTGTCATGGAAAGCGTTAGAAAAGATTAAAAATATCCAAGCAATCAAACTAAAAACCATGCCGCACTCGATATATATCGATAATATGTCGGTGAAGGAAAACATCGTGAGAAAACCTACACACCCGAGAGTTCTTTAAAAAAAAAAGTTCTTGGAGTTGTGTGAAGTTCACCAATTCGTATTTGGCCAGCGCGGCGGACTATGGCTCTCTCATTCTGAGAGAAGATCCGTGCCCAGCAGTGGGGCGATAATGGGTTGTACCTATGTAGTTTAGTTCTTTTTTGTGTAATTTATCAATATTTTTGTATTATGTAATGTTATGTTGTGCACCAAGAGCATATATTACACGGTCTTAAATACAATATGTTACTGTTAACCTAACACGTTGTACATATATCGATTTTTTGGTAGGTTTCCTTTTTATTTTTAATTTCATTTATTCCAAATAACAATTTAAGTTGTTTATTTTTTACAATTCAATACTATTTAATATTGTTTTTAACCGACTTCCAAAAAGGAGGAGGTTATCAATTCGTCTGTATTTTTTTTTTTTTTTTTTTTTTATATTTGTTACCTCATTTCTCCGGACTGGGTGAACCGATTTAGATGATTTTTTTTTATTTGAAAGGTAGTGCGTGTCATAGGGTCCCATTTTTTTTTAGTATTTTTTTGACTAGGGCATCCATAAGAAAAACGCATAAGTCTTAAATTTGCATTTTCAATGTACGCGATAAATGTATGAATAACTCAATATCCCGCCAACCGATTTTGATGATTCTTTTTTTATTAGAAAGGATGTACTCCAGGGGTAGTCTGATAAGAGTTTGATAAGGTTCTAATCATAGGATCTTCAACTTTTTGGAGCAAAATAATAAAATTAGTGATAGTCGGCCGAACCTTAGCTGGAGAAGTCCAATTGAGTAAAATATAGAATAAAATTACTATGTAGGTATTTACTATGAAAAATTTGACCTTCAACTCTTCAATCCTGATGATGCAGGGGTACTGCTAGCCTGAACTATAAAAGTTGGTCGTTTGATGTTTGCGAATATATAATGAAATTGTTAAGCAAATTCATGGGACAAAAATTCAACCTTCAACTCCTCAACCCTGATGATGCAGGGGTACTTAAAGCCAAAACCATAGGAATAAGCCATTTGGTGCTTACGTATATGTTATAAGATTACTGAGCAAAAACATAAGATGAAAAATTTGACCTTCAACTCCTCAACCCTGATGATGGAGGGGTACTTCAATCCTAAACCATAGAAGTTGGCAATTTGGTGCTTACGGTTATGTAAAGAAAATACTAAGCAAAAATATAAAATCAAAAATTTGACCTTCAACTCCTCAACCCTGATGATGAAGGGGTACTTCAATCCTAAACCATAGGAGTTGGCAATTTGGTGCTTACGGTTATGTAAAAATAATACTAAGCAGAGGCACAAAATTAAAATTTTGACCTTCAACTCCTCGACCCTGATGATGAAGGGGTACTTCAATTCTAAACCATAGGAGTTGGCAATTTGGTGCTTACGGGTATGTAAAAATAATACCAAACAGAGGCACAAAATTAAAATTTTGACCTTCAACTCCTAAACCCTGATGATGCAGGGTACTGCAAGCCTGAGCCATAGAAGTTAGCCACCTGGTACTAACGTATATGTTATAAGATTACTAAGCAACAATATAAGATGAAAAATTTGACCTTCAACTCCTCAACCCTGATGATGGAGGGGTACTTCCAGAGGGGGCGCCCTGTTTGTATGAATTGTAAAAGTGTTTTATGTTTAATTTTTGTGAATATGTAGATGCACAAAGCAAATTTAGAGGCTTTATTTAAATACAAACATAAAAATATAGTCACTAAAAAGTGTAAAATAAAAACTTTTTAACAAAAAATATCTACCGACTTCCATGTCACAAAAAAGTAAAAAATAATTTAAATATATTTTGGTCTAGAACATACTCAGTACTTAGTACATAGTTCTGAAGTCGGTGCTCATATAGGACGTAGTTACCGTCGTCCAGCGAAATATGTCGAGCACCGACTTCAGGACTATGTACTAAGTACTGAGTATGTTCTAGACCAAAATATATTTAAATTATTTTTTACTTTTTTGTGACATGGAAGTCGGTAGATATTTTTTGTTAAAAAGTTTTTATTTGCTATTCACATCAAAAGTAATTAAGTTGTATCTGGGATTCAAACCTAAATCTTCCGTGCTCAATCATACCAACAAGACTAGGCTATCATCCGTCACACAACAACAACACAGCCTAACGTAACATAGATTTTATATCCGTTATTTTCACAAAAAGAAAGCGAAACTCACAGGAACATGGCAGCCCAACGATTCGTCAATCACTCGATCTGTTTTCATTCCATTTTTCCCTTACAACTCATTCGATATCCGTAGGGTTGTCAAAACTTCAAAACATCATTGTCATTGGTAACAATTTTATGACTAATTTAGCTGTACACTTCGCGGATTGCAACGCGACTTTTTTTTTATCTGACTGAAGTAGCAAACGAGCATGCAGTCCATCTGATGGTAAGTGGTCACTGCCGCCCATGGACATCTGTAATCAACTTCATACAGAACATAGGTTCTATCTGAAGTCAATCACAGATGCGTTGCTACTCCCGAGGACTGAGATGATCGCCTCATAAAAAAGTGTGCCGGCAACCTCACCCTTCCATCGAAACGCAATGAATGCTTCACGTTAGAAATAGGTGTGGCGGTGGTACTTCCCCGGTCGAACTACACTGGTTCTACCACCTGCAAAAAAGACAAATATCTTCGTGGGCTCATGCATAACAACTTTGCTAAAGATCTGTACATGATCAAATGCATAGTTTACGATTCTATAATGGAAATACAGACAAACATTCAGTTATATGTATAGATATTTTCATATTGGAAGTGCGCAGTTGACTAATAACGGGTAAACGGGTTATTCTATACTAATGCTATATAAACATTAGCTTTTTCGTATTTGTCCGAGCGGAAAGACATATTTTTATTTAACTTAATCAGAAGACAGGTAATGGATATTTAGTACAAGTATGATTTATTTTTTTTTGTACTGCCTGAAACCAATCTCTAAAATGCAGTTTTACACCAAACCCAAAAACCTATTAAAAATAGTATTAAATTTTGTAGATACCCATTTTAAGCAAAAATTTCATATGCAATCTACGAAACCATTCTAAAATTTGTGTAATGATTTATGATTTTATGTAAAAAACTTAAAATGGTATGTTTTAAATACAAGTTCGCAAGCCTGCTTTGAAATGTTCTACAAATCTAATCTTCTAATATAAACATCAGAACACCCAACAATCAAATCTAATAAAAACATTTATATTATTCCTGTAGGTATCAACCCTAACACCACGCTACACATCAAATACTCCGTTCATAGTAAGTTAAACTCTGCGGGCTCATATTTAGCCACGAAACACATTGACTCACTCCCAAACTTAGGCAGTCTCTGTATGGCACAGACTGATTTCATTGCATTATTAATCACACTGTTCACCCTATATGGTAAAGAGGATTATTATAAAACTGGCCAAGTGCGAGCCGGACACGCGCACGACGGGTTCCATACCATCATACTAATCATACCGATATTAAAAAAGCGAAAGTTTATGAGTGTGCATGTTTGTTACTTATTCACGTCTAAACGGCTGGAGCGATTAGTAGGGAGATTGCTGACATTGTTAATAAACATACAGGCTACTTTTTACTGTTGCAAAATATCTTATTCCCACGGGACAATCGTTACATCGATTTTTTTAACGCGGGCGAAGCTGCGGGTTTCAGCTAGTTATCAATAAAACGCTAAAAATACGTTGTTTGTGTGGGCAGCCTCCCTTAAATATCTATTTTCTTCTGTTTTTAGAATTTGTTGCTACAGCGGTAAAAGAAAACTGAAACTAAAAAATGTTTAGCTATCATGGTTCGTTCATGGGATACAGCCTGATGACAGACAGACAGACATACAGTCGGACGGATGACCAGACGGCCGGTGGACAGAACGTCGGACAGCGGTGTCTTAGTAATAAGGTCCCGTTTTTACTCTTTTAGTACGGAACCCTAATAAGCACAACCGCTATGGTCCAATCTCGTCAGTCGCAATTATTCGAAGCCACTTACCTATCTAGATATCTAGATCTGAAGATTAATAAGATGAAAAATGAATCTCGGAGCAGATAACATCCCGGCTTTGAACTAAAGACGCGTCTAAATACAGCATGATGGCAGCAGAATGCGTATTTTGTTAATAAATGTAATAAAAATAAACAATTATCGGAAAAGGATAGTTAAATGTATATAAGAGTATATACATATTTGATATGGCAAGAAAATAGTTCATAGTTCTCGTCACAACCATTTCTGTTGACGAATATCATTACATTGACGACCCGCTAGGCGGAGCGGTTACCATACCGGCCTGACGCGCAATGGGTCTCGGGTTCGATTCTCGGCCAGACAGGTATCTGAATGATGAGTTTAGATTGATGTTCTGGGTCTGGTTGTTTGTGTATTCGTCTTGTGTTTGTCCATGGTACCCACAACACAGGAGAAAATCCTAGTGTGGCTATGAGGGTAGAAAGCGTGTTTTTTTTACTAAATGCTGCTGTTATGGCCACTTACAATTGAGTGAATTGCGATAATGTGAGCACAATAATTGATTACAATGATATTTTCAAATGTTCTGTTCAATTACCTTTAGGCGTAATTATATTTAATCATCAATCAAGATTTATAATAAAGTTTAAATACGTAACGAGTGGGTACTCATAAAGAATTTAAAAACTGTATTTCGTGAGTAATCGTTAAATATTATAAAAATGTATTGATTCCGCGATAGTATTATTCTCAAAAAACATATTTAATGAATACTCTTACACTTACATTGAAGGAAACGCATGCGTTTATTTTCATAGAAACATGTTGAACTTATATATGAAAGTCATGACTAATATAAATGCTATTGTAAGTTTGTTAGTGCTTTAAAACTACACAAAGAATTAGCATAACACATTGTACAGATATTCTTAGAGTTGTTATTATTATTATATTTTGTATATAGTTATTGTTAAATATCTATTGAATCACTTTGAAATGAAATGAAATGAAATGAAATGAAATGTCTTTATTTTGTATAGGCCTACGGGGGCACTTACAAATTGTCAGTTACATTTTTTTTCTTACACTACCACCGGATCGGAATACGACCTCAACTGAGAAGATCCGGCAAGAAACTCAGCGGGTTTGTCTTTTTTCTTATTTATATCCATTTTTTTATTTTTTTTATATAATTACAATCATGTTTTTTTACATGGTAATGAAAGTTAGCTCCAATATCTTGATTGTGTGTGAACTTTGATTCAGTTCTATGGGAATGTAAAGATCTTTGACATTTGTTTAAAGGCTTCAACGCGAGCGAACTTGTGGGTAAAAGGTAGTATAAAATAATTGTACCATCAGTCTGTATATCTTTAGCGTTTGTACATGAACTATCGACTTAAAACCTACAAGTCGGTTTCCTACCAACAATCTATTACTGCCTATTTCCAGTGCAGTTTAAACTCCAAGTCTTACCGGACATAAAGGGTGATTATTCATTCCCCTTCCCCTTGACGTGATGATATATAGATTCCGAGTTTTAGAAAGCTATGGACAATCAATCAGCCAAAGATTGGCCCGAACAGTTAATACTTTTCCGAAGTAACTGTAAAAGTAACTTTTTGATTTATTATGTTAGAAGAAATAAAATGGGTACACATTGTACGATAACGACTGGATTTTTTGTTAAAAAGTCAATTCGTTTATATTTGATTTTTTATGTTTATTTATTTATTTTATTTGACTGAAGTAGCAAACGAGCATGCAGTCCACCTTATGGTAAGTGGTCACTGCCGCCCATGGACATCTGTAATCAACTACATACAGAACATGGGGTGCATCTGAAATCAATCACAGATGCGTTGCTACTCCCGAGGACTATGATGATCGCCTCATGTGAAAGTGTTCCGGCAACCACACTCTTCGAAACGCAAGAAATGCTTCACGCTAGAAATAAGTGTGGCGGTGGTACTTCCCCGAACTACACTGGTTCTACCACCTTGTAAATTTTGGTCTAAATAATTCATTAATACTCCTTCCATATCTGTTGATCTCACTTAAAATGTATTTGGTATTGAATATAAGCAAAAATCTTTTGTAGGTACGTACAAGTGCTTACATTAGATGATAATTTTTAGTATGTAACGGGTATGATGTGCGATTTTTGAATTTCTTTCTGCCGATAATTCGACTAAGTTGCATGGATCGTGGTCACGGCCGAACTCACCACGTGGCCTTGAATACTCGTTGCATAATGAAATGTATAAATTCCGCGATAATATTAGTTTAAAATCATAAATTAGCGATAATATTAGTTTAAAATGATAAATTACAGATATAGCGTTTTTTAACCTTATTAAAAGGTAAAAGAATCAATACAATTCGACCGGGAGGTACCATCGTATGAACTATCAAGTGACCATCTTAGTTCTTAGGAGTGCAAATGCATCTTTAATTGATTTCATTAAAATCTTTGTTGTATGTTGACTTGATTACAGATGATGGACGGCAGCGACTACTTAGCATCAGGTAGACTTCATGCATATTTGGTGCTTGACAGCTAGGTAGAAGGTTTGAAGATGGTAGAACCAGTGTAGTTCGACCGGGAAGGGCCACCGCCACACCTATTTCTAGCGTGAAGCATTTCTTGCGTCACGATTGAAGGGTGTGATTGCCGGCACACTTTTACATGAGGCGACCAGCAGTCCTCGGGAGTAGCATCTATGATTGACTTCAGATAAAAAAGACGTTTTCTACACTCATAGCCCCACGGTAGGATTTTCTCCTGTGTCATGGGTACCATGGACACACACAAGACGCATACACAAACACCCAGACCTAGAACACTCATCATTCAGATAGAACACATGTTCTGTATGTAGTTGATTAGTTGATTACAGATTTCCATGAGCGGCAGTGACCACTTATCACGTGGACTGCATGCCCGTTTGCTGCTTCAGTCAGATAAAAAAAAGATAGACAGTTAATGACATACAACTTTTGTACTGACACATAAAACATTTTTGAAATAAAGTTTTGCTCGTTGATGACATAATCCCGAAACAATTACACAATTAATGAGTCTGTTA
The DNA here is from genome assembly GCA_949699795.1 of Spicauda simplicius. NCBI lineage: Eukaryota > Metazoa > Arthropoda > Insecta > Lepidoptera > Hesperiidae > Spicauda > Spicauda simplicius. Next base: position 3,860,907 of record OX453066.1, read on the forward strand.
TACTCCCGATATTAACACAATTAACCGCATTAATTTCCTTGATTAAAATATAACCACATTAAATCCATGTTTTAATTAAATGTGACGGCTTAGCGTGTAATATTAATCCGCTTAAGCTTTAATCATTTCATTTCTCCGCTTATGAATGTCTGTTGCCTTAGATCGCTAAACCAGTCGTGAGTAGCCGATGGGACAATTAATATTCTTACTATGCTACTTGCTAGAATGAATTATTACTAAATAGAAAGGCTATAATCACGGGTGTATTGCATAAATTTAATCTTCATCAGTTATGATCCGATATTTCAGCTCCTTTTATGTCGCATCTAGAAAGTTCGTGCATGAATGAAGTCAGCGTAATTGGATACCACTGGTTCTCAACCGATGATTGGCACGTCCTATGAATGCCAGTTATTTTAAGCTATAACTGGCATGCATAGGACGCTAAGTGATTTTTCTTAAAGTAAATTATTATAATGTTTTGCGCTAACAATTGGAATAAAGAGCTCTCTGAGCGGGAAAATGTTAAGAACCACTGTTTTCTTGAATCTATTCCAAAACAAGTCTTCAATAAATGATTAACGAAAATAATAAAGGACGAATATTAAAAATCAATACTTATTTTTAAGATATTTTTTTTATCTGATTAAAGTAGCAAACGAGCATGCAGTCCACCAGATGGTAAGTGGTCACTGCCGCCCATGGACATCTGTAACCCACTTCATACAGAACATAGGTTTCATCTGAAGTCATTCACAGATGCGTTGCTATTTCCGAGGACTATGATGGTCACCTCATGTGAAAGTGTGCCGTAATATTTTCTTACCGGCAGTCACACATAAATCTTTGTCGTGGCAGATAATGAATCTTTTACATAGTACATACATTAATTTGTATTTTACCATCAACTAATAGTTAAATATGGGATATTTTGATGACAGAATATGCTGCACACTTACTCGGGGTATTTTTAGAGACGTTCCTCTATAAAAAATGCTTGCTGGACAAGCATTTTTTAAAAAGGAATAAGCAAACAAACAAGTGCACCTGATGGTAAATGTCATACAGGACAAGGGTTCCATCTGAAGTCAATCACAGATGCGTTGCTACTACCGAATATTGAATATTATGGTGGCTGTCTTATATAGCGGAAATAGCCGGCAACTATTGTATATACATCTTTCCACCGAAATTCAAAACCCGCTTCAGGCTAGAAATAGGTTTTGTGGTAGTAACTCCCCGATCGAAACATATACGAGGGCGGTCCGATAAGTACTTTTTTTTTGCTTTCGAGGGGGAAACTTTCAAAAAGTACCCGACGCCGTGGGAGCGACGCTGGGTTATGTGGGATTTTTACCGCTCTAAAACCTCCCCGGTGGCCGTCCTCGGACTCTATAAAGAGGAGTCCGGGAACTCGGACCGACCGCAACCGAAATCCTCTGAGCACGTTGCCCCATCGGGCTCCTCCCAGATGATCGACTGGGCCCACTGCCCCGTCTAGTCTTTACGACGGTATGCGACCACATATACCGCCGTCCTTCCCGGGATCGCCTGAACGAACGGTTCGAGCCTACAAAAAGAAAACGATTTTTTAAAAAAATGACTTTGTACTTTTGAACATAGTCTCCTTTTAGGTTGATATAATTAATCCAGCGATGCTCCAACTTCTTTAACCCATTTGAAAATTACGATTTCGGGAGCTCTACAAAATAGGGCTCATTGGCTCAACATTCTCATTTGACTTAAATTTCTGTCCAGCGCGTGACTTTTTCAAATTAAGACGCAGATAGAAGTCAGATGGGGCTTATTCTTGGGAATATGGTAGATGAAGCAGCATTTTGTGGCCTAATTCCTCGTACGTACCACCTTGTAGTCTTGTCATACACCAACACGCTACATAACTTAGAGTTTCAAGACATCTATCGTTAAAAACGAATAAACGTTTGGCACATAAGCATCACACGTAGCAATGCTGGACGTGAGTTTATTATTAAAGCATATTATTTGGCATCGAATGAAATAGGTGACTGCCTGCCGGAAGAAAGCTGGATACCTTTTGTAGGTGTAATAAATGTCAACCTTGGATTGCGTTGTGTAAATGTAACGAGCATGCATTTTTTAAGCTGATAGATCCATTTCTGGTTCGATTCCGTAAGCAGCAAGAACAGCAGTGATAAGCCGTGCTGGGTTTTAATTGTGTAGTGAGACATCTTATCCAAGGCGTGAAATTTAGTCGTCAGGAATAGCAACTCATCGTCACTGTAGTTCCGGGATCAAACTAGTGCTACGGTATCCCCTGCCTGTCGTAAGAGGTGACTAAAAGGGGCTAGAGTGGGAGCTTGAACCGTCCAGCCAGGCGATCCCGGGAAGGACGGCGGTATGTGTTGTCGCATACCGTCGTAAAGACTAGACGGAGCGGTGGGTCTAGCCGCCCATCTGGGGGCGTCCGATGGGGCCACGCGCTCAGAGGATACCGGTTGCATTCCTTTGGAGATCCCGGAATCCTTCTGAAGGTTTCTCTCTCGAGAACAAAAAAAAACAGATCATAAACTCGTGTGTGTGGCAAATCTCAGTAAAATCCAACCGGTAGGTTTTTCGTGAAAGCGACACAAACAAACTTACATTAATTACATTTATAATATTAGTTAAGATATACATAGATAGTAACAATCTTAGATCCATCTACACCCAAATTATATCGATATAACATCAAATAGAAACTTTAAGTAAATAGAACATATATCAAAGCAGTCCCAAAACGCAATCTAACTTAAAGTAACTTAATGTAAATAAGGAACCAATGATATATCATACACAATCATGTACATCTACATTAATGTGATGTCAGTACGTCGTTATGTGCTTTGAATAAGTTATAGACGACGTAATGAAGTCAAAAAATATATATTATATGCTAATTACATCCTTTGCCGAATTCCTTATGAAGGTTATTAATAAATCATGTACTACTTCGCAAGTAGGGATTGCAATCCGGAAAACCGGATCCGGTAATCCGGCGGATCCGGCACAAATTTACACAAACCGGATCCGGTACCAATTTACTACCGGATCCGGACCTCCACCGGATCCGGTGATTGTATATTTTGACAAAGATTTCACATTACAAAAATAAATACCGTTAGAAATCGATCCTTTTTTACACTGTTTTAACCGTTCGATTAATGCCGCTGGATCCGGTCGGATCCGACCGGATTGAGAAAGAAACGGCCGGATCCGGCCGGATTGAAAATGAGGCTGGATTGCAATCCCTATTCGCAAGGTGCCGCTATGGACTAGTAGCATCTAAAAAAGATCCAATACACTCAATAAAAAACCAGCTAAGTGCGAGTCGGACATGACAAAGGGTTCCGTACTATTTTTATATATATCTTAAAAAACGGCAAAAGAATCACGCTTGTTATACTGAAGTACCCTGTGAATATTTCATTATTCTGTTTTAGCATTTTTTGTTGTAGCGGAAACATAATACATCATTTGCGAAAATTTCAATTGTCTGGTTATCGGTTCATGAAATACGACCTGGTGACAGACGGATAGACGAAAAGCGAAGTCTTAGTAATGAGTTACGTTTTTACTCTTTAAGTACGTAACTCTAAAAAAAAAATTTTTAAACAAAAAATACAACCGACTTCCATGCCACATAAAAGTAAAAAATAATTTAAATACATGTTGGTTTAGAGCAAACACAGTACTTAGTACATAGTCCCGAAGTCGGCGCTCACCATATTTTGCTGGATCATGACGAAACTACATGTATCTTATATGAGCGCCGACTTCGGGACTATGTACTAAGTACTGTGTTTGCTCTAAACCAACATGTATTTAAATTATTTTTTACTTTTATGTGGCATGGAAGTCGGTTGTATTTTTTGTTTAAAAATTTTTTTTTCACGCTTTTCAGTCACGATAAACGAGTCACGATATGTGCTGACGTCATCATCTAAAAATAGACTTCTTTGACACAACCGGTCGGGGGCGCTACCGCGCCCCCTCCCTTAGATTCTGAATTGGAAAAATCTGTTCGAACCTAACCTAACCGAATAAAACAACTTTTTCTGAGTAAACATTTATTTAAAGAATAGACCCATAAGAATCAAATGGCCAATACCTATGGTTTAAGCTTGAAGTACCCCTGCATCATCAGAGTTGAGGAGTTGAAGGTCAAATTTTTCATTTTTTATCTTTGCATAGTAATCTTATCAGATATACCTAAACACCATGTGGCCAACGCCTATAGTTTAAACTTGAAGCACCCCATCATCATCAGAGTTGAGGAGTTGAAGGTCCAATTTTCCACTGTATACAACCATTAGTCTAATGTTCTACCTTTAATCAGTTTAACCTCATTTTAAATGCGTAAGCATGAAATAGCTAAGTTTTATGGCTTAGGCATTCAATACCCCTGCATCATCAGGATCGAGGAGTTGAAGGTCCAATTTTTCGTCGTATACCTTTGCTTAGCAATGTTATTAAAAATCCGTAAGCAACAAATGTCTAACGTTTATGGTTTAGGCCTGCAGTACCCCTGCATCATCAGGGTTGAAGAGTTGAAGGTCAAATTTGTTGTCGTACATCTATGCTTTGCTATCTTATTATTTACCCGTAAGCACCAAATAACCATCACCTACGACTTGGGCTTATAGCACCCTGCATCATCAGGCTTGAGGAGTTGAAGGTCAATTTTTTTATCATACGTCTTCGCTTTGTAAATATATTACATACCCATAAGCATCAAATGGCCAACGCCTATAGTAAGCCTGAAGTACCCCTGCATCATCAGAGTTGAGGAGTTGAAGGTCAAATTTTTCATCTTTTATCTTTGCTTAGTAATCTTATCAGATATATGTAGCGATCATGTAGCTAACGCCTATAGTTTAAGCTTGAAGCACCCCAACATCATCAGGATTGAGGAGTTGAAGGTCCAATTTTCCACTGTATACAACCATTTTTCTAATGTTCTACCTTACATTTTTTAAATATCATTTTGAATGCGTAAGGATGAAATAGCTAAGTTTTATGGCTTAGGCATTCAATACCCCTGCATCATCAGGATTGAGGAGTTGAAGGTCCAATTTTTCGTTGTATACCTTTGCTTAGCAATGTTATTACAAATCCGTGAGCAACAAATGTCTAACGTTTATGGTTTAAGCCTGCAGTACCCCTGCATCATCAGGGTTGAGGAGTTGAAGGTCAAATTTGTCATCGTACATCTTTGCCTTACTATCTTATTATATATCCGTAAGCAACAAATGGCCATCACCTACGGCTTGGGCTTACAGCACCCTGCATCATCAGGGTTGAAGAGTTGAAGGTCAATTTTTTTATAATATGTCTTTGCTTAGTATTGTTATTACATACCCATAAGCACCAAATGGTCAACCCCTATGGTTTAGGCTTGAGGCACCCCTGCATCATCAGGATTGAGGAGTTGAAGGTCAAATTTTCATCACATGTCTCTGCTTAGTAGTCTTATTACATATATGTAAGCACCAAATAGCTAATGTTATAGTTTAGGATAGCTGTAACCCTGCATCATCAGGATCGAAGAGTTGAAGGTCAAATTTTTCGTCAACCTATATAAGCATAGATGTATAATACATATTCCAAGTTTCATAAGAATCGATTCGGCAGAAGCCGAGTTATCTCGAATTATCTAAAAAACTTGAGGAGTGGTGGTGGTTTCCCCCCCATAACTCAAAGAGTTAAGCATCACAGCATACCCATGTCCAAGAGAAAAAGTTGCGTGACAAAATTTCCTATCAAATGAAAGAAAGAAAATGGAAATCGGTTTAGAAACACCCAAGTTATTCAAGATTTTAAGAAACCGACATTTTCCAATTTTCCGGGAAAACCGCCGGAAGGTTTTCATTTTCCTCAATATGGGACTGCCTGTGAAACTAGCCGCATACAATGTCGTATGAATCGTGTCGGTAGGTCGACGATTTCTAGCCATTTCGCCCGAACATACATAAAAAAAAAAAAAAAAAAAAAAAAAAAAAAAAAAAAAAAAAAAAAAAATATACGTGACGAATAGATAACCTCTTTCCTTTGGGAAGTCGGTTAAAAAAAGAAATATCACGCATACTTCTTAATAGAAAATCGGTACTTATCCTACAATATTGTATTACAGCTAACACTTAGATTACACATTAGAGCTTATTCGGTTAATTATTAACTATCAAATACACACACTTTATATTTATACTTTACTGTGAAGTTTACAAAAAAATCCTATAAACAAACAAACAAACAAAATCTTGTACTCGAACCTATACTTTATATAATTTTCAAAATTATAGACACTAAACAAAACTTTTCAAGACTATAATTAAACAGTGAAATTTACAAAAACAATATTAAACGAAAAAAAATAAACTGGTATTCGAACCTAGACCCATAGCGTATAAAGCCGAGGTACCCACCTATCACCGCTAATAGCGGCCTTATTAATATTCATTTTCAGCATCCCTCGTCTAAACTGAAACAGTTTAATCCATTACGTATTCTAAAATCAGATGTTTAATTGCATTTGCATAAATACAAACAAAATGATGAATGTGCGAATGTGGGCTTATTGGTTCAATGTTACCGATAATTGAACTATTAATAATATATTTTAGTTAATAATACGTATGTCAATATATGTTATTAGCTAAATCATAGATCACGGAAACCAAATAATAATAGTATTATTTGGTTATTATTTATTATTTATAAGGTGGTAGATCAAGTTTAATCTCACCGGGGATGTACCACCGCCACACATATTTCTAGCGTGAAGCATTTCTTGCGTTTCGATAGAAGGGTGTGGTTGCCGGACGTTCATATGAGGCGACCATCGTAGTCCTCGGGAGTAGCAACGCATCTATTAACTTCAAATGGAACCCATGTTCTGACGTTGATTACAGATGTCCATGGGCGGCAGTGACCACTTACCATCAGGTGAACTGCATGCTCGTTAGCTACTTCAGTCAGATAAAAAAAGGAAAGTAAAAGAGTTTCGTAAAAACGTTCATGTAAGAAGTAGGTATATCAAAACTCTTCCATTTCTTAATATAAGTAGTGTCTTCTAAAATTTCAAGTTCATAAATACTTTTTGAGTATTGCGAATACTGTTAATTTTTTTTTGGAATTTTACATTTTCACTCGTTTGCATTTCGTATAATATGGTACATCTAATATACAAAATTCTCGTGTCACAATGCTCGTTTCCGAACTCCTCCGAAAGAGCTTGACCGATTATCATGAAACTTTGTGTGCATATTGAGTAGGTCTGAGAATCGGCCAACATCTATTTTTTTCATACCCCTTGGTAATAAGGGTTGTCCATCCTTAATTTTTTTAATTTTTATATGGCAAAACAACGTTTTCCGGTTCTGCTTGTTTAAATATAATAAATTATATTTAAAAATATACTTCGCATATGTGGATATGTACCACTAATACGCTTTCTACACTCATAGCCCCACAGTAGGATTTTCTCCTCTGTCGTGGGTGCCATGGACACACACAAAGACGAATACACAAACACCCAGACCCAGAATCTAAACTTATCATACAGACACCTGTCTGGCCGAGAATTGAACCCGGGACCCACTGCGCGTCAGCCCGGTATGATAACCGCTCGGCCACGCGGGTCGTCAAATACAATATAATACATTCTTATCAAAAATATGACCCCGCGGTCGCAGACGAAGTCTATAATAATTGCTCCTTTTTCAGCACCACTACGGTGGACAGAGCCTGACATTTAATTGGAAAAGTAGAAGTTATCGGGATTCGAACCTACGCTCCACCAACTATTAGGCAACTTTAATTAAACGAACGTACGAATTCCAAAAACATGTACCCTCCTTTTATCTCCAATTATTTGTTTAATGGGGGTTCAAGGAGGCTTTATTACTAAGCTTTTATTATAGTAGCTATCATTCCTTATCCCTCTTAAGGGATGAATTTTCAAAAATCCTTTCTTATTACTCATCTACGTGTATAAGTCTTTTGGTACACATTTCTAAGTCCACATAGTTCTAGCCGTTTATTGATTATAAGCGAATAACATAGTCGCGTCAATGATTTTTCCTTAAAATAGAATAGAGGTAGAGTTCAGTAATTTGAAGGTGGTAGAACCAGTGTAGTTCGACCGGGGAAGTACCACCGCCACACCTATTTCTAGCGTGAAGCATTTCTTGCGTTTAGACAGAAGGCTGTGGTTGCCGGCACACTTTTACATGAGGCGACCATCATAGTCCTCGGGAGTAGCAACGCATCTGTGTTTGACTTCAGATAGAACTCATGTTCTGTATGAAGTTGGTTGGTACAGATGTCCATGAGCGGCAGTGACCACTTAGCATCAGGTGGAATGCATGCTCGTTTGCTACTTCAGCCAAATAAAAAAAAAAAAATAATAAATAAACTTTTGATATTGTACTCATATCCAAGCAAAACATAATTCGGACTTATTTAAAATAGAGTTCATAAGCATTGGGTGGGCCATTACTGTCCCACTGCTGGGCAAGTTCCTCCTCTCTGAGTAAGTCCTTTAAAAATGTTGTTAGTGTTAGGTCTTTTGTATTAAAAAGCTATAAAAATGAAATTGAATGGCCAACCAAGAAAAGATGTTAGCGGTTTTGACAGTTCGCCATTTCAGTTACGTATATGTATAAACTTTATGACATTGATTTCCTCTACCCGATTACTTTAACATATTTTTTATAAAGAACTCCGGCCCTGAAGATTTCCTTCTAATATTTAGTTTATAATACGCACATAACTGACATCTTTGACAGGGAAGGAAAACATCGTGAAGAAACTTACATACCCGAGAGGTCTTTGAAAAGAAGTTCTCTGATTTGTGGGAAACCTACCAATTCGCAATTGGCCAGCGCTACGGCCTAAAACTCTCTCAAATGATATGCACATAAGTTACTTTGACAGGGATACGAACCTCTAACCCCTCGATCAACGAGACTAGACTAAGCTATCAGCGTCAAGGATGTCAATTGTTATTTTTCTAGTCGTATTTAAATAACTCCATTATTTAACTAAAGTTTTTTTCGTATGTAAGTATGATTGTTATTTTTAACCGACTTCCCAAAGGAAAGAGGTTATCTATTCGTCACGTATATTTTTACACGTAACACAGTACTTAGTACATAGTCCCGAAGTCGGCGCTCACCATATTTCGCTGGATCACGACGAAACTAAAATGTATCTTATATGAGCGCCGACTTCGGAACTATGTACTAAGTACTGTGTTTGCTCTAAACCAACATGTATTTAAATTATTTTTTACTTTTATGTGGCATGGAAGTCGGTTGTATTTTTTGTTTAAGTTTTTTGTTAGTATCATTTAAGTGAGTTTTTGAGTTTGAGTGTATATATGTTTGTTAGTCCTTCACGCAACTACTGGACACATTTCGGTGACATTTGGCACACAGTTTATGGCCTAGACCAGAGTTTCTCAGACCTTCGGCTCCACGTAACTAATTCAATCCCCACCGCCCAAAAAAAAAATACAATAAAATGACTGACGAAGAAAATAATGTTTTATTTAAATAAATGGTAACAATAACGTGCCAAAAGTTGTAACAAATGGAGTGAATTTTGGGAATAATTTTGTATTTTTATTACTTTATTATTGTCGCGAACCCCCTGCGTAACACATAGAATACCGTGGTAGAAGACCGAGCAGGCGTACTACAGTAAAACCTAGTGTTACATAATGTACAAGATTTATTCAACTGCTTTTAATAAACTTAGCGCAGGTCACAGATGTTCTCTAAATCCTCTGCTTATTAACGTACCTTAAGACCCTAACCGTAACTCAAGAACCTTAGTACTCCATGCTGACCTTGTAACATTAGGGTATATTGTGACCTCTTTAAGGTTTATAACATGGTCCAAGGTTCAAATCCCAGATATGTAAGTGAATTTCCGAGGTTACTTGCGATTTGCGTTGCGTGTGAGCTATGTAACAATGATTCAACGTGTAAAGAGGTTGCCAGTTCGATTCCTGGCCAGCCACATTTATATATTTTGTTTTTATATGATTGAAGTAACACCTAATGGTAAGTAGGATGTAGTAGTAGTCTTGCCTCTCATGGATGCGTATTATCTGTAGCTGAACAGGTATTCTGGCAAGGAGTTGACAGATGCCTTGTCACTCCTCATATACATTGGTAAAGGGCTTGCTGTTCACCCTTTCATCGTAAAACAAGAACTGTTACACATTAGAAATAGGTGTGACACTGGTACCTACACTTTATTACTTTCAATTTTTTATTCGTTTTCGTCAACCCATTACTGTCCCACTGCTGGCCACTTTACAGTTTGCACGTTAATGCACGTTAAAAATCCGTAGAGCCATATGTACACAACAAATGAATATGGTGTTTAGTACTAAACTAGCTGACCAGGCGAACTTCGTTATGCCTAAAAATAAAAAATCTAAAATAATCAGTGGTCCACCACTATATTGTGCATATATTATACATACAACCTTCCTGTTGAATCAGTCTATCTATTAAAAAAACTGCATTAAAATCCGTAGCGTAGTTTTAAAGATCTAAGCATACATAGGGACAGACAGCGGGAAGCGACTTTGTTTTATACTATGTAGTTATTATCCAAATAAAGCTTTAAGAAAACATTTTGGCAGAAAAGATGTTGCGTAGCAACGCATACGTTGTTAGGCTACATGTCTAGACACTTGCCGTCAATATTTTATGTATTGAGTTTTTTAGTTGTCTAGTTGTCTATGGCAATAAATATAGAGTCAATTTCAACCCAATAATTTTTATATTTTATTTATATAAAACATATCAGGGTCAGTTTATATTTATATTCAAACAAGAAAGTAAACAAAAAGATTATATTTTGTTAACTTTTCCTATGTTTTGCGTAATTTCACACGAAATATTACTACTGATATTTAATCTGTTGTTACAATAAATGACAGATAAAGACAGTTTTTCACTTTGTGTTACCCACTCATATTTCAAATAATTCTGAACACAGACCATTAGTCCATTATTTGGTACGTAAATGGTTTTATTGCTAGGCCTCGCAAAAAATTTTCACCCAACAACGATTTAAACATTTTTTCACTGGCACTTAAGCGCAGAAAACCTAAAATTGCTAAAATTTTTGACATTTGTCATCTACTTCCCTGCTCAAAAACTTTAGGTATCAAATGTAAAAGTTCGAAACATATTGTTTTCAACTGTTCTGATTTGGACCTTCCGAACGCTTTTGACGGTTAAATTGCAAAAGTTTTTCAACGGCCCTCGTAAATGGTATAATAATATGATTATGAAACTATTTGCAATCCGTCTTTATTGCTAAAGTTTATATATTAACTTGCATAACAAAATAAACTAAGTAAATTTAATAAAAAGTGTTTTTTTTTAAATGACTCCAAATTTACAAGGTATGAATACAAATAAATCGTTTTAAAAAATAGAAACTCGTAATATAAGCTTGATTTGTTTCAACTAATTATGTTTAAATAACAGCAAATATGCTTAAATATAATTTTAATGTTAAACCTATTTTAGTTGACCTTTTAATTGAAACTAAAGGAAACCATAGACGACGTATTTTTCCATTATTTATATTAGTCAATGATTAAGCAAAATCAGTAATTAGTTTCAAATAAAAATGTATAAATATTTATTCCTAAAGAAAACAACCTCATGTGTTATTACACGGAATAACGTTAATTTCTGCAAGATGATTCTTTCTATATAAAAATAATATATTGATATTTTACCCATAGAGTCCGCACTCTTAACTCAAATTGTTATGAATCTCTGTATCAACCTTATTACACAACCGTAAAAATAGCTCAACAGCTCAAAACTTTTCTCGTAGATATAAGCTCTACTTATAAACAAAAACAAACAACACTCGAATCTTACCTTACGACCACCTGTTGATTAACAATCCTCTGCTCCTTCCGTTTTTTCCTACACTCACTTTCCACTCTCTTATCACTGTTTTCGCGGATGGTATGATATCTGGGCTGATAACTTTCAAGTTGCGTGAACAAACGCGCGCGTGGCGCCTCCCCGGAGCGCGACATGACCTCACGTGTGCTCTGCTCGGCGGTCGGCGCCGTACTGTAGGTTACATGTCTCGGGTATACCCTCTCAGCTACCCCTGGACGCCGCTTTTCCTCGGCGAAAGCGACCCTAGGCGGCTTGGGCTGCATCAAGCTGATTTTCTTCTTCTTTGCGGTGGACGATACGTAGGAAAAGTAGCCGTTCTTGTCCATTTTGGGGGCTGTTGCCTTTACCTGGAAACAAAGACAATACAATTAAACGCTTTAAACGCTTTCTACACTCATAGCCCCACAGTAGGATTTTCTCCTGTGTCGTGGGTGCCATGGACACACACAAGACGAATACACATTATAATTATATTATATTAAGTTGTGTTTTATTCATATACAGATAAATAAATAACACTAACTAAACTTATAATGTCTAATTAATTTATGATCACTAAAAATATAGTATTTTTTTTCTTTGTGTCGTACGTGTGTGGAAAAAATTGTGTTGTTGATTTGGTTGAGATAAGTTTTCTTTTTTAAAGCTTACAAGTGGATCGAGCAAAAATGTCAGGATGCGAGATCGCAAATGAAATCTCTTATAGTAGGTACCTACCCAATAGTTTTAAGAAAATTTAGGTATCTTTTTTTTATTATTGAACCTGGCGATAAAGCAGACGGGCTACCTGATGGAAAGTAGTCACCGTCGCCTATGGACATTTGCATCATCTGAAGAGTTGCCAATGCATCGCCGGCTTTGTAAGAGAGCTCTTTTCGCACCTTTTTTGAAGAGCCCCATGTCATAACGCTCCGGGAATACCTTTGTTTCCATAATTGTCTATTGACCAATAAGTCTTACCGGTATAACTTTATGAAATCTCTTTGAGTACCTATTTTAACAGTACAATTAGGTATAACAAGCAATTAGGTAACTGGCGTATATGTACACTATGTGGGTGTAAATGTATTTTGTATATTTGACCTCTTTGTATATCTCTGCTCCTAGCGAAAAAGGGGTAAAGTCAGATTTTTGCGAAATTTACTTATTATACCAAAATTGGTTAAAAAGCTGAGATCTATCTATAAATTTCACTTTTTCAAACGAAATATTTCATTCCGATAGGTCTCCAGTTTTCTAATATTTATTAAGTACCTATGTTCACAAGTGCACACGTACAAAATGAGGTCTTAGATATAAAATGCACTGACACCTACATTTTTCTAAGACTTTTTAAAAATAAATTAACAAATTTCCGTAATCCTAACAATTTGGGTATAGCTACAATTCGGTACAAAATAGACTTACACCTAGTTTCACTAGGGGTACATGTATATAGTTTCACACATTGTTACAAAAGCTCAATTTATGCCTTCAGCACTTTATGATGAAGATGAAATCGTAAAAACATATCACGAAATGGCGATATGCGAAATTTTGCGAAGTATATACAACGGTTGTAAGTAATATTTGACATTTTATAATACTCAGCTTAAGTTGAATTTGCTTGGCTGAGTTTTATTAGGTATAGGTATTAATTTTTTAATTTTCTTTTTCATTTTTAAAGTGTACCTACTTTTAAAGTTAGTAAATCAACCGCAATTGATTTGGGAAACTAAATCCTAGTTTAACTTTGCAAGGTTTTACAGTTTGTAGCGGATTATATTTATTTTTTGAACCTTTAAGTCTCTCAAATCATCTCCGCTTTAAAGGGTATCAAGGCGTAGTGTAGACATTTAATTTATCGATATTTTATGGCACTCAAAGTCACGAGTCGTGATAATTTCTATTGCGTCGACATAATGAGTTTCATCGCATGATTGTGTAGGAGTGCCATACAATTCAGATACAAGGCTGTGTTCTTCAATTTTTTTCATTCTTATCAATTTTTTTATCCGATTGAAGTATGCATTTCACATGCAGTAAATGCCGCCCATGGACTAGTTAGTAATTAATAATTAACTACATGCACTTGTAAGCAATTTTATATAGAACATGGGTTCTATATGACGTCAAATACAGATGTGTTGCTGCTCCCGAGGAGGAAGATAGTTGCTTCATACAAAAGTGTGCCGGGAACCACAACCCTTAATTCAATACGCAAGAACTGCTTTCCACTAATAATAATCGTGGCTACTTGTTATAATACTCAGCAGCAGTGATAGCCTGAGAGCAGTGATAGCCAGAGAGTAGTGATAGCCTAATGGTTGAAACTTGCCCTCTCGATCGGGAGGTCCGAGGTTCAAACCCAGGCACGCACCACTGATTTATGTGCGTATTATAAATTAATTATCACTGCTTTTCGGTGAAGGAAAACATCGTGAGGAAACCTACACACCCGAGTATTCTTAAAAAAAAAAAAGTTCTCGGAGGTGTGTGAAGTCCACCAATTCGCACTTGGCCAGCGCGGTGGACTATGGCCTAAAACTCTCTCATTTTGAGAGAAGACCCGTGCCCAACAGTGGGACAATAATGGGTTGATGGGACTTGTTATAATACTCACTGGATATAATGCAATTATATTAAACCGCGTTTACGAATAGGTATATGATTGCGTTACTTTACAAGTAAGTTTTTTGCATCTTTTGTAAAGACAAGAGATCGTCGGAATTTTCATAGCCGAAAACAATGCATTATCGTAAAACCTGTTTGAATATTCACATGGTAAATACAAAGCGATACAACGCTTTGTTCTTCGTAGAATATTTTTTGTATTTTTCTGTTTCTAAAATGTAAAAAATACGGGTGCAGCCGTCTCGTTCACGTCGACGTCGTAACAATGTTTTCAGCGACACCTGTTTGACTGAATTGTCAAGAGTTTAGAAGAAATGAGTTATGTTATATTTATTGCATGTATCTGTAATAAAGTACAAGTGTACTATCTATATATTAATACGTGAAGCAAAAACTTGTGAAGCATTTTTAAGTAATATGCCTCGGACGGATTAGTATGAAACTTTGCACGGTTATAGTGGACGTAGATGAATGCAGAATGTTAATATTTTTTTCAAATAATGCTTAAAATATACATAAAATCAACTAAAAACATTACACACACTACCGTGCATTTGTCACAAACACATAAATAATAAACGAAATAACATTCCATGTCTCACTATGAAAACACATAACGTTAGAAATCTTTGAAGTCTTTGTCAAAATACCTTCTTCTTTTCTTATTTAACAGGTAACAAATTCTTTTTATATTTAACAGGTGCGTTCAAAATTACTTGAAAATTATTACATTTAATTTGAAATTGAGAAATATTACTTTACTTTAGACAATATGAAGTTAAGTTTTTTAATCTAAATTACGGTCGAATTTCGACCGATGTGACGAGTGACTAGTATATTTCATTTGGTTATATTTAGGTAGGTATTTTTTACGCTATTAGTAGATGCGCTTTGTCTGTCGCTTTGTTGCATTGCCTTTAAGGCGATTTTATTATGACACCTGTTTGAGCTCTTGCAATTGTTGTTTAGAGAAACAAAACTTTGTTGTTTAAAATTTTGTTTTTAATACAACATAATCATTGAATAAAAAGACACCTTTACGTAATAACATACGTTAATATTTTTTTATAATAATTAATAATTTATGTGTAAGCCGAGCAGTGATAGCCTAATGGTTGAAACTTGCCCTCTCGATCGGGAGGTCCGAGGTTCAAACCCAGGGACGCGCCAATGATTTATGTGCGTATTAGAAATTAATTATCACTGCTTTTCGGTGAAGGAAAACATCGTGAGGAAACCTACACACCCGAGAGTTCTTAAAAAAAAAGTTCTCGGAGGTGTGTGCAGTCCAACAATTCGCACTTAGCCAGCGCGGTGGACTATGGCCTAAACTCTCTCATTCTGGGAGAAGACCCGTGCCCAGCAGTGGGCCAATAATGGGTTGATGCGAAGCCGTAATTATAAATTGTACTTCAATGTAAGTACATGTGTTAAGCCCTAGTTATAAACTGGACATCAATGTACTTTTTTGTTGTTCAGAATGGACACGTGTTCTATTTGTCATAAGTAGGCATCATATTTACTCGACTGCATTAGAAAGAGGCTTAAGGTTTTCGAGCACATTTTTGGGACATTTCAACTCAAACTTACCAGATTTTAACACATGAGATGGCGTTGGATTCATCTTAATTATAAGAGTTACATAGACGGCATTTCTTGTATCACAACATCCTAAATAATATAATATGAGTTTATTATATAAGAAAAACTATGATTAGCCGTTAGATATTTTGTTGTATTTTTTACAATAATTAATTAACCTATTCATTTAATTTCGTATAACTAAAATTTCCACTTCTAATAGACATTTATTTATCTATTAGGTAATGCAACAGCCATACATAGAAAATATACATTTCATACATGTTATGTACTAAATTAAGCCAAAACAGGATAACACAAATAGTTTTGTAAAATACACAAGATCGAAGTATGTTCATGCATGCTATAAATACGCATGTGTGTGTGTGCGCGCGTGTGAATGCGTGTGTGTGTGTGTTAACATTTTAGGTTAAACAATTGTATATGTAATCAACAACGCAAGACAGTAATAAAGTCGACACAGTTGACATGAATGGGCGTTCATAAGCAGCTGAGACATAAATCACTTTCAGTTTTACAACTATCTTCTTACAACATTTTCTTTAACGAAACATCTTGTTATTCGTCTTATGGTGCCTACAACTAATAAATTAAATGAATGTGGACGACGAAGTAATACTAAGTAACATTGTTAAATTATTTTTCCGCAAAAACTGATTGCTTAAAAACGATGAACTTTTTTTTCTTTTCTCGGGGAGAAACCTTCAAAAGGTACCCGACGCCTTGGGACCGACGCAGTGGGATCCTCTGAGCGCGTTGCCCCATCAGGTTCCTGCCAGATGGACTCCTGCAACTCCTTCTGCTTTTTAAGGCTCAAGTGAGACCCCACATGGAGTACTGCTCGCATCTGTGGGCAGGGGCGCCCAAATAACAACTTAACCCACTTGACTCCGTGCAGAAACGTGCGATCCGAATCGTCAACGACTCAACGATCACCGATCGGTTAGAACCCTTAAGCCTGCGGAGGGACATAGGCTCCCTCTGCGTGTTCTACCGGCTTTGCAATGGCGAGTGTTCCGAGGAACTTTTTGACCTGGTGCCTTCGTCACCTTTTCTTCACCGCACCACTCGCCGAAGGATGAAGTTCCATCCACACCAACTGGACTCGTGGCGGTCCTCCACGGTTCCGTTTGCACGCTCGTTTTTGCCACGGACGTGCAAGTTGTGGAATGAGCTTCCTCCGGAGGTATTCCCGGAGCGCTATGACATGGGGTTCTTCAAGAAAGGTGCGAACGGTGACTACTTTCCATCAGGTAGCCTGTCTGCCTTATCGTTACGTTAAAGTATAAAAAAAAAAAAGGTGGGCGGCTGGACCCACCGTTCCGTCTACACTTTGCGGTTAAGACGGTATGCGACCAAACATACCGCCGTCCTTCCCGGGATCGCCTTGCTGGACGGTTCAAGCTCCCACTCAACCAGCCGCCCAGCCAGCTCCCTCTCTAGTCTAGTCTAGAGTGGGAGCTTGGACGAAAAAAATACGATGGACTGCCTTCGGTTTTTATCTATGCAGGTATGTAATGTCATTGCATGCCTGTATAGACGCGCTCGAAAAACATGACCCCTCCTCACAACAAAAATAAAAAATGTACACAATTAGACTAAAATAAATTGCGTAGCGAGCAACAAAAGTTCAATAGAAACGGTGCAGTTGTGACAGGAGCGTCTGGTGACGCGCCGATTCACCTTTGCGACCGCGGGAACGGCGGCTGTATCAGAACACACTGTTTTCATAAACTACGAACACGACGTGAAACTATTGCAATTATATAATAGTTTATATCTATGTATTTCAAGAAATTATGCAGAGTTTTAGTCTAAACAATAAAATAAAAGTACTATGATGATAGTATATTTTTTCATAAATATTTATTGCGTGAAAACACATATTCATCCAAAAAGCTTTCATAAGTTACAAACATAAAAACCTATTTTAAGTACTTATTTACAGTACAGTACAATTTAGGCACCTACTGAATAGTTTATATCTACTATTAATACTAGAGAATATAATATAAATTAAAATATTAAATATTGTCTTTATCATTGAATTGCTCCGGCAACAAGTGTTTCAATAGAAGGGCTGTAATTACTGTAACTTAGCTTCTGTGGTCATTTTTTGGCCGACCTAGGTTTATAGACAAAAAAAATACAATATTATAATTAAAAAAAATATTATTATTGTATTTTCTGTAATATATATTTGTTAAATCTGTAACTAAATGTGCAACATGCCCAAAAAAATGGACCATAAAAATTTAATTACTTATTATTTAGTAAAAATGTACAATATTATGTGAGAGGTGTTGCATTTTCTAAATACGAGTAGTTTAAACCAGTCAATGATTTAATTATTTTTAGGTTTGAGCTCATAATGGCATAAAATAATCTCACATTTTCAAATACTCAATGTATGACACTAAAGATATGGATTAAAATGTAGACCTACTTTGCACTGAAACAGCTTCAGTCACACCTGAATGAAACGATTCCTTCAACAAAAACTGTCCCAGTCTCGTAACTGATAACATCTGTTTCTCCATCTCCGAGCTCTATATTCGCGTTGGACAGACGTAATGACCTATTCGCGATCCTTTATGCCTGTGTGTCTCAGACATGAATAGGGTGGCCATACTTAGTGGTTGTGTAGGCAGATATTTCTCGTGAAGATAGAGCAGTAAAATAATTTTAGTATGTATTAAGATTTTACAAAAACATTATTGCTATTAAACATTACCGTATTTAGTATCAATGAAATTAAAGCGCAATATTATAGTACTAACATGTAAAAATTCTACGTAAAACCTAAAGTAAATCAATGCATAGTATTCCGTTTTATAATATGTTAATGAAAAAGTTCGAATTTTGAACTTATTCATTATAATTTAATGTGTAGTTAAATTTAACCATTTTATTATAATTATTAATTAATCAGAAATCACCACCACCCTGAGTATATTATAGCTGAGTCGTTTCAAATGATGCGTCATGTGTTATTTCTATTAAGACACTTGGGCTGTAGAGCGTGCCAAATAAATGAGCATACATACAAACATACATGTGCTAAAAATATATAACTCCCTTCGCAGTCAGCTTAAAACTAACACGTCCATTTCACTTTAAATTTCATGGCGACTGTACATGGATGATGTTATCTCGCTGCCCGCGGCATCTTTCTGAATGCTAACTGGGCGCTCAATGGTTGCAAAGCGGGATCTATGACATCTGTGTGCCATCAACGATCCCCACTTTGATAGCTCGCTTGTGCCTGGAAGCTATTTTTACCCACCATTTAGTACTTTTGTTTTTAGTACGTTTGACTAACAATGGGTGATAAGTGTAACAGATGTCTGGCTTTTAATTAGTGAGTATATCTAGTGATGCTTTGTATTTATTGCGAATCTATTGATAGTCTTGTCTCTTTAATTAGACTATTAAAGAAATAGTTTTTAGATATAATAATTTGACAATGTTACACGTTTTCTATGAAATAAACGCTTCAACAAAATATACTACAATGGCAATATCAGTCCGAGTACAAAGATAACTCAGCGCAGCGCAAAGGTAAATTCACATGTAGTTTGTAATCCCTCCTCACAATGTGAGGCACGTGAAGCGTCCTTTCACGGTCTTTCTGTTGCTAAAGAAAACATTGAAGTGCATTGAAGTGTTCGAAAATCTTTATCTGTACGGATCTAGCTTTGATGTTGGCACCTGGTATTTTTGTTACAGTTTACGGAACTTACAGCTTGCAAAGTGACATATTTTTATTATCATAAAAATATACAATATAATACATATAAAATATAAAATAATAGAAATTTATTCAATCAACCAGTACATAAATATTTGATTGATTTGATGTGATTTTGATTTAAAATCCTAAAATAATTAAATAAGTAGTAAAATAATTAAAACAAAAAAAAACACAAGCAATATCATATAACTAAAAAAGGCAATCCTTACTCAGCAGTCGTTTTTAGTTATAATAATTTGACAATGTTACACGTTTTCTATGAAATAAACGCTTCAACAAAATATATTACAATGGCAATATCAGTACGAGCACAAAGATAACTCAGCGCAGCGCAAAGGTAAATTCACATGTAGTTTGTAATCCCTCCTCACAATGTGAGGCACGTGAAGCGTCCTTTCACGGTCTTTCTGTTGCTAAAGAAAACATTGAAGTGCATTGAAGTGTTCGAGAATTGAAGCTTTATCTGTAAGATCTGGCTTTGATGTTAGACCTGGTATTTTTGTTAGAGCGCTGTTGAATTCTTCAGCTTCAGTTTTAATTGTCTTGTGTGTTACAAGTGTTTTTGTCTAGTGAAGTTCCAAAAACAAAAAACATTATAAAGAAATATTTCGAAAAGAGTTTGTTGCGTTTTACTGTCTGCGTCTTATAAGACCAAACTTTTAAGAATATTGCATTAAAACACTAATCAAAAATCCATAAACATTATTTACTATGAATAGATACATCTTATGAAATGTCTTTTAAATGAATAAATGTTATGACGAATTTAAACGGTTTTAACATGACAAGAACCCTAATATAATACTATTTTTTTAAATAAATTTCAGTAAAATATCTGTACATTTGGAAAAAGCACAGGTATATACAATAAAATATTACGTACGTTTTATTAAATTTACTTCTATTTAATATGAATCTAATCCAAGTATTCTAAGAAGCTTTCAAGTATTAATCTTTCCATTATAGACTAACAAACACATATTTGCTAAGAAAAAATCGGAGTCCCTCGTTGAATTATACGAGGGGAATACCGAACATCCGGAGGGTTGTGAGTCAATATTTGGAGCTGGATCTAACGGGAACACAAACAGCGTGAAGACAAAGATGCTACAGATAATTGGCATGCAGGTGTCTTTGAAGAAGTTTATCTATTTTACTTGTTTTGCTTATGTATCGCAGATGAATCTAAGGGAACTTGTCGTACCTAGAAAAAATATTTTTAGTTACATATTGTACACAAATTAATTGAGCTTATCTTAGAGTTGTTTCAAGATAGGATTTCATAGTTTTTAATTTATAATTCAATTTTTATAGCATAAGCTACTTATGTTAATGTATCTTTTTTTTAGTTTTTTGGCTCTGGTGTTCAGTTATTTCGTTATAATAAGTTTCGTACGACCAATACATCAATGGTATTTCCAGTTCTTATCCCAAATAGTTCTTTATGCTTTTATATATGGCCACATACACATACACACTAGAGAGAGTTACACACACATACAAACCCACTCTTCATTTTATACTGGTACAATTTAGCCGAATTTAATCAAATCATACGAATGTGTAGTATTAAGCTTCCATTTTAAGTGACCAGCACTTATGTATTTCTTATGAGAAATAAAATATTCTTTAAACCGAACAAAACCGACATCTTCTCGTATGTTTAATATTTTATTGAAGTGACAAAAATTCATAGCCGAGCTCGGTGACCCAGGTAAAAGGTGAGACATATATATGACCCTATATCTCAAAACCGGAATAGTGCTTCGGTATATTTTCCCTGTCGTAGTTGTGACTAAAACTTTGAAAGATTCGGGCAAAAGTCACGAATCTTATAGCTAGTTTTTAAGAGGATACCAGAACCGCATACCATATAAAACAGATGAAGATGTTACCGATTTAATATTTCCCGTGGTAAATCTGAGAGTGGTCTGCTGAGTGGACATCTTTGCGTTGCTTTGGAGGTTCTCGTCCTTTGTAACGCTAAGACAGACCATCTAAGCGTTATACAAATGACAACGACTGAGAAGATTTTAACGCGTTAAGAATTACACAGAACAACCCCGCATCTATTGAAAGGTACTTTAATCGGTCACTAAAGTTCAGGCATACACCGAGCAACACCTTGAAGCCTTTTAAGGTAAGCGATACGATCCAATTTACTCCTAACAAAACCAATATGTTAAAAGTAAAACACGGACAAGGTGTGTAATATACGCCAACATTAATGTGACTGATTACAAGTGCACTTTCCGCACGTCATTCAAGCCGGTGCACGTACGTTGATGCATTTTTCGCGTGCCGCAATGACGTTGCTCCTTCCGCTTTAGGATTAGCATTTTGTAATATTTAGAAATTAGGTACTTAATTATAATATATAGCTTATTATTTTCCAAGATAAGAGGGATTTTTTTTGTTGTCGAGGGGGAAACCTTCAAAAGGTACCCGACGCCGTGGGAGCGACGCAGGATTATGTGGGATTTCTACCGCACTAAAACCCCCCTGGTGGCCGTTCTCGGCGCTAAAAAGGAGGACTCTGGGATCTCGAAACAACTTCAACCGGAATCCTCCAAGCGCGTTGCCCCATCGGGCTCCTCCCAGATGGGCGGCTGGGCCCACCGCTCCGTCTAGTCTTTACGACGGTATGCGACCACACGTACCGCCGTCCTTCCCGGGATCACCTGACTGAACGGTTCGAGCTCCCACTCTAGCCGCTCGCAACCCCGGAAGCCCCTTTTTGTCGTCTCTTACCACAGGCAGGGGATGCCGTAGCCCTATTCTGGTCCCGGAACTACAGGGTGCAAGATAAGGGGGATAGTTGATTTTGAAGATAGGATAATTATTCGAATGTGGGACAAGTTTTACTTGTTTATTTTACGAAATGGTAATAGTAAACGAGCATATAGTCAGTGACATCCTATTGCCTTTTGAGCATTTGTAATTTGCAGTAAGTTAGGAATCTTTCATAAGATCAACCTCAAACGCGTTTCTACCTGGTTTAGAATGCTTTCTAAAACCACCCATACTAGTTAAAGCGATTATAATTTATCTTCTTTTAGAAATCTGATAGTTACTTCAGTCCATTAACAACCTAGACATTATGTTCCACAATTAGTATTAAAGGGGAAGTTTGCCAGAACATTTTGACTGACGCTCTGTTCTTCTAAGTTGCTTAAGAGTTGAGCGTGAAGCTTACGAGTAAATACCCGTCAGCGTGTGAGCGATAAGCGATATTGTGGAAACATAACGAGAAAAATTTCATCCATCAAAGTTTATCCAACAGATGCTTTCAGCGCTACTTGATTGTTATTGTTGCTATTGTTGAACTTCCTCAAGATCTAGTTCATTTATACGTGAAGTTTCTGTTCACGTTTAATTTCTAGAAATAATTTCGGGTTCGCTCAAATTTCAACATCTGTAAGCAACTTCATACAGAACATGGGCTCCATCTGAAGTCAATCGCAAATGTGTTGCTACTCCTGAGTACTATGAAGGTCGTCTCATGTGAAAGTGTGCCGGCAACTATACCCTTCCATCGAAACCCAAAAAAATGCTTCACGTTAGAAATAGGTGCGGCAGTGGTACTTTTCCGGTCGATCTACACTGGTTCTACCACTTTCAATAATATTGTTTGTTCTATGATAAAATTTCTAAAAACTTCCCCCTGAGGAGCTAAAGACATAAAAGCTTGCAAGCTTCGAAAATGCAGTTCTATTTGCTCGTTTGGCTACACATCTTTACCCCTGAGACAAGTGGCTATCACTGATGTTTATCCAACAGATGCTTTCAGCGCTACTTGATTGTTATTGTTGCTATTGTTGAACTTCCTCAAGATCTAGTTCCTTTGTACATGAAGTTTCTGTTCACGTTTAATTTCTAGGAATAATTTCGGTTCGCTCAGATTTCAACACTATCTGTTAATTACATCAAGACATCTTGATCTACTACATTTTAGTTGTTTTCTTTATATTTGCTTTATTATGTAAAAAATAGTCATGAACAGGGTGTTATGTATAGGAGTAATTTTAGGTGGTAGAACTGTTCATAATTTGATACCTAAAGTACCACCGTCACACATATTTCTGCCTTTTATCAGTAGTTTTATCTGCCGTGTTATGGTCTTTAAGGCTATTTTCATACAATGCAATGTACCTAATCCATCAACTTCATATATTACAGGCGTTCTATCTGAAGTCAATCACAGATCATAGGACTAAAATGTTTGCCTCATATTTTTTTTTTTTTTATTTGACTGAAGCAGCAAACGAGCATGCAGTCCACCGGATGGTAAGTGGTCACTGCCGCTCATGGACACCTGTAATCAACTTCATACAGAACATCGGTTCTATCTGAAGTCAAACACAGATGCGTTGCTACTCCCGAGGACTATGATGGTCGCCTCATGTAAAAGTGTGCCGGCAACCACACCCTTCTATCGAAACGCAAGAAATGCTTCACGCTAGAAATAGGTGTGGCGGTGGTACTTCCCCGGTCGAACTACACTGGTTCTACCACCTTCAAACTACACTGGTTCTACCACCTTCAAAATATGAAAGTAAGCCGGCAATCACACCTCGTCACTTGGGGAACAACAACATTATTGTCCCACTGCTGGGCACGGGTCTTCCAGGGAGTTCCTGGAAGTTTTAGGCCATAGTCCACCGCGCTAGCCAAGTGCGAATTGGTGGACTTCATACACCTCACTTTTTTTTTAAGAATTCTCGAGTGCGTAGGTTTCCTCGCGATGTTTTTCTTCACCGAAATGCAGTGATAATTAATTTCTAATACTCACATAAATCAGTGGTGCATGCCTGAGTTTGAACCTCAGACCTCAAGATTGAGAAGACAAGTTTCAACCATTAGGCTATCACTGCTCTATCCCCGTCACTAAAATGCACTAGCTGATTCAAGTTAGGAATATATCTGGCAGTGTCCAAAGTCCAATCGTTTTTGATTTACCAATTTGCAAATGTAATTTGTATTTGAAATCCGTTGGAACAAAAGACCGCTTCGGAATGATTATATAAGAATACACACAGCAGCAAATATGCAAAATCTGCTGAATTGCCAGCTATTATATTTGTTCTATCACATTGCAAATGTAATACTTCTAAATGAAATCTCTAAGAACAACAATTCGGTTCGGGAATGATTATATATGTAAGAGTATACACCGCAGCAGAATATTTAGCATCAGTTAAATTGCCTGCTTCTTAGTTACTTAATATCAAATGAAAAGTCGAAGTAAATAAATGTTGTACGATAGTTTTTCTAGAATTATTGCAATTGCACAACATCGCTTCGTCAAATTGTAATCAGGCCAATTGGGTCCCCGGAAACTAACACCAATTGGCTTTGATTTCCAATACATCGGATCACTGTATACAATCATCTGGAGAATATTAGAACAAAACAAAGGAAAGAAGTATTATTATGCTGCTACCATAACAACCCCGGCAAACGTCTTATAAAGGATACTGAACGTATATATTTTTTTGGTTCTATTTTATTATTACCCTTGACTTACTGATTACCCCGGTTTCCCCACTTTGGCCATGTTTAGCATGGTAATGAGTATCCTATGTGCGAAAGTTTAGAATATAAACCATTTTTTTTTGTTATTGGGGGGGAAATCTTCAAAAGGTACCCGCCGCCGTGGGAGCATCACCGGGTTATGTGGGGTTTTTACCTCAGTAAAATTCCCCCAGTGGCCCTCCGGGATCCCCGGGATCTCCACCGAAACTCAACCGGAATTCTCCGAGCACAATTCCCTTTTTGGGCCCTTCCCCGGTGACCGATTGATGCTCACCGTACCTCTCGGTGTTTACGACGCCATGCGGCCACACATGCCATCGTCCTTCCCGGGGTCACTTGGCTGGACAGTCCGAGCTCCAACTCTTACCGCCCGCAACCTTGAAAGCCCCTTTTAGTCTCCTCTTACGACATGCAGAGGATACCGTAGCCCTATTCTGGTCCCGAAAATACATACTATCTGGGTACCTATCTAATTTCATCGAAATCTGGCTAGTAGTTTGTGGGTGAAATAATAACACACAAAACGTACATTCTCACAAGCTTTCGCATTTATAACGTTAATAGATTTGTCGTAAGCTTCATAAAAGTCCGTAGATTCGTTGAAACAGTTCTTTTTCCATTGTATTTAAACGAATTCAGGAAGAAGGACAGGAATGTTTGGAAGTTTATATACCTATTTTTAAATCTAATTACATTGGATATTATTTAGTGGATTCACAGACTCGGTCGAGTCTGACACCAAAGTTCAAAGTCAGACAAGCCGAGTATGTCTTTACTGTAATAGGAGCAGTTATTTGTAGGTTATGAAATTTTATTACTTACACACAGCGTATTATCCTCAAATAATATTTTATAATAGTAGATTATAATTCATATATGTGATATCAATTAATTACAATTGACTTTGTAATGAATTACATTTGAAATTAATAAAATTCGATAGCACAAACCATAGTGCCCCCAATTCTTAGACTTTTCGCTTTCGTGCGATGAAAACCTGACAGCCAGTGAACGTCAAAGTCGTTTACACATCGCTTGACATTTAGTGAATCTCAAACCATTACATTTACTACCAAAAAGATTTTTTCATAGGTAAACATTATATAAATTAATAAACGTAATGAAGTTAAGAATTATAATAATTCAAATGGTGACGAATCAGAAGAATTTATACTCGTATCAAAGGAAGAGATGAGCGTAGGAACTTGAATGGAATATGTTGGAACTTTTTTTATTAAGTACATCGTTTAATTTAATGCGTAGTATGATAGATACCATAGTAGGAAAGTATACGAAGAGACGAAGCGAAAGCGTGCTTTACTTTAATAGTTTTTTTACTTTTACTTTAATAGTTTGTGCTTGCTCATATCGTACTATTTGGTTTTTGTAGTCCAGTTTGATAAGAATGAGCTTTCTAGTCTTGCCTTATTGACAAAGGTGTTTATCGCTACGCATATTTTATTTCTCTTCAGTTATTTTGTCATCATTTTAGAATCAAAACAGCTATTACAATTTTACGTTTATCGTTGCAAGTAGACATAATAATAATAAAAAATGTCTGGACTACTAAAAAATAAAAATGGCAACGTATATTTTAACACTGATTGTATTTTGAGCGAAGTAGCATAAACTGTAGCTATTTAGTAATTAATTAACCCAACAAGCAAATATCATTTGTACCTATCATAAAAAAAAAATAGACAAATTAATTGCTTAGCGAGGGATAAGCAATTAATTTGTCAAAAAGATTTGTTGTAGGTATTTATTTTTTGATTCACTATGCCGGGCACTAGGAGCATGACTACTGAATATAAAGCCGGGCGGTCAAAAGATTATAAGTATATAAACTTATTCGCAAATTCTCTAAATGCTGATTTGAAGGGTGTACTACAAATGAAAGCCATTCAAGAATATCTTTATTTAATATGAAATTATTCTGAAAAAGATTATTATCTAAGTTGAACTCCCAAGTTACTAGTAAAATTGCGAGTTCCTGCTTCTTCTATGGTTGTCTTCATGCTGTAGGTATATTTTATTTATGCTGTATATTATTTTCATACTACATGTTGCCTGACGGAAGGTTGACATAACGGAGATGAACATATTGCCAATTAGACCTCATCCAGCAGAGCAAACAATCAATTCTTATTTTAAATAATATGATATTATATGAAAATATAGATTACTAGCTGACTGGCAAACTGCGTTTCGCCAGAGAATGGTCACATTTTAAAATGAATACAAAATTGTCAAGCTTATTTTTGTTTTTAGATAAATCCAGACACTAATACCATTACTAACATTTATATTTTATGGTATGGTATTTAAGTTCAAATTGACTTTAAGCATAATTATAAATCTTTAAACTTGAAACTAAAAATATTGTCGTTAATAACCAATTTTCTCTCGTCTATGCATTTCACTTTTTAATTAACGGATCTAATAGTCTTATCGCAGTTATAAACCCATCATTTAGAATATAACTACCTATTCAAGGATACTTGTTTTGTTCTTAACATCAATCTGCAATCTAAAATACAAAGTTAAATAATAATAAAGTATCCTTTTTTTAAGTAGCGAATTTATTCTAACACTTATTATTCTTCACCTGTAAAAATAAAACAGTAATATGTAATGAATTCAACTTTTTTCATGGGCCAATAAATCCCACTCATTTGAATCAAGATTCAATTCCCACACAACGCTACAAGGTATGTTATTACTTTCATCATTTATTAGAATTCTTTTAATATAGCTGGGGATTAAAAAAAAATAACTATTATCACATCTGGTAAATATGCAATGAGAAGAATTATATGGAACTCGCTTTGATTTGGTAACATTATTTGTGTATAATTGTGGGGCAAGTGCTGCATGCAGAATTAGGAATATCTGGCACGCTTAGTAAAATTGTGTGTTCATACTGTATGTTGTCATCATTCTGTACATTTTCTTTGTGCTGCATGTTCTCCAAATGTTGACTAGATTCTAAGTATGTTGACATAACATTCAACCAGACCTCACCCAGCAGGAATGGCAAACATACTTGGTTCTTATAACCTAAAACATTTTTATGAGAGATTAATAGCCGATGTCCATTAGAGGCAGTGGCCACTTACCACTGGACTTTTTACTGCTCGTTTTATACTTTAATAGTTATTGTAAAAAATAATATAAATACTAAATCTGGCGATTCAAATTAACTGTTAGCAAAAATATTGCAGTAGAAGTTAAATTCAATCATAGTGGATTCTCAGATACAATAATATGATACCTCATTTTCCTCCTTCCTGGTACAATTAGGGCATACCATGAGGTGGCCCATTAAATATTTGTTGCCAGTTCCTCTTATTAGCAAAAAAAATGTGTGACAAATATCCATCTCTTAGGTACTGAAATATTTAATGAAATATTAATTTAGAATCTATTAAAATCACAACAAATTGTATTTTATGTTTCCATAGTGACAATCACTATCATATTTAAAAGGTTCAGGTGTTACACAATCCGAGTTCCTGGCGAAGAGCCGCCACAGTGTTTTCATGCGGGCTAGACAGTTGTTTGGAGTCACTAATTGCTGGGCCGAGATGGGTCATCATTAGCACTGGATGGCTCGCACAACCAGGTGGCGAAGCTTGATGCTATCCCTAGTGCGCCGGTACCTGCCTCTTCGTTGCAGACAGCTCCAAGCGCTAGTAAAGCCCACGATGGAAAAGAAGTTACTCACACCAAACGTCTCCAAAAATATAAGTGATATGGCTGTTATGTGACTTCCTTCTGTGTTTTCTGTCTCATAAATATTACATTCTTTTTTCCTCAGACTTTATCACCAGTAGGTATCCTTTGTAGTTTTTATGTCATATAGTGCTATTATTTTCAGTTCCTGTCCAGTCAAGAATCTTTATGTTGTATTTCTTTACTTGTGTTGTAAGCGCGGTAGTTTACATGTCTTCGATATCAATGTTTATATAAACAAAGAAAACAATAATTTACAATTTTGTACGTTTTATTTTTTTAAACTAACATCTGTCAAATTAACTTTAGAACGATCTATGGATTCCTACGTTTTGGCCCATTTGACAATCAGTAATATGTTGTTTATAAACCTATATGTAGTAGTTCATATACTTAATATGCCCATAATTACTAATAATTTTTGTGTAAAGTTTGTTTGTGTAAATTTAATATAAATGATTTCTTTCTATACTGTTGGTAGGTAGGAGTTATATTAAGTCACTTATTTATTATATACTAGCTGTACCCGCGGCTTCGCCCGCGTAAAAATGAGTGTATCGCAAAGTTTTTCCCGCAAAAATCTCGACCCCGTTGAAATTATATGATAAAAAGTAGTCTATAATTATGTTATTCCACAACCTTTTCTATAGTGCAAGTCCTATCCAAATGAGTTAAGCCGCTCAGGCGATTACCCGGACATACAAAGAGTAAAGAAACGAATTTAAAGTATGTATTTGTGGTTAGGATCATAATTGTTATTAGAGATGCAACGGATAGTTGTTTGGCCGGATACCGGATATTCGGCCTGATCACCGGCCGAATATCCGGTATCCGGCCGCCGAATATTCGGCCGGCCAAACGATACCTGCAAATTACCCAAAAATGCAGAGAATCTCGTTTTTATTCACCACAATTTGCCGTTAGTTAATTATGAATATTAAACTCTCTTTTTATTTATTTGGTAACACTTAATTTATTTGATTAAGAATTAACATAAGATACGCTACAATTGGTTGAATGGATACTAATGCTGATCATAGGATTCCCTAACAATCTTAACTATTTTAAATGAGGCTTTTTGATAAGTTTAAATTGTACGTTAAAGGTAATAAACAAATATTGACAATTTGTTGTTGTTTTCTTGTATACTAACCATTTTCAAAGTTAAATACCAAACAGAATCACTATTCGGTATCCGGCCGGATAGTAAAATAATGGCCGGATAGGCCGGATACCGGATAGCAACCGGATATCCGTTGCATCTCTAATTGTTATGTTAAAATATTTTAAAAATTAGACAAATTAGAATTAGAATTTTAAAATTAGACGATTGTGAACCGCCTTTCTTTGAATTAATTAACAATCTTAGTGGTCACACAATACCAAGAAGCACCTTGTAAACCAAATCCTGCTCCACATTTAAACCAAAACGCATCGATTACAAAGATTGATTTTAACTTTTCCGCAGTATGTTTAAAAATTTTCAGGGTTATGCTGCAGGGTGAAGTGCAATGTTTGTACTGGTCTAGTACAAAAAAACGCTATTCTTACAAACTTATATAACATTCGTGTCCTACTCAACACTGGACACTATCAAGTGGTCAGATTACTCTAATAATGCACACGCATTGGCGGCCGGCATGTATTAGCATGCGCGAGCGAGACGGTTACCTACCCCTGCTGAGAGACACATCTTTATTATTTTAAATCTCTAATATCTTTAAAAGTATTTATTTGATGCATATAGTGTAAAAGCTAACGAATGCATTTATTTATCTAAGGATTAATACCGAACAGAAGAAAACACACTCGAAATTATTAACGTAATATTTTTAGTTGAAATATGGAACATAAAAAAAATATTGTGACTTAACCATAAGTTATAGAGATATACTATCGCGGATTGATTTTATATTTAAGGTAGCAATCCAGTGTTTCGTAGCCCTTGACGCAATTATTAGTATTCAACATCAACATTTAATTTATCGATAGACTTCGTAGTTGTTTTGTAAATAACCAATTCGCAAATAGCCAGCGTGGTGGACTATGACCTAAAACTCTCTCATTCTGAGAAAAGACCCGTGCCCAGCAGTGGGACAATAATGGGTTGACGACGACATAAGGATTAATACTGAACAAAAGACAACAGACTCGAAAATAACGTATTATTTTTAGTTAAAATATGGAACATAAAAATAATTATTGTGAGTTAACCTTAAAGAGATATAAATATGCTATCGTGGATTTATTTTATAATCAAGTGTGCAAACCAGTGTTTCTTAGCCCTTGACGGAATTATTAGTAATTCAACATCAACATTTAATTTATCGATATTACTTCGAAGTTGTATTGTAGATAACGCCATCTATCAAATGTTCATTCAACAGAACAGTGATAGCGCAAGTACACCTAATATTTAACTCATCGGGAATTCCTCGTAATTATAATCGTATCTTTCGCATTATAAATACATTTTCATATTATAAACCCATATTATGGGTAAATTAAATCAAATTTATCACATCTATTTGAATGATAATTAATTGTTACCAATTTATATGTATTATTTCTGAACGAACTCACGATGACGTCCAGGCGAAAGGGCCAATATGGCGATTGTCATTTGCATTGGAATTTAACAAAATTCGCGACATACCGAGTTTTACGGATATATGTTGTCGATTCAAAATCAATATTTTTTAATGTTTAATTGTTCACATAAGTTTTTAATCAAATCTATCATACCCCTTGACGGAATTATTAGTACACCTCTATGTCAAAAGCCAATATGGAGATTGTCATTTGCATTGGAATATAACAAAATTCACGACATACCGAGTTTTACGAATATATGTTGTCGACTCAAAATCAATATATTTTAATGTTTTATTATTCACATAAGTTTTTAATCAAATCTATGATACCCCTTGACGTAAATAATAGTACAGCTCTTAGTCAAAAACGAACTACCATACAAACATTTATGCTTGATTTTAACATTTTCAACCCATTTTTTGAAATAAAAAGTAGCCTATAATGGATCCCAAGGTCACCACTATCTGTGTACACAATTTTATAAAAATCGGTTCAGTAGTTTTGCCGTGAAAGAGTAACTGACAGACAGACAGACAGACAGACAGAGTTACTTTCGCATTTATAATATTAGTAGGGATATTTTGGTAATTTATTCATATATACTTTAAAATCTAAGTTCAGACAAGCCTTCTCGAATAGTGCTAATCGCGATGAAATTGGGCAAAGTTATGAGAGGTATTACATATTTATATATATAAGTACATACAGACATAAACACAACATCATAAAAAAATCATAGGAGAACCTTCCTCGGACGTCTAAACATCGAAATTCGATTGGAAACTCGATTTATGTAAAACGGGGTAAAACCAATAACTTCCTGACTATCCACAATTTTTAATTATCTTATCAACAAGTCAAAAAATCTTTACAAAAAGATGTAAAATCCTATCAAAAACAGTTTCACTGTAAAAATAGCACCAAATTCAAAGTCATAAAATTGTTGAAAAACAATCAAAAATTTTACAAAAAGTTATGAAATACAAGCACAAAAAACCCAAGTTATGATTTTTTGATAATTTAATATTGAAAAAGTTTTGTTGCAACCTTAAAACTTAACAAAAATCGAACTTGGTGTGCGTCCTTGAGAACTTCATTTTTTTAGGATCCATTCATAATACTTTAATGGTAAGGTAAAATACACTGTAACTGTTTAGGAACTAGTACCTACCTGCTCACTCCATGTATTTGTATTTATGCATTTGTGAATATAGATATACAAATACATGGAGTGAGCAGATGCGGATTCCTGGGCAGTAACTGAGCAGTATAACTTACTTATGTATAATTATCACGTCAATATTACATAATAGGTAGTATCGAAAACTGAATGGATACGATTTGAGTTAGATGAAGCTGAAAATATGTTGGAATAAATTTTTCTGTGTTCAGTATGTTCTACTTGTAAGAATGCAGCGTATCTACTGACTCAGATGAAAATTATCTCGCACTTCCCACGAAGATAAATAAAATGAAAGTAAAGGAATAAGAACGGTATTGAGAAATTACTTGCAATACATCCAAGCAAATTTGCGGTACTGAAGGACGCACGCCAAGTTCGATTTTTGTTAAGTTTTAAGGTTGCAACAAAACTTTTTCAATATTAAATTATCAAAAAATCATAACTTGGGTTTTTTGTGCTTGTATTTCATAACTTTTTGTAAAATTTTTGATTGTTTTTCAACAATTTTATGACTTTGAATTTGGTGCTATTTTTACAGTGAAACTGTTTTTGATAGGATACATTACTTTGCTGTATATGTAGAGAAAATTTACTGCACCAAAGTCACGTTCTTCTTTCAAAATCAGCACTATTTATACTATGTATATAATATTTCTGACTTATTCATATTTAAAATGTTTTGTTTAATTTGCTACGTACGTTGCTAAGTGATCGTTGCTTATCATCCAGCCGGTTTAATACCGACTCTTCATCCAATGGTGACACCGAAAAGCGATATTAAAAAATCTACTTTAGAAAATTCTACCGTCATGTACATTTTGATCGTAGGATTTGGTACTAAGAAATATTGCATAGAAGATACTTATCTAAGCGGGAAATCGCGAGCGGAAATGAGCTCATAGAAATGATTCTTAAAAAATCCCTAAGGAGCTCTGTTGGGTATGATCCTTGAAACCCTACATAGCTCCTTTATCCTTATGTAAGTATTAAACAAAATAACTCCTTTTTATTCATGTAAGTTAAGTGTCATTAAACATTATCTGTAGCAAAAAGACTAAGAATTTGCATCTATAAATATTCAAGTGTAATTTTTCTGGCACTCTTTTACATGCATGAAACATTCAACGCATGAACGAGAAGGGTGCTCAGTCTAAGTTGACATGCTAATGGAAAGATTAGCTCTTACCTTTGAGAATCACTGGAGGGAACGAAATTTTAGGAAGCAGCCACATTACACCGTACAACGGTACAAATGACTTTTGTTACGTTAAAACGACATGAACAATTTGTGGTATAAGATTCTTCTACTTATTGACGCATAGCTTCGTACATTAAAATTTGTTGCATGTACTAAGAACAGACACAAAAAGTATTCGAGCTTATCAGTCCGGGATTCGAATCAGAACTGTCGTGACAGAGTGGTGTGGTAATCATTACGTCTGAACCAAGCGAACCAACCAACCAAGCGGCAAGTGATTATCTATTTGTAAATTCTATTTAGAAGATCGATTTTACATACAATTTGCCACGGACGAATATTCGAACGCTTGGAAATGGCTCCCAGTAGAAGACGTTACTTGGATCAAACGAAAATTTAGTGAGTTTTAGACAAAATACTACATCAGTATAGGAGTTACTTACCAAAATAACAAGGGTTAACATATAGCTCTCTCCTTATTATCTCCTATTTAAATAGGGGAGACCAATTAATGTAAAAAGGTCACTGAGGTTATCAAACCAAAATATTTTTTTATAAATTTATTAGGTTTACCATATGTAAGATGTGTTATAACTTTTTTTTTGGGAAATAATATAGTGTGGCGGCACCTTAATCACTGTATCTAATTTCAAAGTGTAACTAGGTTAAGTAACGTTTAGCAGCGGTTTCGCGAGGACAATTAGGAATTTAATAACCTTAATTACATTGCTACAGTGATTCACTACATTCGAAGCTAGAATGAATTCCTTTGTATAGTCATAGAGCAGTCGGAATATAGTAATAAAGTATATTTATGTAGTTAAACAGGTCCTATTAATGTGAAAATCTGTGAGGATGTGTGTTTGTTGCTATTTTACGCAAAAACTACCAGTTGCATTTGGCAAATCGAGAGTTTATGGCCTAGATCATTGTTTCGCAAAGTGCGGTACGCGAACCCCCAGAGGTTCGATATTCGATGGCAGGGGGTCCGCGAAAAGATTTCACTACATAGTACAAAACAAAGTCGCTTCGGGCTGTCTGCCCCTATGTGTGCCTGGATCTTTAAAAATACGCTACGGATTTCAAAGTAGTTTTTAAATAGATAGAGAGAGGCATTCTTGTATCCCTCTATCTTTAATCCCTTGAATATCCCTTGAATTAAAACTCTTGAGGAAGGTTTTTAATGCATAATATAGGGGAGGAACGATGATAATTTTTAATTTTTCACTATTAGGCGGAACGAAGTCAGCGTAGGTAATAAAAATACAAAATTATTCCCAAAATTTTATTTGTGACAACAAATAAGCACACCCATCAAATTGATAAAGAAGTAAAATACATTGTTATCTGTTATTCAAATAAATCAAATCAAATCAAATCAAATCATTTATTATTGTAGAATATGGGTACAATGTAATGGATACTTAACTAATTAAATTAACTGTTTAAAAACACTGTTCTTCAACAGTTAATTTAATTAGTTAAGTTGAGAGGGTTCGCTGTCACTTGGAAACTTTAACAGGGGTACGTGGAGCCGAAAGTTTGAGAAACACTGGTCTAAATAAATACATAGGATATTGATTACCATGGTAGACGTGACTGCAGCGGGCGAAGCCACGGGGATAACCTAGTATAGTAATAAGATGTGTCGGAATATTATCTAACAGCACAGCACCGACGAAGTCTACTGGGGAAGTTTCAGTGCAGTAAGAATCCCACATAGCTAGACGTCGCTCCCACGCGTCGGGTGCATTTTAAAGATCCCTCTCGAAAAAAGGTACGACAGCAATAAAATTGTTTGATAAACAATGAGAAAACTGAAACATTTTGACTTGATAGATATAAAGGCAGTATGGCCTATCCTATATCAGTCATGGTAGTGGTCATTAGTGGGCGTCAGAATTATGGGCTAGGTGATAATAACGACACTATTTTAGTCACTATCACACGCTATGGAATTATAATTTGGAATAACGTATAACTGGCCAACAACAAGACCAACACTCCGCTGAGCGGTATAAGTTGCAGCTCATCCAACAAAGTAATCTCCTAAGAACTCAGCAAACCTAATTTTATGCATACTAATCGCACGACACAATCTACGCCTACCCGCTCAGCGTTGCGTTAAGAGAAGATAGGTACTACGTACTACCCGCACTTGTCTATGTTAATAAATTACGAACGATAGAACTAAACGGCGTTAATCATGAAATGTACGTAGATTTCCCGTTATCCATCGATAGATACTGTAGGGACATGTAATATTACAATGTTCATGTCAGCAAATAAAATGAGATCGTGTGAATCGTGAGAATGTGAGTGTTGCATTACAGCGAAAAATTTATGTATGGGTATAGAGACGGCTGCGTCCGTCGCGTAAGCACAGTCTAAAATATACACGGTGAGCGGAATACGTATTTTATTCTATAGTCCCAGATCCGTGTAGGTAACCCTTTACATTACCTAAAGATACAAAAATAGAGAGAAGCGACAAAACAATTCAACGCCTGAAAATTATCATGATCAACAATTTTTACTCCACCATTTTTTATTATTGAGTAAACTTGTTTCTTTAGATTTGAGAGAGGGCAGTGAATAAAATGTAAGCGACGGGGGTCCTGGATTCCTTTCTCGTTGTTAGGGATGGAAGATTAATATCCTGCCCTTTGTGTTCTACTGGGAACATCAACACGTTATTCCGTCTTATGATGTATAAACTGACAAATCGATAGGTCTCTATGTATCTTAAGTAGAAAGTAGACTTGCAGATGGTATATTCTAATGAAACTTCAACCAGGTCTATTATTTATTTTATGAGAAGTAATTAAGAGCAGTGATAGCCTAACGGTTAAAACTTGCCCTCTCAATCCGGAGGTCCGAGGTTCAAACCCAGGCACGCACCACTCGACCGAGTTGCTCGTCGAATTGGGACACATTGAAAATCAGTGGCCGTAGTTCGCCACGGTGAGGCTGAGTGTGGACCCTTTTCTAAAATTTTACTGCAGTAATGGTCACATTTAAAATTAATGTATACTGTTAAGTATGTCTTATTATGTTGTAGTATTTTTTTTACAAATAAACATATCTTTCTTTCTTTCTTTCTTTCTAATTTATGTGCGTATTAGAAATTAATTATCACTGCCTTTGAGACTGCTGCACTGAAGGAAAACATCGTGAGGAAACCTACACACCCAATATTTCTTAAAAAAGAAATTCTCGGAGGTGTGTGAAGTCCACCAATTCGCACTCAGCAAGCGCGGTGGGCTATGGCCTAAACTCTTTTATTCTGAGAGAAGACCCGTGCCCAGCAGTGGGCCAATAATGGGTTTGATGAGAGATTTATAAGTCCATCCATTTATGTTCAAGTAAGAATCGAACTTTATAATAATAGGCCTGTAAGACCGTTGGTGTCCGCTTGTAAATAGTCAAAAATCGATTGTTTACTTGAAGAGACTATTTTTTAAAACGCGATCTCTATACTTATTTTACTTTTCAGTTAAGTCATTACCTAACTAATCTCATATTCCATATTTATTTCCATTTAGTTTTGACATTTTGACGTATAACTAAACATTTGATGTTTAGTTGCACGACGGTCTTTTGGTCAAAAAAAGATTAAAAAATCCTACTTCAGTCATTCATGAGTCTTACCTTGCACTTATGAACCAGGTAATCTGTTGGAACAGAGTCGGCAGTTCAACTGCCATGAATAATGCAGACCTTCAACTTCGGACTACGAACACAATTCACATTCAAGCAGCTCAACTTATAAGCAACTTATCAAGTTCAACAGAGCGTTCTACGGCTTTATTAACACTAAGCATGGCCCGCGGCTGTACCTGCGTAGTAACTTTTCATTCCGTCAAAGGAGCCTCCCCAAAGTTCTGATTTGAAATTTAAACTTGAACCTTTGATGATTTAAACTTTTATAAGACTGTCTCACACATCGTTGTAACATTATGATTAACCTGGTTTCCATTATGAATCAAATGAACATCATTAAAAATCCCGTTATCACTCGAGCCACAAAACATTTCCTTTAAAGTCATTTATTAGACGTTATAGTAATCACCGTTAAAGTCCAGGGGAAGAGACCAAGAGGATGAAGTCCTATACGTTGGTTCCGACCAGCGGATTTGGTCCGCCAAATCCGCACCACTCTCAACAGTAACATGAAATTTTATGTTGTATTTTTTTTCAAGCATGTTTTTTTTACATTGTGATGGAAGTTAGCTCCAGTATCTTGCCTTACAGTTACTAAAGATGAGGCCTGTTGGGCAAGACTGTTGGGCAACACTTGCATGATGCCATTCACGTTACTGAACGTTACGAACCGGCACCGTTGGCGTAATATAGTCCGGAATAAGGTGTTTCGTGGACCTCTTCACGGATCACCTTACAGCATTGTTACGACTTTTAGCATTGAGGACATCGACGCGAAGAAGAATAGACGCTATAATAGCGTTGAATATTGATAACTGGAATATGACTGATCTTATAACGAGCTGCATACAGCTTTAAAAGTTGTATGCAGCTCTACTGCATACAACTTTTAAAGGTACTGAATTGAAACAGTAATATGATATTATCCGTTAACTACATTAACAATAAAAAAAATTGATCGAAGAGCTAGGTTGGGCAAAAGGTACGCAGAATGGCCTCAAAGGCCAAGTGACTGAGAACTTCAAATAGACATCAGGAAATGTCTTGATGCCAAAGACCAATCAGAATAGCGTAAGTAATAAGAGTTTCATTTCCACAGACTGTCAAAGCCTAACCTATCAAAAGCTATCAAAGAATGTGTAGAATCCGAAGAAAGTATTTGAATTCCGTTTCTAATGTTAGTTCATTTTAAAGTTTTAAAGTAAAGTAAGTATATTAAATATGAGTAATTATAATTACGTAGATTTGATAGATAATCCCCTACTAACAGTTGTCTTACAAATGTCTAGAATTATAGTCATCAACAAAAATATTTAGTATTAAATATTAGACTATGTTCAAATTAAGTAATTTTACATAATATTACATCTTTTCAACGCAACAAAAACGTGTGTTTTCTAAAAGAAAATAAGTTCCTTTTTATCAGATTAAATACGATATAAATACGATTTTCTCAAATTCCAAACTAAATCTCCAGTTGCATGATCCCCAATAATGCAACGTTGTTCGAACGTCAAGACCCTTATTTGTGGGGATGGCAATAATCTTTCAACCTGCGAATCAAACTATCCCCTAACAACGACCCCTGTTGTATGCCTAAGACGTTACACTGGAACTAATCTTAAGATTGATTAGTCTACCATTCCATTGTACAATTGCTGCAATTACTTATACCTATTTAGCGTTGAGGAGGAAAATATAATATTAACTTATACGAAATATTTAATTCAAATAGTATTTCATAAAATTACTATTATAACATAAAAGTGGCTAACGATCAGGTATCTTGAGCCATAATCGTTTTTCCTTACTTTTTTCGTGTTTTATAAATAATTGTTATAGTTTCAAAATCTCTTGATTATATCGTCAACCCATTATTGTTCCACTGCTGGGTACGAGTCTTTGCTCAGAATGAGAGAGTTTTAGACCATAGTCCATCCTGCTGGCCAAGTGCAAATTGATGGACTTCACACACCTCCAAGAACTATTTTTTAATGAACTTTTGGGTGTGTAGGTCTCCTCACGATGTTTTCCTTCGCCGATAAGCAGCATAATTAATTTCTACTACGCACATAAATCAGTGGTGCATGCCTGGGTTCGAACCTCGGACCTCCCGATTGAGAGAGCAAGTTTCAACCATTAGGCTATCACTGCGATTTCTTGATTATTGCTATACATTTTATCACTGTCTTGAACAACACTTCAATAACACTTAGCCAAAAACATTTTACGATCCCGAAAACAGAAGGAACAAGGGTTCCCCGCACTGCACTTTTTAAGCGATTTCTTTTATTACCAAGCACGGACGGGGCCCCTTGGATGTTAGCGTATGTATCGTATCGGTGAAAAGCGCAGGTTTACGACATTGGTTTATAGTGCAATGAACGCGAATGATTGAATTAATGTCCTCCCATCGTAAGGCAAAGATTAAGTCGAAGAACTACTTATTAATATTATGAAGGCGAAATCGGAAATCGGATTTTTATTAAATTAGGCACACAAAGAATTAAAAACCTTGATTAAAACATAATCTCTCTCTTTATTAGTCTATGATTATGGATCTCTAAGAATATAGAGTATGAACATACATACTTATATGCATATTATATAATAATTGCTATACCAAGTTTTAAAAGATAAACGTTCTTGAAAAAAAATTAGATTCTTTCGTACTGTACCAAGGAAGAAAATATCGCAACGTTATATGCCATATTGTGATCTTTGATTCTGAATGACTCAAATGGGTGGGAAGGCCAAATGAGAATGTGTAGCAAGTAGTAAAAATAGTAAACTATAGGTTTGAATAAAAAAGTAAACTCTATTTTAGGCTTAAAAGATTTATACATGTTTCGAGTCGTTATCGAGATCATTCTGTGAAACAGGATGTAATTTTGGCAAAGGGAGATCTCCCACCAGGCTAGTTGATCATGCCTGGGGAGCGGCCGTGCTCCGACAGTCGTTATTTGGAACTTGTATATATGCGGGGTATTGAAAATGCTTCGATAGCGTGTTTCAGAATACTAGTAGCGCCATCTCTTGATGAGTAGCGTGAAGTCGCCACATAATATTATTGTGACATCGTGAATTTCGCTTGAAATGGTCAAATTGAAGGGAATGCAAAAATTGTAAAACCAAGTTCATTTATATGAAAATTCACTTAATTATCATACTAGTCACCCGTCGCATCGATAGAAATTCAACCGTTATTTAAATTAAAAAACTAAACTTCATATTGTCTAAAGTAGTACGAATATTTCTCAAATTCAAATAAAATGTAATAATTTTTAAGTAATTTTGAACACGCCCGTTAAATATGAAAAGATGTTTAATTATCTAAGCCACATTTAAAGGCAATAGCGGTATTTTGACAAAGACATCTGACATTTTTGACGTTATGTGTTTTCATAATAAGACATTGAATGTTCTATTTCGTTTACTGTGTATGTGTTTGTGATGTATGTGTGTAACGTGTTTTTAGTTGATTTTATGTATGACTAGCCTTTGCCCGCGGCTTCGCTCGCGTGGAATTTAGTCTGCCACATAAAGTTTGCAAGGTTGTAGAGCAATGGTTCAACCAGGGAGGCATCACCGCCGCACCTATTCCTACCGTGAAGCAGATCTTGTGTTTCATTTCAAGGGTGTGCCTGCCGGCTCACTTTTATATGAGGCGATCATCATAGTCCTCGGGAGTAGCAACGCATCTGTGATTTACTTCAGATTGAACCCTTGCCCTACTTCCTAAGGCGATTAACATACGGTTCGCTCACTGCCACGGTAGGCAGTGAAGCAGATCTCATGTTGTATTGGGGTCTAATAAATCCGTTGATGCCTCACAAACGTACACCGACTAACCGCGCGGTCCAGCGGTGTTCTCATCACCACCGTGTCTCCGCGTGAACGACAGTGCGGGGGGTCGGCGCCTCACACACGGGCTGGCGCCTAACCGCGTGGATCATCGTTGCAGCAAAAATGCATTTCAATATCGAAAAGTTTATTTTGATGATCGGTCCATCCGCGCGTACATGTGCGTAAACCGCCTTAGGCTACGTACTCACGGCGCGGTTTTCACCCGCGGCCGCCGCGGTTGCGGACCCACAGCTTTTGTGCGAAACTCACGAGACCGCCTATTTTTGCGGTTCCCCTGCCGTCGCGGTTGTGATTATCGACCGCAAACGTGGCGGGCGAAAACCGCAAGACGGGCGGTTTACCATCAGTCGAGGTCCTGACTACTGCAAGCGCCCGCCAACTGATCGCAGAGCGCGCGGGCGCAAACCGCCACGGCTGCGGCTGACCGCGGCCCGCGCGGTTTTACAGGTTGCCCGCCGGTGCAGCGGGAGCCGCAAACAACCGCGCGCATCGCGGGTGGAAACCGCGCCGTGAGTACCTAGCCTTACCGCGCGGGGCACCGCTATTCGCGGCGGTGCGCGGTG
This sequence comes from Spicauda simplicius, assembly GCA_949699795.1. Lineage (NCBI taxonomy): Eukaryota > Metazoa > Arthropoda > Insecta > Lepidoptera > Hesperiidae > Spicauda > Spicauda simplicius. The sequence goes on from OX453066.1 coordinate 3,903,184, forward strand.
CCGTGTGTTAATCGCCTAAATCAGTGTGTTCAAATTTCAAATCACAGGCACGTATATTAATTTGAATTAGTTTTGAAATAAGACTTACTCTAAAATTAAAAGTTTTAAGAAAGGGTCTCAAAACGCGTGACGGTTACTAACGCGCAGTTAGCTAGCGTAGTCAACTACGACCTAAACTACTGCTAATCTGACATATGTGCCGAGTTGTGTTACATTAAAAGGTCGATGACGATTGAATAACATATTTGACCTTTCCGCTGTTTCATTCTCATAGACTTTTTTTCTTTTTTGTCGAGGGAGAAACCTTCAAAAGGTACGCCGTGGGAGCGACGCAGGGTTATCTGGGATTCTTATAGCACCAGGACTCCGGGATCTTCAAAGGAACGCAACTGGAGTCCTCTGAGTGCATTGCCCCATCGGGCTCCTCCCAAGTGAGCGGCTGGGCCCACCACTCCATCTGGTGTTTACCACGATATGCGACCACACGTATGCCACCGTCCTTCCCGGGATCACCTGGCTGGACGGTTCAAGCTCCGTCCATCCTGGCTCTCACGATAGCATGCGACCACACATGCTGACATCTTTCCCGAAGTTGCTGACTGGGTGTTTCGAGCTCTCCGTCTAACCGCCCGCAACCCCGAAAGCTCCCTTTTAGTTGCCTCTTACCACAGACAGGGGATACCGTAGTCTTATTCCCGGAACTACAGAGACGTCATTGACCTTTCACATTTTGCTCCGTGTTTTATAACCATTCAAATATTAATATCATATACAACTTCGTTGTATACGGCGGCGGCGCACGGCGCGTACTGCCGGTCAATCAATTGACTACGCAATATGTTATACTCGTAATATCTTCTAAACTACTTATCCAATTTACATGGTGTAAAAAGCAGATTCAATCTTTATTAGATGTTTGATTTTTTGAAATCATTTATTTTGATAAGGATTAATATTTAGTTTGTATAAAACCCATGGAAACATCAACTTGATATTTTTAAAATTTTCAAAGTATAAAAAGAGTTATTGTGGATTATACATAAAATATAGACATATGCTGTCGCGGACTTTTATTTACATCTATGTGAGCCAAACAATCCCACGGTACATTATATTTGGATATCTCCAACGGTTTAGGCAGCGTACGCGAAGATAGCTCTCAGAGCACAACTTTTTTTCCGACTAACCTGATATTTCTCGTTATATTATAATCTTATAAAAAAAAAAACATTACAAATTATAGCCCATGTGTTATTCTGATGTATAACCTATACTACTGTAAAGTTTCAACCTAATCCGTTGAGTAGTTTTTGCGTGAAAGAATAACAAATACACATACATCCTCACAAACTTTCGCATTTATAATATTAGTAGGATAGGATATAATTATGCATTATTTGAAAAAAATATTAACTTTCTGCACTCCTTCTCTACGTCCACTATAACCGTGCAAAATTTCATACTAATCCGTCCGCGGCATATTACTTAAAAAATCGTCACAAGTTTTTGCTTCACGTATTAATATAATAATAATATTTTGTTACCAAATCAATAACTAAATGTATTGTCCCATCTGTTTTAGTAAATGTTCTTTGATTATTCCACTGGACATCAGTTTATGGGCAACAGGACATCGCTGTTAAGTGACGGAGACCCACTTCCTGATTTTATGTGCCATATCTTATGGAATTTTGTGATAAAGCTAATGGCATTTTTCATGTTGCTTCCCGTTTTAATGCGGTTTTAATGTATACATTTATCTACACATAATGCTTTTATATTTTCATTTGCGTGGTTGGATGATATGTTGGCTGTAATAAAACTATGTTAGCGGGACCTGTTTTTGTTACGTTATGCGTTAGTATAGTTTAATGAAGGTCCCAAGTTCAATACTTGGTCGGAACTTCTAATTAAGGAATTAGATTTTGAATGTATCTGAACCTCATACCTGACCTTTAAAAGATTTTTTAATACTATATAATTTTATTATTCCTAAATAGAACGTTTCTTGAGCTAACTACGGCTTTACCGTTGCTAAAAATATATAGTGTGTTTCGGTTTAAAAATAATTATGACATAAGGATGCTAATAAACTTCTTGAGATGTGTGGCGACATCTCGCAACTGCATGCTCGCAACCACGCTATTGAAGTTATCTTAACATCATGTCTATTTACAAGCTTATAATAAGATTTTTATTTGATGCCAGTCACTCTCTTGGCTTACACACTTTTTTTGTGACGGAGAGAAAACTTTCAAACGGTACTGAAGCCTTAGAAGAGACTCCGTTTTATGTGGGATTTTTACTCACTAAAACCTCCTCGGTGGCCTTCCTCAGCGGTTGTAGGAGACACCGGGATCTCCAATGGAATGCACCGGTGTCCCCTAACGCGGCGCCCCTCACGGGCTCATCTCTTGGGGGATCTTGAGATGATTCTAGGGGTTGCTTGTTGGACGATTCGAGCTCCCACTCTAGGCATCCGCAACCCAAGAGGCCCCCTTTTAGTCGCCTCTTACAGGCATACCGTAACCGTATTCTACTCCTCAATTGCAAGGTGAAAACGCCGGAGAGGTTATCGTCTGCCCCAGCGGCTCCTTCGCCGAGCGGGATCTGCGCGCTCTCGGGCTCTTTCGGCGCACTCCTTTGCGAACATCACAGAAGGAGGTCACCATCTCGTTCTCGATCTTGTTGACCAGGATCCGCCGCTATAACTCCCACGATGGGCATTGCTCGAGCATTGGCTTATTATACACATAGTCGGGCTGGAGATCTAAATTAGCTAATATGGACCTTAGTCCTTGTATATTTATGTTTTCGATTACTGTTTCAATTATTACAAAAGCAAACGAAACTAATAACTCACTACATGCTATGAGATAAAACCATTGAATTATTGTTTTCAATTCATATACATTACGATAGCAATTATACAACGTTCAACAATTGTATTGGGGTATAAAAATATCATATTAATTATGTTCGAAGAACAATGTCTGTAAATAATTTTCGTACGCCAAATGCTATAAGAGGAATAATGATCACGTATCTTTTGATTAATTACGCCGAATATGGTCGGTCATTGTTTAGCTAATCGAAATGATTAAGTACTGTTATCTTTGTTAGTCATAAGAAAATTTCGTATGAAAGAAAAGGATGGCCTGAAATAACACATATGGAGTATTGTTTTGCTGAATCACAAGATAATCGAAGATTGAGTGATATATGAATACCGCAGAGTATGTAGTCGACGACCCGCGTGGCGCAGCGGTTACCATACTTATAGCGGTTACATACCGTTCGGACGCGCAATGTCGGTCCCAGGTGTCGATTCCCGGCCAGACAGGTATCTGAATGATGAGTTTAGATTCCTGTTCTGGGTCTGGGTGTTTGTATATTCGTCTTGTATGTGTAGAAAGCGTTAGTGTGTGTAGTGTCCTACATAGTTTCACTATAACTCTAGTTCTGCCTTAGTTCTTCTGTTCTACAAAGCCACAATTTAGTTTTAAATGTTTATAAATAAATATGGCTGTAAACAAAAGTAGTTTTAATAGCATTTAATTTATAGATTACATTATTAATATGTTCTTCTGTGACCTACCGATGGTCGTCAAAAGCATCAATTCACATATTTCATCTTTTCGTGAAAATAAACAAAAGGTTTCTAAAAACTAAAATACTAAAGTAAGATGATAGTTTAATAATATCACAACTAATCCTTGGAAAAATATTTCGTATATTCTGCTTAGAAAAATTGTCTGCGGCAGACGTAATCCCGATTTCAAAATAACAAAACAGTTGGGTTAGAAACAAAATTGAAAGAGTTTTTTCGTCTACATACTTATGTTCCGCTCATCCTTTATAAGGCTAAAATCTTTTTATGTTCATATTTGGGTTTTGATAATATTTCAAGAGTAAAGCGAGGTATTTTCATATTTACTAACATTATATCTACACTCTACACTCATAGAGCAGTGATAGCCTAATGGTTGAAACTTGCCCTCTCGATCGGGAGGTCCGAGGTTCAAACCCCGGCACGCACCACTGATTCATGTGCGTATTAAAAATTAATTATCACTGCTTTTCGGTGAAGGAAAACATCGTGAGGAAACCTACACATCCGAGAGTTCTTTAAAAAAAAAAAAAAGGACTCGGAGGTGTGTGAAGTCCACCAATTCGCACTTGGCCAGCGCGGTGGACTATGGCCTAAACTCTCTCATACTGAGAGAAGACCCGTGCCCAGCAGTGGGACGATAATGGGTTGACGACGACATAAGGATTAATACTGAACAAAAGACAACAGACTCGAAAATAACGTATTATTTTTAGTTAAAATATGGAACATAAAAATAATTATTGTGAGTTAACCTTAAAGAGATATAAATATGCTATCGTGGATTTATTTTATAATCACACACTCATAGCCCCACAGTAGGATTTTCTCCTGTGTCATGGGTGCCATGTAGACACACAAAGACGAATACACATACACCCAGACCCAGAACAAGAATCTAAACTCATCATTCAGATACCTGTCTGGCCAGGAATCGCACCCGGGACCCACTGCGTGTCAGACCGGTATGGTAACCGCTGCGCCACGCGGGTCGCCAAATATGGATATGTATATGGATTCTATATAACACATGTGTTAATATTGCAATGTAATATTTCTCACTTGTTTAATGAATAAATGAGTAAGTGTTTTAAAAATACCATGTGGTAGTATAAATATTTTATTCGCACTTGGCCAGCGCGGAGGACTATGGCCTAAAACTCTCTCATTCTGAGAGAATACCCAGGCCAAGCAGTACGACCATAATAGGTTAGCACCATTCTATCAATGATACTTTACACTGTTGTGTGTTGATTAATTTAATTTAATTTACGTTTTAGAAAGGTGTGGATGTTATTTGACTTAAATATGGGGTGACTTGTAGCTAAATTTCAGATAGAACATATTTTCTATAAGAAATTGGTAACAGATATCCTTAAGAGGCAATTACATAATTTTATAAGACAGATTGAAAAGATATTTATTTTCTATAATTAGTTCTGTAACACATTTTTGGGAGGTAGTGACAACTTTAAATAAGATAAATCGAATGTTCGTTATACAACATACTTGTGTCTATATATTACAATCTGTTATGCAAAAAAATCCCTTTTGACAAATGACTATGTACAACACAGTAAGTAAATAAAATTAGATAACATAAATGAGTGTGAGGCATGGTTCCCAAAACACTGGCGGCATTACCTTGCTGTACAGCTAGACTTAATCTTTGTGCAAAGTAACCGCCAGCCTTTTGGTCCCCGGAAGCTAGAATGTTAAGCTATGTTCGTTTACTTATTAAATCATCTAAAAAATCTGATTTGATTTGATTTGACAATAATCTAGCTTAATAAACCTCTTGAAACAATAACTTGGAAATCATTACAATTTATTTAAATTGGAGAAATATTGCTGCTACTTTGTATAATATGAAGTTTAGTTTTTTAATTTAAATTACGAACGAATTTCGACCGTGCGTCGAGTGACTAGTACAAAAAATATATAAACATACATACTTGTACATTATAATACTTAACGGGTACTCAAGATATGTGGTTTATGAATTCTTATAGAATTCTTTTTGCCGATATTTAAATTGATTAAAGAATTCATAAACCGCATATCGTGAGTGGGTACTCACGATATGCGGTTTGTGTTTATGTTATGTTAAGTATTATAATGTATCAATTCCGCGATAATACTAGTCTAAAATCATATACATACTTGTAACTCTCTAAACTCATCTACCACTCGAAAATTGAATACGGAATCTGCGTGTCAGACAACTGACCGCTCCATCAACTATTTCTGTAAGCATCATAACTACATTATAACGATCAGATCCCGCTACCCTGATCCTCCCCACTGCATTCCCGTTTCGCCAACTAATCAGTCGGTCGTCAATCAATTATGGGTAGTTTTTGTTCGCGCCTCTTCTGACCACAGAATTGTTATAATTCAGAAGTAGCATACACTATCTATTTCTAGCGTGAAGCAGTTCTAGCATTTCACTGGAAGTTTCAGGCATTATTGTATACGGCGACCTTTGTATAATCTCTGTATAATCGATTGTATAAGCGATTTTTGTATAATCTTAGTCTTCTGAAGCAGTAACACATCTGTGATTGACTTTAGAACTTTTGTTGAGTATGATTGCTTACAGATCCATATGCGATAGTTACTATCGGATCTGTAAGGTCACTTACCATTTGGTGCATTGCATAATCGTTTGATACTTCAATGTTATAAAAAAATCATACACTTAAAAGATTAGACTTCTCATGTAGGTCGGCCACATGTACATCGTTACCTTTGAGGTTTAAGCTTAAACGCTATAGGTATCCTTTCTTTATCACACTCTTAAAACACTAAAGATTCTACCATCTTCATTCATACATATCGTCCACCCATTATTCTCCCACTGCTGGGCACGGCTTCTCACGGAATGAGAGAGTTTTAGTCTATAGTCCACCGCGGTTGCCAAGTGCGAATTGGTGGACTTCACACAACTCCGATAATTTTGTTTTTTAAAGAATTCTCGGGTGTGTATGTGTCGTCACGATGTTTACCTTTACCAAAAAGCTGAGTGATATTTAATTTCTAATATGCACATAAGTTAGTGCCTGGGTTTGAACCTCGGACTTCCCGATTGAGGGGGGTTTCAACCGTTAGGCTATCACTGCTCGATTTCATTCATACACATCATGTTGCTGATAAAATAATCTTTTTATCACCTTTCCAGCTACATGATGTAAATTATTACGTCCCTAATTTATACAGTTAAGCTAACTTTACAAAATGACGAAAGGATGTCACCTTTATTCAGATTTTATTAAATCTTGGTTCAATTTATGAATAAATAGGCTTGAAAATTGATGTCTCGTCTTCGATTTACCTCCATTTATTTCTTATTCTGAGTTACGAACAAGTTTCCAAGAAAAGTCGGTCCGCCGCCCCTTCTGTTTACTCCCTAATTTCTTGGGTTATAAGAAAAATATGCGGTAAGGTATGGAAAATGTTGAGATAATGTAGGTATAAAGATGGAAGAGAAATTCCCAATTTTATGTTATACAGAGGTAACTAACTTAATAGTCCACTTTTTTTATCTGACTGAAGTAGACAAACTGACAAACGACCATACAGTCCACCTGATGGTTGCATCACTGCCGCCTATGGCCATCTGTAATCAACTACCTTGAAAAGTCCACTTGGTAAGTGGTCGCTGCTGCCCATAGTCACTTTTAAGTAACCCAGATAAGTTGAGAGTCCTGCAGACAAAGAACTAAATGAATTTTGACTTCTGTTCTGTGGAAAAAGCTACGTCCAATTTTAGTTTATCGAAAAGTAATCAACGAGCATACAAGCCTATTTAGAAGGTGGTAGAAACAGTGTGGTTCGACCGGGAAGTACCACCGCCACACCTATTTCTAGCGTGAAGCATTTTTTGCGTTTCGAAGGGTGTGGTTGCCGGCACACTTTTATATGAGGCGACCATCGTAGTCCTTGGGAGTAGGAACGCATCTGTGATTGACTTCAAATAGAACCCATGTTCTGTATGAAGTTGATTACAGATGTCCATGGGCGGCAGTGACCACTCACCATCAGGTGGACTACATGCTTATTTGCTACTTCAGTTAGATATAAAAAAATACAATCTTTTTAACGGTTAGTGGTCACGGATGCCAATGGTCGTACCTGAGTTCGGTCACTGACACGTTGCTACTCCTATGGACTAAGTAGAATTTAATTATTTTGGATTTTTGATGTTTAGATAAATTTGTTAGACAAACCGTACGCGATTTTTGAATCCGACCAGTTTCATAACAATTTTCGTTCCGATATTTGGCAGAATTTTTCAAACCTAATCGAAATTCCAGAACGAACTCTCTCGTTCAAACCGCGATACAGGGTTAAAAAAGTTGTTTTGAGTTTTTTTTGCGAAATTTTACGTATGTAGCTTGGTAAACCCTATATTGTATTAAAAACCAGAGGGGTGGGAAAGTAGAATTCTTATTTTGTTTGTTATTTGAGCTACTTTACTTTAGATAACTTGAAGTCGGTTCCTCTTCTTTTTTTATGCTAAAATATGTATATTTGTTATTAATTATTGTGTTTCTACACCTAGCACAAAGTCTACGCCTATAATTGTAATGGCATTACGCTATCCTTTCATGTACCTTGTACTGTTTTTGTGAAATGTATTAATGTGCATTATGTTGGCGTTTAACAAAATAAATAAAATATACGTGGTACATTTGATTCGTTTTTTTATTTTATGGTTCATATTTTGTACACTTGTATGTTTCAAAATAATAGGAACTTGCAATTGAACATTGCAAATATACAAGATTAAAGTAGTCCTATAATTTATATCTATTTCCTTTATAATAAAGCAGCAATCAATGCTATCGACATGCAAGTAAATGGCGACTCTTCTGATGTTGCAAATGACCATAGGTGATGGTGACTACTTTCAGTAGCGTACTACGTCAGCCGTATCGTCAGGTTTAAGTATAAAATTAAAAAAAACTTTATCCGTTATACCTAATCTCTGACAGTACTGTATGAATTAAAAATCTAGAATGTTTTCATGAGGATTCTATGGAGAGACATGTAGTCACGGAAGAAGATACTATAGTTTACTTAATCTTATCTAGGACCGAAGAACTAAGTTGTTGACCTTTCTGTATGCACTTTTACATGGGGCCCATCAAAATGTTGAGTAGGGCACGTAGAAGGTTAGTTGAATGAGGATGAAAATATTTTGGACATTATATTGGATAGGGTTCCGTACCCAAAAGGTAAAAACGGAACCCTATTTCTAAGACTTCGCTGTCCGTCTGTCTGTCTGTCTGTCACCAGGCTGTATGTATCTCATGAAACGTGATTGCTAGACAGTTGAAAATTTTACCGATGATGTATTTCACTTGCCTACTACACAATACTAAAAAAACAGAACAAAATAATAAAAATATTTAAGGGAGGCCGCCATAAAACGAACATGATTTTTTTCTCCCATCTCTACATAGTATAAAACAAAGTCGCTTCTCGCTGTCTGTCCTTATAAATGCTTAGAACTTTAAAACTACGCTACGGATTTTAATGCAGTTTTTTTAATAGATACAGTGTTTCAAAAAGAAGGTCTTTCTGTACAGCACATGTATAATATATATTAAATGAGAAACACTGACATATTAGATTTTTTATAGATAATGATACGGAACCTTAGCTCACAGACTCACGCTTAGCCGGTTCTATGTATCTGACGGGACTACCACTGACTCGTATAATCCGGATTTCCTAGCTTAATTCAGATCGCTATTTAGCAGACTTTAGTTGCAAAGTCCGATGAAACTATTTGTTCGGGTTCGCTAAATGAAATTGGACGTAATGGAATTTAATTTCACAATAGTTTTTGATACAGCGTTCGGAGTTTGGTTGTTGAAGCCGGCTTAAACTGATGTGAGTTATTTTATTTGAACCTAAAAATAGTAACAATACCAATTCATGATATTTTGGACAGGTAAACTTTACATTGTCATTGTAGTTCCGGGTAAGGCTACAGCATCACCTGCCTGTCGTCCGAGGCGACTAAATAGGGGGCTTCCAGGAGTGCGGGCAGCAATAGTGAGAAATAGAAAGTATGGAAGCCGAAGAAGAGCCCAAAAGGGACATCTCTTTCGGAGAACTCCGGTTGTGTTTAGGTGTATTGGTTTCCTGACGACGTTTTCCTTTACAGTAAAGCAGTGATAGTAAATTTCTAATACGCAATCAGCAGTGATAGTTTAATGGTTAACCCTAGCTACTAGCTCTGTGGATTGAGGTATAAATCTCAGGCACGCACCACTCATTAAAATATTTAATGCTTAATATTAATAATTTATAACATAACTAGTTGACCTGGCAAACTTCGTTTCGCCAAAAGTCAAATATCTAAAATTATTATCAGTATTTCTTTACTATATTATACTCATATTATACACAAAAACCTTCCTCTTGAATCACTGTGCCTATTAAAAAAACTGGATTAAAATCCGTAGCGTAGTTTTAAAGATCTAGGTATACACATGGACAGACAGCGAGAAGCGACTGTTTTATACTATGTAGTCATAACATATTACTTTAATAAATACCAGGTCCCTGAGATTCAAACCATAACGGCGTATGACAGGCTTAATGAATATCATTAATTTGTAACATCTGATAATTAGGTCACTGGAGCGCTGATTAATTTGATATCATTAAATTCCTTATGAACTGCATGGAATTATGGATGAAGGATAACGAAAATATTAGAAATATTTAACGTTCGTCTATGGTTGCGAAACCACCTGTTAATACTAGAAAACAGTTAAAATGAATGGTAAGTTAAGGAAAAAAAGGTTGCAGGATGGTCTATAGGCGGCGATGGCATAAGAGGTATACAACCAACATAGCGCTTATAGTGCCTACAGATTTTCCCTTTCTTAGTAACAGTTTAGTAGTACAGGTTGTTCTTTGTAAGTTGTACAGGTGGTAGAACCAGTGCAGTTCGACCGGAGAAGTACTACCGCCACACCTATAACCAGCGTGAAGCATTTCTTGCGTTTCGATGTAAGGATGTGCTTGCCAGCACACTATTATATAATGGAACCATCATAGTGCTCGGGAATAATAACGCATCTGTGACTGACATCAGATAGAACCTATGTAGATGGACCCAGATGGACATCTGGTAGCAACTTTATATAGGAAGTTGCTTCCAGATGTCCATGGGCTGCAATGACCATTTATCATCAGGTGGACTGCATGCTCGTTTGCTACTTCAATCAGATAAAAAAAGAAGTTCAGCGTGACATTGAATTAAACAGACTTTTAATAGTTTATGGTTATGATAACTGCTTCTACGATTTTCTCCAGTATTAGGGGACACAAAAAACAAGTACAGTTCCTCTGGCCCGGGATCGAACCCCGAACTCACCGCGCCTCAGATCGGTATGCTGACTACGCTTCGCGATTTCATCAATAATCCTCAAATCCTTTAGCCGTACATCTATCTATCAAATAGTACTAACATTTTGTTATGTAGATCCATTATTCATTTTATATCAATGAAATTTTACACACATAATTAGGGATACCTCATATGTATATATAACTAGCTTATTCTCGCCGCTGTGCTCGCTTTGATTACGTTTGCCACAGTAATTCCCATGTGTTAATCCAACTACCGGAGCTCCAAATTTCAGTATAATCCACCCATAACCAGTAGTTTTGACCTGAAAGAGTAACAAACATTCTTTCCTGTCGCGAACGTTCAAAATGTGGAATGAGCTTCCTCCTGAGGTATTCCCGGAGCGTTAAGACATGGGGCTCTTCAAGAAAGGTGCATAAAGAGCTCTCCTTCAAAGCCGGCGACGCATCTGCGACTCTGATTTATCAAATATCCAAGGCGACGGTGACCACATTCCATCAGGAGGCCCGTCTGCCTTATCGCTAAGTACCTAAAACTATAAAAAATACATAAACCCTCTGAAACGTTCACATTTATACTATAAGATTTAAGATTAATGTTAAATATTATTTGATTACAATAAAGGGGGTCATACCCCACACTTATTCTTGATCCGTTAAATTCGCGACTGTTTAATTAAGCCAAGTTTGTCTTGTTGATTGTTCGCCAATTATAACTTAGGGTGTGTGTTTGACGTTGATTTGTTTGGTGACAGTAGCTATTTAGAACTTGTTAATGAATAAGTGTTTAGAATTTGATTAGTGTGTAATTTTGTCTGGCTGACTACAATATAATAACGATAGACCACTACGTTCCTCTGTTGATTATGTAGTGAAGAAAACTTTGGGTGAGTGGCTAATCCATATCTCTTGGATGTTTATTATTATTTTTTTTATTTGACTGAAGTAACAAACGAGCATGCAGTCCACTTGATGGTAAGTGGTCACTGCCGCCCATGGACATCTGTAATCAACTTCATACAGAACATGGGTTCCATCTGAAGTCAATAACAGATGCGTTGCTACTCCCGAGGACTATGATGGTCGCCTCGTGTGAAAGTGTGCCGGCAACCACACCCTTTTATCGAAACGCAAGAAATGCTTCACGCTAGAAATAGGTGTGGCGGTGGTACTTCCCCGGTCGAACTACACTGGTTCTACCACCTTATTTATTACTTATATATGGCTTTCGTTTGTTAATATGTTTTAATAACCGCTATTTTATGATAAACCATTCGTTGTTACAAGACTAGGACAAAAACCACAATTTAACTTAACATAATTTAACTTTTATATGTATCTGTTAAAGTAAAATATATTATCTGTACAGTTTTTAAATCGTGCCTTCCATCTCACGTCTTTGCATTATCTGTGACACTTGTCTTTTTCACTACTCTGCGGAACACTTGTAACAATACATATACCAGTCGTGGGCATCTAGCCTTTAGTCTTAGATAAATAATCCTTCGAAAAATAAGGTGCATTTAAAAGTCTTATTAAGACACTAAATATGATATAGTAAATTAGAAAAAATCTTTCTATCTAAACCAATCAGTCTGTCAGTCGATCTTTTTATAAAAAAACTAGACTTGTGACAAGTGATGGAACATAATCTTAGTGACGACGCCTTGGTGTAGTGTCGTGGTATTGAATGAACTTAATAGACTATTCTTTTTTATTTCGAGTAGAGGTAAACCTTCAGAGTACCTAGTGACGTGAGCGCGTCACAGACATATTTGGGATTTTATCCACTAAAATCCTTTCGCAATACAACTCGGCGAGTCTAGGCAAAGTGCAGACAATGCCCGGGAAAGTATCTTTCATCCCAAATTTTTGGGTGCTTACGACGACATACGAACTCATAGCATCCTCCTTTTAGGAGATGCTAGCTGAGTGGATCGTACCCTCATTTTCCTGCCTACAACTTCGGAAGCCTGCTTTTAGTCTTCTGTAAGTGTATGCTGGAAAAGCCGTAGCTCAATTCTGGGCCTAAGAACAAGGTATGTATATATCCTTTTCATTTGGATTTATTTGCATTAATAACATAAGTGCAAAGATTCTATTGACTCCCTGAAATGAGTGCTATATATCGTCAACCCGTTATTGTCCCACTGCTGGGCACGGGTCTCTAAGCATGAGAGAGTTTCGGTCCATAGTCTACCGCGCTGGCCAAGTGCAAATTGGTGGACTTCACACACCTCCGAGAACTTTTTTTTAACGAACTCTCGGGTGTGTAGGTTTCCTCGCGATATTTTCCTTCACTGAAAAGCAGTGATAATTAACTATTAATATGCATATAAATCAGTGGTGCGTGCCTGGGTTTGAACCTCAGACCTCCCGATTGAGAGAGCAAGATTCAATCATTAGGCTATCACTGTTCTTTCAGTTAGTAAACAAACTATATATTTGCCTTTTTCAATAACTTCAAAGAGGAAGCTAGGATGCTTTTAACGAAACGAAATGCGTCTATTTGCAAACATTATATTTGAACATGAATACCGATTGCGATTCAAAGGGACACCACGACGATGATGGAACGTTTACTTAGTGGTTTATAAAAATAGTATGTGTCTACCAATATGTAAACGTGTACATTTACATAAATAAGGGAGGATGTTACGCATTAATATAAATTGTGCTTGCTTTATAAGCCTATAGAAGTATTTTAGATTTCACACATCTTATCTTACTAGTCACCCGTCGCAACGGTCGAAATTCGACCATAATTTAAATTAAAAAACTAAACTTAATATTGTCCAAAGCAGCACCAATATTTCTCTGATTTAAATAAATTGTAATAATTTTCAAGATATTTTGAACGCACTCGATAAAGCTAAAAAAGGTTTATTAACTAAGCCTCATTTAAAAGCAATGGCGGGTATTTTGACAAAGACATCTGATGATCTGACATTTTGGACGTTTTCATAGTAAGCCATTGAATGTTTATTTCGTTTATTATTTATGTTTGTATCAAATGCAAGGTAGTGTGTGTAATGTGTTTTTAGTCGATTTTATGTATGTTTTATACATTATTTGAAAAAAAAATTAACATTGCGCAGTCTTTTCCTACATCAACTATAACAGCAAGTTCTCAAGGTGGCAGAACCAGTGTAGTTAAACCGGGGAAGTACCACCGCCACACCTATTTCTAGCGTGAAGCATTCCTTGCGTTTCGATGGAAGGGTGTGGTTGCCGGTACTTTTATGTGAGGTGGCCATCATAGACCTCGGGGGTAGCAACGCATCTATGATTGACTTCAGATGGAACCCATGTTCTGTATGAAGTTGATTACAGAAGCCTGTGGGCGGCGGTGACCACTTATCATCAGGTAGACTGCATGCTCGTTTGCTGCTTCAGTCAGATAAAAAAAAGTATCTTAAAAACGAATCACAAAATTTGCTTCACGTATTAATATACAATTATATTAATCCCTAACATATATGTTACACATGCCACTATGCCAACTAAACAACTAAGTCTGACTAAGACGAGGGTGGATCAAGACGTCGGCACATAATTTTTCAATTTGCCCAGTTAAAACGTTTAGGAGATTGATTAATAAATCTCCCGCCATGGGGGAGTTATCGAGTTAGCGGCACCCTCGGAACCAGTGATCTCAGTTGGGGAATTTTGTAAACATACGTCTAAATCAGAGCCGGTTTTTGAAGTGAAACTTCTTTATCGGGGTGGAAAAAATTTAGTGTAACATTTTTTCGTTACGCGCCATCTTTTTCTGTTACGCGCCATCTTTTTCTGTTACGCGCCATCTTTTTCTGTTACGCGCCATCTTTTTTTTCCGTTACGCGCCATCTTTTTCTTATCCCTACCACGCGTGATATTAGATAGATTAGATTATTAGATAAAGTTTAATAAAAGCCTTTTATTAAACTTTATCTAATTTAACTTTATTTAACCAATTTCTGTAAAGTTGCATATAGTAAATTATTTTTTGAAAAATAACGTGATAAAGAAGTTTCACTTCTTACGAGTGTACGCTAGTACACGCACACATTTTCTTTTTTACATAAATTCACGTATGTTTTTGATATTTATTAACGAACCCCCGATGTCACTACATAGTATAAAACAAAGTCGCTTCCCGCTGTCTGACCTTAGTATGCTTAGATCTTTAAAACTACGCTACAGATTTTAATGCAGTTTTTTTAATAGATAGAGGAATTCAAGAGGAAGGTTTTTAATTATAATACATGCATAATATATTGGAGGAACACTGACAATTTTAGATTTTTGACTTTAAGGCGGATCGAAGTAAGGCGGGTCAGCTAGTTTTTTAATAAATGTAATTTTCTGAACATGGACTTCTCGTTCTTTTTTTTTGGGTGAAAGCTTGATTCAAATTGGTTTAGGTGCACATACACTAAAGTTTTGTTCCTACTGATAAAAAAAAATCAAGGAAATTTTCACAGAAGAAACATACACATTAATTTTATTTATTAAAATAAATCAAAAAAGCATACATGCGGTCTTTTTATATCGATTATTGTTTTAAATTTTTTTCTGAATCTTTCATTTTTTACTCGTTACATCTTAATCGATTAGAACTCTCTATTAAATAAATATTTAAATAATATTCTATATGGACCCAATATTTAAATCAAGACATAAATTTAATTACCCGCAATGTAAGTATTTCAAGTGAAAACATAGAACCCGTGAAAGGTTCTAAGAGCGATCGTCCAGTGTGTGGATAGCACTCCACGCTTTCACAACAGCCGTTTATCATCGCCGTCCAGTCGCTACTAGAAATACTTGGATAGTTTCAACTAGCTTTACCCCGCGGATTTAGCTATGTTTAAAAAAAACTTTTAAATATTGTAAATGCAATATTATTACTATTATTATTATTTTTAAATGTGAAATTTGTGAGTATGTATGGTTGTTATTCTTTCAGTAAAACCTACCGGTCGAATTTTGCTAAGGCACAGACGCAGTTAACTCCCTTTTTTTACACATAAAGTTAACGGTCTATATTGGTTACTCATTATTTTGGTAGATGTAATCCGAGCAGATAAAGCCGGATAACCTCGCTAACGTTTGTAGTGAACATAGTATAAAACAAAGACGATCATACACGCGACCAGACCCAGAAGATTTATCTTAATTGATTATTCAAATATCTGTCTAACCGTGGATTCGACCTGGAACCCTCTGCGTATCAGACCGGTATGGTAACTGCTGCGCCACGCAAGTCGACAGGTGTCTGAATGATGAGTTTAGATTCATTTTCTGAGTTTGGGTGTTTGTGTATTCGTCTTGTGTGTGTCCATATTAGCCACTACACAGGAGGAAATCCTAGTGTTGGGCTATAAGTGTAGAAAGCGTGTGTGTTTAATTTTATTTCAGTAGTTGTGATTTCATGTGATAGACAAAGAAACAACGGAACAGACAAAAGTTTTAGAAGTTATAGAAATATTTACTTGTTCCGTAACTACTTTTAACAAAAATATATACTCGTAGTGAACAGACACGCGACTCTCATTTTATGTTATGTTTATATATAGATGGGAAGTAATAAAGTCTGTGTATTGTGTTTCAATGTAACTTCTTACATTATAATAGATTAGATCCCGATCTAGAAATTGTATCTAGATTGCTAACATTATACGTGTTCGATGGATCCCCGTCAAGACTGAATTTGCAAAACTAATTACATCTTCGTTGCAGAATTGTTATAATGGGATAGAATAAGTCACATATAATTTAAGATAAAATTAACGAAGGCGTTTTAATGAAATCGTGGTATTGATTTCATACTGTTATGAGAACAGCAAAGTGTTTAATCACAGGCATAACATTTAAAAGTCGTTTCTAATGATACGTCATACATTAGAATAACACTTCTTTGCGCCCTTTGACTCCTTTTTTTTATAGTGCGTAATCCTCACGGATACCCAGCCGCTCGGGGTAGCAGCTGGGTTATGCCGGACTCTTACCGCCTAAACCCCTACTGTGTTTTCTCCTCGCACCGTATGGCGGGAACGCGGGTGCGCTTTCTCATGGCTATGAGAGAGCGCGGTAAAGAGTAGCCTACGCCACTCTCCACCCTCCTAACTATATCCCACCATATAAACCATATCATAGAATAGCTTTGAGGCGACGTGAAAGAGGAACAAACAAACGCACTTTCACATTTATAATATTACTAAGTATAGTAAGTATGTAAGTATGGAGTATGGATAGACCAGGTTAGGGTTGTACTCGCTTTTTACCAACCGCCGCTAAAAAGCGAGTACAACCCTAACCAAAGCCAGGCCCAACGCCTATATTGATGAAATGTAAATCATCGTAATGTATTCCACACGATATAAGATTAAATGTATCCATAACGCCTCAGGTGCGTTGCGGCCATATTATTGCGCAGATTACGGAGATGACCGCCGGAATCAATTGAATATTAATTGCTTTTAAAGACCCCGCGGATTATCCGATCAATTGCGATGGTGATGATGGCGCACGTACGGAAATGGAGGATTGTTTAGGCATTATTTGTCTATTTTGTTCGATTATATGGTGATATGATGACAATAAAAGCTTTTTACATTTATAGTCTCACTCTAGGATTTTTTCTGGTCGGAGATACCGTCGATGAACCAGAATATAAATTGGCCGTGAACAGAACATTTCTTTGCATTACTTGAACTTTCTGCTCTTATACATTATAATATTCGTATAATCTTAGGTATACATAACAGTAACGGCCTAATGGTTGAAACTTGCCCTCTCGATAGAGAAGTCCGAGGTTCAAACCCAGGCACGCACCACTGATTTATGTGCGTATTAGAAATTAATAATTACCTACTGCTACGGTTTAGGAAAACATAGTGAGGAAACCTACACACCCGAGAGTTCTTTAAAAAAAATTCTCGGAGGTGTGTGAAGTCAACTAATTCGCACTTGGCCAGCGCGGAGGACTATGACCTAAACTCTCTCATTCTGAGAGAAGACCCGT
Organism: Spicauda simplicius; assembly: GCA_949699795.1. NCBI lineage: Eukaryota > Metazoa > Arthropoda > Insecta > Lepidoptera > Hesperiidae > Spicauda > Spicauda simplicius. The sequence continues at coordinate 3,921,195 of OX453066.1, forward strand.
GCCCAGCAGTGGGACAATAACGGGTTGACGAGAATCTTATATACAGTACTAGTTTAATTGACCTCCGTCATGTATTAGACTTCATAGCATAAAGAGGACAACTTTTGGTTAAGTATATCTCTCTTTTCAGTTATTCTAATTGAATAAAATGTAGCCTAAAGCCGTTTTCGATATACGTCCTATCACATTCCAGAAGATTTATTCAAATTTGACCACTACTTCCTACCGAATTGAATCCGTCTAAGGTCTATGAAGAACTCTAGCTTTATCATGATTTACGATTTATTCATGCAGAACCAGTTTCTGCAATGTATTATCATGTTCTTTTCATTTCGTTCTCATTTGACCTAATTCTAATGTTATGTCAGCAGACAAAGTCAAAGCTTTCTGGCAAAGCCACATTCTTCTAATGTTTGTGGTTCATGACCTACATCATGGTAAAGAAACCGTTGAAATTGGAAGTGTTGTAATGAATTTTACGGTAATGAAAGTTTCTGAACCAGATAAGATTAAAACCGGATTTTAGGTTTTATTATTTGCATAGTAAATAAGGATCACTAACTATCCTTAATAACTATGCAATTTTAAAGCAACTAACTAGTTGCTTAAAGAAAACTATGAAGACATAATAATAAATTATACAAAAAAAAAAAACATGAAAATTCTGCTATATTTGTGTATATTTAACAAAAGTGTTTGTATTATTTGTATATCTGTGTGCATGCATACGTGTTTGTTGTGTATGTGGGTGTATACTTCTATGTATAAATACGTTTTACTACTAATTAAAAAACCAAGCTGGTTTCACTCTTAAACACCCTTACACAGCTCCATTGTGAAAATACGAAAATAAACATTATTAATCACACGAAAATACATTTTAAATAATTCGCGGACACAGATAAAACATTCCGCACATTCAGAGGGGTTCTGCATACGCAAATTAATTCATCAATTATAATTGACCACGCTGACATATCGGGTAGCCATGAATCTGACGTATTTTGACGTACATTTCACGGGAAATTGACGAAAATAAAAGCCTCTACGTGTATACGAAACGAGCGGTAATGAAAATATTTTTTTCATTGCGATACGGTGTGCCGATGTTATCGTTCTGTGGACATGGCGAAATGAACGAGCGTTAAATTGAATGTTCTTTCTGTAAATTTGTGTTTCGTTATAATATTTGCATTGCTTTTTATTTTTTACTGTGTAAAGTTAATGTCTTAATGTGGGTTTTTTGAAAATAAACAAGCACAATTCAGGGTTGTAAGTTATTATTTATGGAGTAGCTAAAAAATCTAAATAAAATATCCTTATTTTTCGGAAAATATTTAATTTATTTTAATGCAAATAAGAAAAATGAGACTAACTTATAAATTTCATTTTCATAATAATAATTATTATTATCTTGAGTTTGAACTAAAGGGAAACACAGTCCTGCATGAGGCGACCTCATAAGTCCTCGGGAGTGGCATCGCACTGTGATTGACTTCAGATAAAACCTATGTTCTATATGAAGTTCCTTACTGACTGCATGCTCGTTTACTGCTTCAATATTATAAAACAAGTAATAAAAACAGCTTAGTGCGATTATTTAGCATGTACCAGTCTGTTCCACTTCACGTGTTATTTTTTTTTTCACTGTTATTTAATGCCTTTACAACTTCGTATGTTATTTCGTCAGACAGTAACACTCGTAACATTTCCCCATCACGTCATCCTCATGTCTGTCATACGGCACGAGTCATTCATGTATTGAATAAAACTATGTAAAATAAAAAAAAACTAAAATATACACATGAACTGATAACGAAGAAAACAAAAAAAGCCGTTCAGATACTTCTCGGTTCTTCTCCGAAAAAAGATAGAATCCGTAAGAAAATATTACTTAATTTAATTTAGTGGGCCTATAGAAAATACATATCTTTTTCCATTACCATTACAAATTTCGTTTTTATGTTAAATCATTGTCGAATTTCAATCGTTGCGAAGGGGTGGTGTACTTTAAAACTCCATCCATATCCCATTTTGTCAGACAAGAATACCCGTAACATCCCCAGCAGGTCATCCTCATATCTGTCACGGCACGAGTCGTTCATTCAATGTCCGACAAAACATGTCCATTCAAAGCATTCGTTCGCCAGGCTTCGAGAGTGTTGCTTGTTGATTTCATAGGTGTTTATAGCGCGTACTGTTTTTATAAAGCCATCAACTTCACTTTACTTTAGTCTGGCCACAAAGTAAGGGTATATTTTCACTAAATATGTGCAAGGTAGCTAAATTTGGTCAAATCAAAAAAATCAAGTCTCTAGTAAGATCTAATACGGATCAATTTAGAGACTTGATTTTGTTATATTTAAAAAATAAAAAACATCGAAATAATATATACTTATGAACGGTTTTTCATTAACGGTCGAACTACACTGGTTCTACCACCTATAAATATAGAAAATAAAAAAATGCGCAAAGATTCTTATCAGATCTTTGAAACAAATATAGAATCCGTAAGAAAGTAATGTTAATTTAATTTAGTAGGCCTATGGAAAATAGACACTTTATTCTATTTCATTTCATTTTATTAAACATCTCATTTTATCTCATTTCATTTCACTGAATAAAAGTCAAAAAGCTCGTTGGTGGATTCGACACATAATCGCTTAGCTATCTTACTTATCTCTTGCGGAAAGACGCTTAAAGTTTACGTATTTTTGTCATATATTTAAGAATATTTTATCGGACTGTCTGTGTACCTACTCATATCCTACCTACTTTACAGATCACGGGACTCAACTTGAATAGAAAATAATCACATGCAACCATAGTCCACCTTGTAGACCAATTACCAAAGTGATGCGATTTGTAAAACCACAATACATAATCGCAGACAATAATAGTTTTTTTTTTTTTTATGTGCCGGGAACCACACCCTTCTATCGAAACGCAACAAATGCTTCACGCTAGAAATAGGTGTCGCGGTGGTACTTCCCCGGTCGAACTACACTGGTTCTACCACCTTGCAAAATAGTTCATATACAATAGTTCATATTGTAGACCAATAACCAATTTAAAGTTCATGAACACAATATTTCAGATTATTAGGTCCACCATGTCTAGGACATAGTGGCAGCTGCAACTTAGTAGAGCTGCTAATTTAGTAATTAACCGATATCAACCTTTTTTTGAAGTGAAACTTCTTTAGGCGCATGAGGGTAAAATTTTTACAGATGAAACGTCACGCCGGTATGCAACGGAAGTGTCGGAAAAGAGAGAGAGAGTGATCGAGACCGATTGAGAGAGAGTAAGACAGGGCGAACGTAACATGAGCAACTAGCCGTGGAGTGAGAGTAGGGAGCAAGCGAGTGAGAAAGATTGAGAGAAAAAGTGAGACAGAGCGAACGTCGTATCACGCCTTTTTCCCTTCTTCTTAATCTTGGAAATTTAAAGTTTTAGATTTGTATAAATATAAACAAGATTTATAAATTAGTTCGCCAAAGAAGTTTCACTTCTGACATGTGTACTTTGTACGCACGCATGTTTTTTTTTAAATTGAAGTAGAAACGAATGTCAGTTACCATACCGGTCTGACGCGCAATGGATTCCGGGATCGATTCCCAGCCAGACAGGTATCTGAATGATGAGTTTAGATGTACTGGGTGTTTGTGTATTCGTCTTGTGTGTGTCCATGGTAGCCACGACACAGGAGAAAATGCTAGTGTGGGGCTATGAATGTAGAAAGCGTGTTTTTTTTTTATTTAAATAATATTACACTCTCGCGTCTGCTTTCGACGATGACTAATGGTTGTCTCATATAAAAGTAAGTCGACAACCATCTCAACCATCCAAATACAAGAACTGCTTCACGTTAAAAATGTACGTGGCAGTGGAATCTACTCGGTCAAACCATACTGGTTCTGGGGTACAACCCATTATTGTCCCACTGCTGGGCACGGGTTTTCTCTCGGAATGAGAGAGTTTTAAGCCATAGTTCACCAAGCTGGCCAAGTGCGAATTGGTCGACACTACTACTATTGGTGTATACTAGTTCTATTTTGAACTAACTACCAAAAGTACTTTAACTTAAATCCCAGAACAATGTAGCAAATAAATCCATTGAACTTTCTATTCTTAATGCATTACGTGTATTTACTTACTGCTATTAACTACAATGGGTCTGAGCAATCGTTTGTCACATAAGGACTGTTTCTATTTATGTTTTCTTTTCATTCCGTCGGGAGGGTATCGGGGGTGGTGGTACAATTGGAACAGTGTTTCACATGGATAATTGTTTACTCCGTGGAATAGTGTACGTAGTTAGGTATTTGTTTTAGTGTGAGGTTTCCTATTTTTGCAGAAAGTCCATCTATTCTTAAAATGGAAAAATCCATGGCTCGTCGTTTTGTTGTTTAAGCAAGACGGAAATATGGTTCCATCTCCATTTAAAGATTTAGATTTAAATATTTTTATTTAACTAAAACAAATTACAAAGTATTGACATTCGTAAACGTCTGCAATAGTAAAAATACTGTGTTGCAGCGGTTTACGCCCATCCCGAACCATAGTATAGGTAAGTTCAATTACAATGCATTATTTTTTTCAAGTTACTTATAAGTATTTTACACTTTTACACTTACGATTATATATATATATATATTTCTATTTAAATATATTTCTATCGTGAAGCGCTTCTTGCGTTTCGGTGGAAGGAGGTGGTTAGTGGCTCACTTGGATGGGGCTTACATCTTAGTCCTCAGAAGCAGGAACGCATCTGTAATTGATTTTAGATAGGACCTCTGTTATAAATAAAGTTGCTTACAAATAAATGGGGTGGGTTGGTACCTCCCCAGTCGAACTATACTGGTTCTTTCACCTGGTAAATAAATAAGTAACACTATATATGTCGGCGGGACATCGCGTATTTATGAAAAACACGTTGCCGAAAATAATTATTTTAGTAAGTTTAAAGGTCGAAAATTGTTTGTTTATTAAATTAGCAATATTTAGTTGTTTCTAAAGATGTTAATTTAGTTTACCCTCCATAAATTTGTTAATGTCACCTCACGAAACTTCATTATATAAAAACTTTTTAACAAAAAATATCTACCGACTTCCATGTCACAAAAAAGTAAAAAATAATTTAAATATATTTTGGTCTAGAACATACTCAGTACTTAGTACATAGTCCTGAAGTCGGTGCTCGACATATTTCGCTGGACGACGGTAACTACGTCCTATATGAGCACCGACTTCAGAACTATGTACTAAGTACTGAGTATGTTCTAGACCAAAATATATTTAAATTATTTTTTACTTTTTTGTGACATGGAAGTCGGTAGATATTTTTTGTTAAAAAGTTTTTATTTTACACTTTTTAGTGACTATATTTTTATGTTTGTATTTAAATAAAGCCTCTAAGTTTGCTTTGTGCATCTACATATTCACAAAAATTAAACATAAAACACTTACAATTCATACAAACAGGGCGCCCCCTCTGGAAGTACCCCTCCATCATCAGGGTTGAGGAGTTGAAGGTCAAATTTTTCATCTTATATTGTTGCTTAGTAATCTTATAACATATACGTTAGTACCAGGTGGCTAACTTCTATGGCTCAGGCTTGCAGTACCCTGCATGATCAGGGTTTAGGAGTTGAAGGTCAAAATTTTAATTTTGTGCCTCTGTTTGGTATTATTTTTACATACCCGTAAGCACCAAATTGCCAACTCCTATGGTTTAGAATTGAAGTATCCCTTCATCATCAGGGTCGAGGAGTTGAAGGTCAAAATTTTAATTTTGTGCCTCTGCTTAGTATTATTTTTACATAACCGTAAGCACCAAATTGCCAACTCCTATGGTTTAGGATTGAAGTACCCCTTCATCATCAGGGTTGAGGAGTTGAAGGTCAAATTTTTGATTTTATATTTTTGTTTAGTATTTTCTTTACATAACCGTAAGCACCAAATTGCCAACTTCTATGGTTTAGGATTGAAGTACCCCTCCATCATCAGGGTTGAGGAGTTGAAGGTCAAATTTTTCATCTTATGTTTTTGCTCAGTAATCTTATAACATATACGTAAGCACCAAATGGCTTATTCCTATGGTTTTGGCTTTAAGTACCCCTGCATCATCAGGGTTGAGGAGTTGAAGGTCAAATTTTTGTCCCATGAATTTGCTTAACAATTTCATTATATATTCGCAAACATCAAACGACCAACTTTTATAGTTCAGGCTAGCAGTACCCCTGCATCATCAGGATTGAAGAGTTGAAGGTCAAACTTTTCATAGTAAATACCTACATAGTAATTTTATTCTATATTTTACTCAATTGGACTTCTCCAGCTAAGGTTCGGCCGACTATCACTAATTTTATTATTTTGCTCCAAAAAGTTGAAGATCCTATGATTAGAACCTTATCAAACTCTTATCAGACTACCCCTGGAGTACATCCTTTCTAATAAAAAAAGAATCATCAAAATCGGTTGGCGGGATATTGAGTTATTCATACATTTATCGCGTACATTGAAAATGCAAATTTAAGACTTATGCGTTTTTCTTATGGATGCCCTAGTCAAAAAAATACTAAAAAAAAATGGGACCCTATGACACGCACTACCTTTCAAATAAAAAAAAAATCATCTAAATCGGTTCACCCAGTCCGGAGAAATGAGGTAACAAATATAAAAAAAAAAAAAAAAAAAATACAGACGAATTGATAACCTCCTCCTTTTTGGAAGTCGGTTAAAAAAGGCGAGCGCCTGCCGGTAGAAAAAGATTCTTGTTTAACCTTCGAAGCGATCAGACCTCCTCAACTGTGAATAAATCGAAGAAGAATAACGCGTGTGTTTTACTTGAAATCTTCAAGAATGGACAGTAATGAAGACCTCTGACCTTCCTGACGTCACGCCCCCTTCATTATATATAAAAACATAATGAAAGAACAATAATAATGTAATAAAAATCTATACTCGAAAAAAATCCAAGTCTCGCAAGTCAGTTTTTCTACCGAAAAACGTTGTGAGATCCATGTAATACCAAGTCGATTATTAATTTATTCAGTCCCTGCTTAAAGGAATTTTCTGCCTTAAGTTGTGACGTAATGCTCTAACCTAACAACATCTTATAGTGACCATATCAATATTAAAAATCTTTAAGGTTTTTAATAAAAAGGTTGACTGGCAATCGCATGAAAACACAATGTATTGTATTTCACAAGTGATACATATATACATTACCTTTACTCAGACTTACCTATTACTTTACCTTTGCAGACTCATACTGTGAGTACAGAATATACGTCATCTGTATCGACACATCAAATTCGTCTATTGATGCGTATAACATACACCGATGTTTTCATTACAACGGGGGTACTTTTCACCCTGCTTCAATCGAAGTGGACATCAAAGGCTGGATTATGTGTGGATTGAAAGCCTCTCGTATGCCGTGAACGCCAATTAATTTCAACATAGGGTTGTTTATATAGAACCTTGGAGAACTGGCGTTTACGACAACTGAATTGGCGATCGCGACGGAAAGTGATAATAGATGTAACGTTGTCAAATTTATAAAAATGAAAAATACTATTGACTTCTTTCAGTTGCAGTTGACTGTTTTTTAAACAGTTTCGTTTTTATTTCTACAATAATCCATTTGATTAAACTCCTTTGGACTTATTTTCGGAACAGTTACATAAAAGTGTCGTTATAAAATAATTTACGTACAAATTCCTATCACTACATAGTATAAAACAAAGTAGCTTCTTGCTGTTTGTCCCTATGTATGCTTAGAACTTCAAAACTACGCTACGGATTTTAATGTAGTTTTTTACAGCTAGAATGATTCAACAGGAAGGTTTTTATGTATAATACATATATAATATAGTAGAGAAACATTGATAATTTTAGATTGTTGACTTTTAAGCGGAACGAAATGCGCCGGGTCAACTAATTATCGATAAATATCTTATTCAACCTAGATAAGATTGAAGTTCCACCTAAGGTCAAACACACATGCTTTGCGGCGACTTGAGAAGTAACTTGGAACTCATTTAGATCTTAACCAAGAACACCTTACACATGATAATTTTAATATGCGGTATGTCATACTTTTGTACACCCGTACCCTCTCTTACACCCTTAAAGTTTTCCTTCAACCACTAAGGTTGTCTGGAAGAGATCGCTATTTTAGTGATAATACTGCCTGTTGTACTTTCCATTGTATCTTTTGTTACCTATGCTTTGGTGTACAATATAGAAATTTCGTATTGTATTGTGTATGCGACACATTTAATCCGCGATGACGAAGCGATCACCATGCTAGTTTAACGCAGAGAGTTGTGGGTTCAATCCCCAGCTAAATAGATAAAGGCGACTAAAAGGGGCTTCCGGGGTTGCAGGCGGCTAGAGTGGGAGCTCGGACCGTTCGGTCAGGCGATCCCGGGAAGGACGGCGGTATATGTGGTCGCATACCGTCGTAAAGACAAGACGGAGCGGTGGGCCCAGCCACCCATCTGGGAGGAGCCCGATGGGGCAACGCGCTCAGAGGATTCCGGTTGCGGTCGGACCGAGTACCCGGAGTCCTCTTTATAGCGCCGAGGACGGCCACCGGGGGGGTTTTAGTGCGGTAAAAATCCCACATAACCCCGCGTCGTTCCCACGGCGTTGGGTACCTTTTGAAGGTTTCCCCCTCGAGAACAAAAAAAAAATGAGGTGAAATGTCTGTCTTGTGTATTTAAGTTTTGTATTAGTCTTCACACACGACACCCACGTTGAGCATAGAAAGTGGTAACAGGCCTGTTACATTTTCAAACCTAAATGGGAAGTGTTCGCTTGTTAGAGTGGTCGGACATCAAACGGCGGATTATGTGTAAATTGGAAACGTGTCTCACGACGCCGACGGCTCGACAACCCTTCCGATGAATCGCGGCGGTAACGCCACAGTATTAGTATCTACAGTATTCTAACTTCTTACAAACGCACGAAACGCAAGTTGTACCTACGCGCCACGATTTCGATATGCACTCGGTACCCAACAGCTAGCGAACGTGCCGTAGTGGCGAGCGGGCGATGTGACGTTTTTTAAGCAGTGGATCTTTTTATTCAAATAATAATGTAGCGAAGAGCAGTTGTCAACTATATTAGGCTGTTTTTGATTGCTTTAATTGTGCATAAACACGTCCAGTGTTAATAATTTTTATTTTGGTTGGTGAAATAATATTCGGTGTGAAATTTATAACTATTATTATTATTAAGTGTACGATTTATTATTAAGCCTCTTAAATATTAAAAGAACGCGTTGTATTTTACCTTAATCTACTGAATAAAATACATAATTAGTAACAAAGAAAGTCAAGTATACATATGTATTAAAATACTTTAGGCGGGTAGCCCTAACGCGAACTCTCGTCCAGCGCGTCTGTCGGTATAAAATTCAAGGACACGGCAGAGTTAGACTATTGTATGATATTAATACTGTGGTAACGCTGCGAGCCGCTAACGAGCTGATTTGAGGATTTGTGTATCAATTGGGTTTTATTGGCACCCTGTATCTGTTGACGTGTTTTTAGTTGACGCTTTTGGTACTGAGATTCATTATTAATTAGACATACGTAAATCCTTGAAAGGATAAATAAATAAAGAAATCTTTTAAAGGGCCGTTTGGAGTGGCGTCATTTAGAAAAGGCCTATGTCCAGCAGTAGACCTCAAAGGGCTGATGGATGGATGGACGGAAATCCTTGAAATTCATCCATAATGTGAAATGTTTGGTTTGCCATGTATTGCCAGGATATTATATGGTTAGCCGGATAAGATGGCTGCCTAGCCATAACGGCCCTAATCGGCATACAGGGATTATGCTATTTTATGGTACTTAGATCTTTTGTTTTGATCCAAACCCCTTGTATCAATTTATTAAATGCTTAAACGTGAGATAGATTTTGACTAAATATATACTTATTGGACAAAAAGTTAAAAATATGTAAAACTTTGATCCCACATTGAAAAACTTCAAGATTAGTATCCTTAGGGTGTCGAAAAAGTACCTAATATACATAGGTACATCTCACTCACCTCACAAACATGCGCATTCGTAACATTTATAAGAAAGTAAGTGAATGAATATTATTCCTATTACTACTCCACCCAGTTATATAAACATTTTTCTTAGCACTGATGTAACTTAATTTAGCGCTCCGTACGCTCCGTATCTTAGTCTTTAACTCAGCAATTCTTCTAATAAATCGTATGATAGATACAAATCGCCTACATCTGTCATTACAACACAGCGCGAAGGGATTAGTGCACGCGCGAACAAATAGCGCCGACGTGCGAGTAATTTGCGACTCGTATTGGGCACACGCACACCTGAGCCACAATTAAGTATTTCGAAGGGAGCGTATGAGGCATGACTTTTTTTGGGAACAACTGGATTTTGAGTAAACGTATATTCGTGGCGGTATTAAAAAGACCACATTGTATAAGTTAGACCTTATTGCTAGTCTAATTTTATTAATTAAAAATGCGAAAGTTTTTCGCGATGTATGTATGTTAGTTTATCCCACATAGACCTTAACCAAGCAATCCTTTAAGCTATCAAACGTTTGATACAAATCGATGACATCTGTCATTATAACAAGCGCGAAGGGCTTATACACACGCGAACAAATAGCGCCGACGTGCGAGTAATTCGCGACTCGTATTGGGTACACGCACACCTGAACCACAATTAAGTATTTCGAAGGGAGCGTATGAGGCTTCTTTAGGAATAACTGGATTTTGATTAAATGTTTTTTCATAGCGGTATTAAAAGACCTCACTGTATATGTAAAGATTTTATACATGCGAAAGTTGGTGGAAATGTATGTTGCTTGGTTTAACCCACACAGTCTTTAACTAGGCAATCCTTCAAGCTATCAAATCGTATGGTACAAATCGCATGCATCTGTCATTATAACCGATGCGAAGGGATTAATGCACACGCGAACAAATAGCGTCGACGTGCGAGTAATTCGCGACTCGTATTGGGTACACCACACCTGAGCCACAATTAAGTATTTCGAAGGGAGCGTATGAGGCATGACTTTCTTTGGGAACAGCTGGATTTTGATTAAACGTATATTCGAAGCGGTATTAAAAGACCTCACTGTATAAGCAAGTTTTCATTATACATGCGAAAGTTTGTGGGAATGTATTTTGCTTGGTTTATCCCTCACAGTCTTTAACTAGGCAATCCTTCAAGCTATCAAATCGTATGGTACAAATCGCATACATCTGTCATTATAACCGATGCGAAGGGATTAATGCACACGCGAACAAATAGCGCCGACGTGCGAGTAATTCGCGACTCGTATTGGGCACACGCACACCTGAGCCACAATTAAGTAGTTCGAAGGGAGCGTGTGAGGTATGTCTTTCTTTGGGAACAACTGAACTTTGATCGAATGTGTATATTCGTAGCGAAGATATTAAGATGACCATAATAAGTTAAAGTTTTGATTTCAAAAACATAACCCAAATATATACATATATAAAATAATGTATGTATTTTTTGTTTAAATCTTGTAGAAATAAATTCTTAGTTAATATAAGTTACATCAAATTAACCTAAGCGTAGATAAAACAAAAATGATAGCTGGTTTTGTTATTCACTTACTAGATATATACTTATTTACAACATTCAAAATTATTCTACCAATTTTGAGGAGATTTTTATTACATAATTCTACTCAGGCTTCTTTTATTTTTGGATAATTTTGAAGATTGTATATATTTTTTTACGGTAACAAGGATTAAGCCTACCTTAGACCACTAGTATTTTAATAAATACTAGAACTTGTGAAACTAAAAGCAATAATATACACCGCAGGTCCTATAGCAAAAAAACTATTTTACATCGATTCCTTTGAGGATTCGATCATTATATCACAAGTTCACAATTAAAAGAAACTGTAATCACGATAATTAATCTAAACTTTAATAATGGTATGGAAAGTCATTTTATTTTATTCGATGACGTCTGATGACAGTACAATTTACATTGCTTATAATAAAGAATATTTTTTTAATAACGAGTCATATTTCGTTAAAGGCACCTGAGTCTCAATTAAGTATTGTGAAGGGTGCTTTTATAGAGAGTTGTTGGGGTTCCGTACACAATGTGTAAAAACAGAATCCTTGTACTGTCTTTGCTGTTCGCCTATCTGTGTTTTCGTCTGTCCATCTGGCCGTCCTTTTTGAAGTGAAACTTCTTTATCGGAGCTGGAAAACAAAAGTGAAACTTCTTTATCGGGGTTGGAAAAAAATTTAGTGTAACATTTTTTCGTTACCATGATATACAAATTATTTATTTATAGACAACGTATTTCAGGTGCCGCTATAACAACCAATACTGACAACAACAAATGGATATTAAAAAAAAACTCCCATACAGCAATTTTGAAGGTGGTAGAACCAGTGTAGTTCGAAGTACTACCGCCACACCTATTTCTAGCGTGAAACATTTCTTGCGTTTCGGTGGAAGGGTGTGCTTGCTGGCACACTTGAATATGAGGCGACCATCATAGTCCTCGGGAGTAGCAACGCATCTGTGAGACTTCAGATAGAACCCATGTTCTGTATGAAGTTGATTACAGATGTCCATGAGCGGCAGTGACCACTTACCTTCAGGTGGACTGCATGCTCGTTTGCTACTTAAGTCAGATAAAAAAACCAATGTGATTTTTTGCAGTTTTTTATAAATTATAGTACGGAACCCTTCGGGCGCCCAACTCGCGCTTAGCCGGTTATTTTCTATATGCGCTTCGTTATTTTATTCTGCTTTATGGGGTGGAATGGATGGATTGACTAGTTTAATGTGATATGTTTTAATTATTGGTTGCAGTGTACTCTCAAGTGCGCTCAGAATCTTGATTCGCTATAAAACGACAGCTGTGGCGTTATTACGTTTTTGACGATGATTCGAGTCGAATTAAAACATTATGTTTCAATATTTAACCATTGATATGTATATTTAAAAAAAAACATACATAGTCGTTTTTCTTTATAGATCAAGCTGTGATCAAGCCTTATTTAGCGGCCTTGAAAAAGACAAGTAAATAACTTTTTTATAATATTTGTATATAGTCATATTGTGATTGCTGTCTCGGTTCAAATGTTAAATGTTTCATTTTTTTCCTTTGTAGAAATGTTTCCTTTGCTCATTCAAAGAATTCGATTTCCGGACTCGCAGTTTGCATCATTTTTTTTACCACCTATAAAAGTATTTAGGTATTTAACATAAAAGTAAAACTTACTTGAAGTTATTTACTTAAATTGCATTCAAATTTAGTTCCTCCTCAGAATTTATTACAACATAGTAATTTTCTACAACAAGTACGATGTTATATAGAGGTGTAGCGTAACGCGAACATATTAGTTACTACGGAGATCTTAATATCGTCCCCTCGAGATGAGGAGATGAGGCTGGGTGCTTTTTTATTTGATTTCGCATCCAATTTTCCCGCGCGCCAGAAGCGACCTACCCGCGCGGTATGATTCGAGTTACGATATTACGAACGATTACATATTAATTATTGTTTTTTTATGAAATTGACGGAACTAGTATGTGGGTTACAGCCCACTATTGTTCCATTGCTGGGCACGGGTCTTCTCTCAGAATGAGAGAATTTTTAGGCAATAATCCACCGCGCTGGCCAATTGCGAATCGGTGGACTTCACACACCTCCGAGAACTTTTTTTAAGAACTCTCGGATCGTAGGTTTCCTCACGATGTTTTCCTTCACCGAAAAGCAGTGATAATTAACTCCTAATACGCATATAAATCAGTGGTGCGTGCCTGGGTTTGAACCTCGAACCTCCCGATTGAGAGGACAATTTTCAACTATTAGGCTGTCACTGCTCTAGCAGCTCTGTAATGAGTATTTAATCTAATGGAATGTTATCACTGTCCATGAACATCTCTAATTATCTCCATGTAGGGTTTTCGTGGTAACTGAGATCAGTTACAATCGCGTTGTTACTGAGGACAAAGTTGGAATACGTCGACATTAGTAATCAATGCGTTAATAAAAAAATACATTCATACGTTAAAGATTACATTTAAGATAAAGTTATAAGACGTGTGGTAAGGGTTTAGCCATCAGAGCTTTTTTTCTCGAGGGGGAAACCATTAAAAAGTAGCGTGGGAGCGATGTAGAGTTATGAGGGATTTTTACCGCACTAACCCTCCCTCTCACCCCCTCGGTCACCGTCCTCAGCGGTACGTGGAAGACTCCGGGATCTCCAATGGAACACAACCTGAGTCCTCCGAGCGCGTTGCCCCATCAGGCTCCTCCCAGATGGGCGAATGGGTCCACCGCCCCATCTAATCTTTACGACGGTATACGACCACACATACCGCCTTTCTTCCCTGGGTCGCCTGGCCGAACGGTTAGAGCTCACACTCTAGCCGCCCGCAACCCCGGCAGCCCCTTTTAGTCGGCTCTTACGAGAGGCAGAGGATGCCGTAGCCCTATCCTAATCCCGGAGAACTAGCAATGCACCTGCTATATCCTCTTTTAAATAAAGGGGTTGATAAAGGTTATCCTGTAATCATTTCCCACCAGCTACACTGAGCACTTGGTTGCTACCTATGTATATAAAAAAACTACTTTAATTGAAATAGCCACAAGTATCCTTATAAATAACAAAATCGACAGCACGACTACACAACTACGAAGAAACAAATCTTCTATAAATTAATACGTGAAGCAAAAACTTGTGAAGCATTTTTAAGTAATATGCCGAGGACGGATTAGTATTTTGCACGATTATAGTGGACAAAAAGAAGGAGTGCAGAATGTTAATTATTCAGATAATGCTTAAAACATACATAAAATCAACAAAAAACACATTACTCACACAACCGTGCGAAACCGTGTAAATTTCGGTTATTTTATAGTAATTATATAAAAACAAGTTGGGTACAATATCGTATTATATAAAGGTTTTCTCTGTCGTTATAATAACTTTACAACGTTGCTAAAAATAATTGCTAACCAAATTATATTTAACGCAGTTATAAAATACAACCTATCATATTTTATTCAGTGTAAAAAGAGAAAAAGGACAATAAAAATATTTTCTGTGCACGTTTTATTCCAACTTCTGTTTAAATATATTTAACACGTCAGCATAAATAGTGTTTAGGCAACAAATGTTAAAAATTATTAGGCACACGTATGGAAAGGTGCGATAAAACCAATCACACTGTGATAGGTAAATAGCGGTCGATGAGCAGTCGATGGCGCGGCGCTCGGTAATGCCGAGCCCTTTGTGACGCCGTAATGACGCGCGCTGTATCACACTTTGCGTAGCGGCTTATAGAGGTTCTGGATGTGATAACAGAAATACTTACAGTTCGAGTTTTTACGTGTTTTAGAAATGGTCACTGGTTATGTTTTCGTTCCTTCATTGCAAGGTACTTTGCAAGGTCTTACTGCAAACTAAAACTTAACCGTGGGCAGTACATTGCAAAAATGTAAACGGTTATCATTTCAAGGACCCTACGTGATCCTAACTACGTTGGAATCAGAATTGAATGATACAGCTAACAATAGTGCTCCAAAAGCTAGATGCAAACTTCAGTGCAAAAAAAAATTACAAGTTTAAAGGGCATTCCCAGGTTGACAAAAAGAGGATGGATACAAGTAAAAAGCTGAAATAAAACCAATCACACTGTGATAGGTAAATAGCGTTCGATGAGCAGTCGATGGCGCGGCGCTCGGTAATGCCGAGCCCTTTGTGACGCCGTAATGACGCGCGCTGTATCACACTTTGCGTAGCGGTTTATAGAAGTACTGGATGTGATAACAGACAAAAATAGTGAGCTTAGTACGAGTTTATCACGCATCTTACTCCGATCGCTGTTTACGTTTCGTGCCTATATTGCAATGTACTTTGCAACGTCTTCCAGGAGACGAAAATGAAACGTGGGAAGTACATTGACGAAAACGTTAACGGTGATCGGTTCGAGAATATTCGGATCGTTTCAGCCACGAGAGATTGTTGCCAACTTTAAAACTAGGCAATCCCTAGTTGACAAAAAAGAGCACACATATGAAAAGGTGAGATAAAACCAATCACACTGTGATAGGTAAATAGCGGTCGATGAGCAGTCGATGGCGCGGCGCTCGGTAATGCCGAGCCCTTTGTGACGCCGTAATGACGCGCGCTGTATCACACTTTGCGTAGCGGTTTATAGAAGTACTAGATGTGATAACAGGAACAGTGCTTTTGGTACAAGTTTATTACGTATCCTCAAAACGATCAAACTTCTTGGATTAGCCTTAAAATCGCAGTCTTCATTGCAAGGTGTGGCTGAAAACGAAAATGTAAACGTACGATGTATGTACATAGACGAAAACGTAAACGAGTTATTGTCTAGTTTAAAACTTGGCCTTCCTAAAATGACAAAACAGGTAAAGAATTTTCAGGTGGAATTTTCCAATAACGTAGAAAAATCGAACGCCTGAAATAATAACGCGATAGGTAATTTCCAATACGTATTAATGAATAACATCATATTAATAATAATTACGCATTAATACGTAAATTATTTCTAAAAAAGAATGACTGGACTCATGACCTGCGGCTAATTATACCTATCAACATTACAATCACTGGTGTTTTGCATGTGTTCTCACGCGTTGCTTATAAATGTCACTTCCATCACTCTACCTCTACGAGGGACAATCACCTAGACAAATTCACCCTCCCGCATTGTCGCTTTGATCTCTGCGGTGTTTTGGTTTTCTGGCGGGGGCGATACCTATGCCACAAGCTACATGCATCGATGCCGGTTTCAATTTGAGACCACTTGGGTTTCAGATTAATTTTTATGCGTGTGTGTTTGTGGGGACAGGATGTCTGAGGACCCGTCTGATGGTGCTTCACGCGGGAATAATTTTGTGCTAGAGGTAGTTGATATGGATTCGTTTATAAATGACATGACATGTGTATGTACGTTTACCTGAAACGCAGTTATCTGAGTTATTGATTGTTTCAAAATATATCTGAAAACCAACAAACCCACGTAACTTCTACGTCGTTAACCCATTATTGTCCCATTGCTGAGCACGGGTCTTCTCTCAGAATGAGGGAGTTATAGGAAAGTTATAGCCATAGTCCACCGTGCTGGCCAAGTGCGAATTGGTGGCCTTCACATACCTCCGAGAACTTTTTTTTAAAGAACTCTCGGGTGTGTAGACACCCGAGAGTTTTTCTTCACCGAAAAGCATTGATAATTTATTTCTAATACGCAAATCATTTTAGAAAAATCAGTGGTGCCTGCCTGGGTTTGAGCCTCGGACTTCCCGATCGATAGGGCAAGTTTCAACCATTAGGCTATCACTGCTCGTAACCACTATAACGTGCTAACACGTAACTTCTAATGGTAATTAAATATCAAAATTGTTGAACAACTCATTATTCTCTTACTGCTAGGCACGGGTATTCCGTTAGTGTGAAAGAATTTTAGACCATAGTTTACTGCGCTGGCCAAGGGTGACTTTATAAATCTTTACAAAGCTCAAAAAGGTTTTAAGGGTAAGAATAAAATTTAAACCTATTCATTGTTTCAAAAAAAGGTATTTATCATAGTTTTTAATAGTAAGGAAATATTATATAAGCCTAAAAAAACAAGAGCCAAGTAAACTCTACAATATCTTAAATTTTTCAAAAGTAGGTATATACATAGTACTTTACTACACTACACTAATGTAAAAATATACATCTACACTTATTCACAAACGAATATTTACCGATCAAGCTTTATGTTTATTTAAATGAACGAGTAAAGTAATGTTATGGCATGTTAGCAAAAAGATAATTCTCGCCGGCACCGAGATGACACGATCTGTTGTAACTGCATTGTTTCACAAGCCGCCTCGTCGGGGTGACGCATTATTATGTGGCGGTAACGAGGTATTTTAGCTTTTGCTAGTTCTTACCTGATGTTGACGAATTAGTATAGTTATGTTTAGTAACTATATAAACAATTAACTAAGTTTTTAACGACTAAAGTAACGTTAACAAAAAGATAATTCTCGCCGCCCCCGAATTGACACGATCTGTTGTAACTGCATTGTTTCACAAGCCGCCACGGTGGGGTGACGCATTATTATATGGCGGTAACGGGGTATTTTAGCTTTTTCCAGTTTTTACTTAATGTTGGCGAATTATTATGTATTCGAACCCGTTCTTTATATTTATTCAAACTATATAATGAACTAAGTTTTTTAAAGAGTAATGTAATGGTATAGTATGTTAGCAAAAAGATGTCACGATCTGTTGTAACTGCATTGTTATACAAGCCAACAACACATTATTTATATGGTATTTATATTATAACACGGTTTATATTTAGCTTTTGCCAATGAACCCATTCATTATTTTTATGTAAAAGAGTAACTTAGTTTCTTTAATGAGTAATGTAATTATATGGCATGTTACCAACAAGATAATTCTACACGCCACCGAAATGACACTATCTGTAGTAAATAGATCAGGTAGAGCAGGGCTTTTGCAACGATTAGAAATATATGACATGGCAATAATATACCTAATTTTATTGCCATGTCATATATTTCTAATCGTTGCAAAATCCCTGCTGCAAAATGATAAATAACAATCATTAACTGAATATCTATAACGAACCTACACGTAGGTATAAATTTCGTCTAATTTTGCTTAAAACAAAAAATATACACAAGTTCCAGCTGCCATACATGCTCATGAAATGTAAATCCTAAAAGAGACACTAGCACTATAAACCACTTTAGCACTTTAAAGAAATGACTGATTGCCCCCATCGCTCGCGACTTCACTTGTAAATTACTCAGCGGGCGCTTTCAACGTTCATCCATCAAAATCATCATGTTTACGTAACGGTGCATTGCACTTGGATATGTGGAATTAATTCATACAACTTATTAAAGATCACACTAGTTTCAAGGAATAACTACAGATGATTGACCACCAATTTGCACTTGGCCAGCGCGGTGGGTTATGGCCTATAACTCTCATTCTGAAAGAAGACCCGTGCCTAGCACAGGGACAATAATAGGTTGACGACCCACATGGTTTAACGGAGTTAAACAATTTTAACCCTTCGGGGTCCAGAGCCGCCGAAAACATACCTATTCTGCTTTAAATAAGCACTACTGTGTTCTAGTTAGAAGTGGGATAAGGAAGAGATATAATTATACAAGGCATTCCAGCTTAGACTATAAGCGTAGCAACACATCTGGGACCATGGATCAGCAGTTGCTTTCTATTAGATGAACTTGGCCGTTTTCAAGTAAGATCCACCGCTATAAGAACTTCTTTTTAATGCTACCGCCAAAATGCAGAATGCATCGTTTGCAAAATTATACTGTTTATATTGCGTTTAAATTTGGTCTAATCTCTATTTCATTTTAATGATATTGGGAAAATATATACGCGTAGGTTTTACCAATCTTAAAGCTAAAATCCTCTACACGTGTAATATGGCCCTAAAGTCGAAAGAACCTTCAAACGCGAAGGACTCTTAAACTTTTGACGTTCAGTGTAAGAGTCGTTAACCTAGTCTAAAACTAGCCCTAATGTCCTAGCTAACGGTTCAAGAGGTCAAAAGGATCCTACGGGACATGAAAAATGTGAAATCAGCTTAACATTTCTGAAAGATAAAATGTGGGGTACGGGATATTCAAGTACTGTGGCTTGAACCCTTTCAGTCATGTGTATACATTACATTAATATCAATTATGTGAGTACTCACTACACAGAAGTTGTAAAAGGATTCGTGAATGTAGATAGAAAATGTTTTCTGAATTCTTTTTCGAACGTTCTGAATTGAAGTCGTGATTCCATCTGGTGGTACTGTCAAAAAAAAATGTAATTTACAATTTGTACTTAACTATCTTTGTAGGCCTAAACAACATAAACATATTTCGTTTCATTTGATCAAAACAAAATGGTAAAAACTTTGTTAAATTCTAAGATGAAATGTAATAAAATAATATTATCAATGTATGTATAATGTAAGTATACCTATCTAGGGCCCAAAGTTATTTCCTTTTTTTATCCGACTAAAGTAGCAAACCAGCATTCAGTCCACCTGATGGTAAGTGGTCACTGCAGCCCCATGGACTTCTGAAATCAACTTCATACAGAACAAGGGAACCACCTGAAGTCAATCATAGAGCTGATGGAATCTGAGGGCTATGATGGTCGCCTTATGTGAAAGTGTGCCTATTCCTATATGAAGTGTTGTTAATCGAAAATTCTTATAAATCACAGTCATAAAAAATATTTATTATTTCTGCTATTATATTTTTTGATCAAAAAAATTAACATATTCATCGCATGGAAATATTATTCAATCATTCGCGTTAATGACTTACGGCGCGTCTGTCGTTAAATTACTGAAAAAATCACAATTTCACTATAGAATTTTAATAAAACGAAACAATTTAACTTACACTTTAAAATTTCATTTATAGGCGGCATTCTCAACTCATTTGCAAAGTGATAGAACCTAGGAAACACCAGCTTTTTTCTAGCGTCCCAGACAGTCCCTCTAAACAGTCCCTAAGTTTCGATAGGAGGATGAGCTGGCTCAATTATGCCTCGGGGCTAGCAAATTATCTGTGATTGGCTTCATATAAAAACCACGTTCTATATGAAGTAGCTCAAAGATGTACATGGGCAGCAGTGACCACTTAACAAATAAATTCTATACGATCTTAAATACACCTAGTCACCCCTCGCAACAGTCGAAATTCGACCGTAATTCAAATCAAAAACTAAACTTGATATTGTCCAAAGTATTTCCTAAATTCAATTTTTATTAATTTTCAAGTCATTTCAATACACCCGAAAGGTAAAAAGAGGTTTAAGTGACAAAGCTGCATTTAAAATCAATAACGAGTATTTTGACAAAGCTGTTATTTTTGACGTTCTGTGTTTTCATATGTTAAATGTTAATTTCGTTTATTATTTATGTGTTTGTGAAAAATGCACGGTAGTATGTGTAATGTGTTTTTAGTTGATTTTATGTATGATATATGCATTGTTTGAATAAAAATATTGAAATTCTGCACTCCATCTCTACGTCCACTATAACCGTGCAAAATTCCATACTAATCCGTCAGCGGCATATTACTTAAAAATGCACCATAAGTTTTTGCTTCACGTATTAAAAATAGATACTTATATCAAAATGGATTTTAAACCATACATCACATACACACGTCGATAATCAAAACACACTGAAAGCACGCGACACTCGTTAAATCCTTGTTTCCCCATATTAATGTCTCCCTCATCGCATCAAATATAGGTATACCCGGAAGCACGTTATAGTCGATCAGGATATTGATAGATGGTGCATTGATTTTGGGGAGGGATAAAAATATCTGCACACCTCCATATAGCCACCATGAAATCGGGGATATGCGGACATTGAATAAAATGTTAGAAGCAATTTACTTGTTGTTAGGTTATTTTAATTTAACTCCGTTATATATTCACAATAGAAAATTGTTTTCTGAGAATTTATAGTAAATTATACAGCTTTGTTTACGTTTGAACATGATATAATATTGCTTGGTTATTAAATAAGATTGACATATAATAAACGTTAACGTAACTAACGTAACCTATTTAAAACAGTTTATGCTATCAACAATAATTGCTATCAACTTGCTATTGTAAACTGTAGTTTCTAACTGTAACTGTTCTAACTGTAAATTGATACGTAATTAGTGCATGCATATTTCTTTTAATACCTCCACAATAATGTTATTCCAATCTACGTCTGTACCGTACCTACATTACTCGTATTTGTCATTTGTATTTTTCATGTTAAATGAATTGTATTCCAATGAAATAAATGTCATAAACCGTAACTTTGTCTTATTCTTAAAACAGTAATTAACGTTTATTTTTAATTTTAAAAACTTAATATTACAACTAACGATCTAAAGAAAACCTTAAATTATATTTAAATCCGGAATTTTTCACACAAATCATGGAAGCTAAATCACAACGATGTCAACGCAAATTGTGGTAATTCCCAACAATTCCTAACTTCGGCCGCAGCGCCTGAATCCTTCAACCATTCCCTTTCCTTATTCTCGATTGTTCTTTTACTGTAAAGTTTTGTAAGCTATCGAAGTGATGAAGTTTAAAACGAATCGTTATAACAGATACGCCATTTTTTAGCTTTATACGACAAATATGCATGTATTATTTATCTATTGCAAAGATTAGAACACGCCCACTGGATTGTATGTAGTGTTTTCTGTTTTAAAAATTGATAATAATATAAATGTACTTAATTATATTTCATTTTGTAGTTTAATTGTACAAATCAGTAATTACAGGTTTTGTAATCGAAAAATTTGTATGTTTCATGGACACCCTTAAAATATATATTATTTTATAACCGTTTGTAACTCAAGCTATGATTAATTTTTACTTTAAAATATAAGTATCTAAAGATTTACCACTTTTAAAACTCCTAAATCGTTTTGCAAACGGATTCTATTAAAATCGCGACTAACCAGATATAAACATGTCTCATCAACCCATTATTGGCTCACTGCTGGGCACGGGTCTCCTCTCAGAATGATAGAGGTTAGGCCATAGTCCACCGCGCTGGCCAAGTGCGGATTGGTGGACTGCACACACCTCCGAGAACTTCTTTTTTTTAAGAACTCTCGGGTGTGTAGGTTTCCTCACGATGTTTTCCTTCACCGAAAAGCAGTGATAATTAATATCTAAAACGCACATAAATCAGTGGTGCGTGTCTGGGTTTGAACCTCGGACCTCCCGATCGAGAGGGCAAGTTTCAACCATTAGGCTATCACTGCTCTACAGTACAAGAACATTATTCATATCTTTGACATTCGGCAGGGGGAGACACTGGTAATGTTATCATTCCATATGCACCTGTAGACACCGTCGTTTTATTAAAACCGCCATACGCCAGGCTTTGCATGTAAATTTAAAAACGTCATCATGATCATTCAAAGTACGTATAAACGACGTTCCTCCCACTCGCACGATTTGGCGTCGGTTCTTCTGTAAAGAATCATGCACCCTTAAAACACCTTCTGTGGTCCTACTAAGGTTACTATTTAAGAATGCTTTTTTTCTTAAGATTCAAGGAAAAAATTAAGATCGAGGAAGAACCACCGCCCCACCTATTTCCAGCATGAAACATTTCTTGCGTTTCGAAGGAAGAGTGTGGTTGCCGACACACTTTTATATGAGACGACAATCATAGTCTTTGGGAGTAGCAACGTATCTGTGATTGACTTCAGATAGAACCCATATTATATGTGAAGTTGCTTACTGATGTCCATGGGCGGCAGTGACCACTTACCATCAGGTGGACTGCATGCTTGTTTGCTACTTCTATGAGATAAAAAAGGGAAATGAATGCCGTGCACCTGATGATAAGATCACAGCCATGGGCATGTGTTAGCGACTTCGTATATAACAGGGATTTCATCTAAAATCAATCACAGATGAGTTGTTAGTCCAGAGAACTAAAATAGTTGTCTCATATGAAAGTGAGCCGGTAACAATGCACTTCGATCGAAACGCAAGAAATGATTCACGCTAAAAACAGGTGTGATGAACTTCTCGGTTGAACGATGCGCGTTGAAAGTAACTTCATGTGTTGGCTGTTAATTAGTTCTCGATTAAAGCAAGTGCTTACTTAAAGCGTCACCATGATATATGTACATATATGCATTATATTTATATGTGTGACTTTTTCATACATCTGTTTGTAATGTAATTTGTTTTTACGTATTTGCTGTATGGTATCTATGAAAGTTAATTAAAATAAAACTACAATATAAGTAAGAATACATTTCGGTACAGGTGTTGTACCAATGAATTTCTGCATATTTTGCGTTGTATTAAATAAAGTAGGAAGCTAGTTTCAAAATAGTTAAGTAAATACTTAATAACAATCAAAAAAGTAGGTGATTGAAATTACGACTGGCATAATTATTCGCTGACTTAACAAATAGTAAGTCACCAATAACTCACTCACCAACAGCTTTCGAGTTTTAATAGTACAGACATGGGATTTTCCCCCGTAGAAACTTCCTGAGGCATTTGAAATTCATTCTTCAAGTGTGATATAATAAAAATAGCGTCAGATACGGGGTAGTGGATGATAAATTATGCACCCCTCGATTTCTAGATTGCTCACGAGATGCATTACGGGTTCCTTTGATACGTTTTAAAGGAAGTCAAATGTGTTTGATGGTGTGATTTTGATACAATTATGTGATTTAATCTTTGAAGCGGTTAGTGTGTAGTCTGGAGTAGTACTTTTAGTGCATAACAAGATAATTACGTTTTTTGGTTCTTTACAAGCGTAGATAGCTTCATAGGGATTTAAGCTTAAGATGTGACATTTCGCATAGATATGAGGCAATGTTTTGTTGTAACTCTTAAAAGTCAGTTTTCAACAAACTTTAATGGAGTACAAATGTATTTTCATGGGAAATACAGTTCATTTTAAAATGTGTCAGATATTCATAAGACACTGTTTATTTTCTTTACTGCATTTTCTTTACATTAAGCAGAAATAGTGAAACGTTTGGAGTGTACAAATACAATTAGTGTAGTGCGTAGTAATGTGAAACCTAAAAAATAAAGTAGTATCCCAACGTCTAGTTATTACTAGATATGTTCAGTGCAAAATAGCCTGAGACAGCATGCTCACCGCGCTGAACCCACTCGAAGGAGGAGTCACGACGAACGTCCATAACGTTGCCGCGTCCCTATAGTTACGGAATCAGTATAAGTATCCTCTGCCTGTCGTGAGGGGCGATGAAAAGAGGGCTTTCGGGGTTGCGATGGCAAGAATAGGAGCTCCAACGCATCTGGCAACTCATCTGGAATTCAAATAGAACCTCTATTCTATTAGCACTTGAAAGATCACTGATGGGCATAGGTCGATGAATATGTGCGCAAGCTCTATCTGACGAAACCAGGAAACAACAAAGCAAAACGACACCGCAATCTTACTACAATGTCTTCAAAATATTAACGACTATGCACTTAATTATGGAAGCAATCCACAGGCCCCTAGGCGCCAATGTACAAATTATTTCCCCATTTAAATCTCTATACAGTCATGCAGACACAGTGCAGTTAGGGAGATGATTCAGCATCCAGAGATCACCCGTGACCTCACAAAGGTTACGGTGGAACCTACTGCTGTGAGATAATTAATAAATGCAGTATTCTGTTTGGCTAAAGACTTATTTAAGAGATAAGCAATTTTACTAACAGTATAAGTATATATTTATGAAGCCAGAAGTATGTATATTAGATTTTTTACAATATAAAAGTGGCATTTGAGCATGTAATAGCATTATAAGGTGCTACTGGCACCTATGTAGGTATATGAGATTCGCCCCTGATGCGCTGACTTCCAAGAACTAATTTCGATCGTTTCGTGTCCTGAGATGGTGCTAAGCTGTATTGTTGAGTACACCTCGGTAGTACAGTTACAATTAATGGTTAAAACAACATTAATTTCCTAATTGCTGATACAATGTCGCAAATGGAATGGATTCAGACAAACAGACAGAATATAATTGTACATTAAGCATTTTGATGTCTTGCCTGGCCGGGAGTCAAACTCAGAACAATTTAGGTATTAATTAGTTATAGTAGCCACCACGCGACGACAGGGCCGCACGCAGTCCCGCTTATCAATAAGAAACAAATATTTATTCAGCGACATATCTGCTGCATCACCATTCATTATGGGATAACCACGGGGCGCAAATCCATGGGGGACTTAATTCACTATTTTACGGTTTAGTTCACAGTATGCAGATTTTAAGTGATTTATTTGATGTGAGTTTGCTTGTTTTATGACCGTTATCAATTTATCTTTGTTTTCATAGGATTGAAGTTTAAATTGTGTGCAATATATTGCAATATCCAAATACCACATTTAAGAGTGGATACAAATCTTATAATCACTTTTCTCGTCTACAAGTGATAGTAATGACTAATACCTGCTTGTGACGGTCCATGATAATACGGATCGACGCACTGTGGTAATAGTGTTGTCGGTCTTCGGAAGAGTCCGTAGCGCTCGCTGCTTTTACACTTTGCATTTTAGAATGAGAAAAGACTTCGAATAGCCCCACACTAGGTTTTTCTCCTGTGTCGTGAATGAGTCTAAACTAAACAGAACATGAATCTAAACTCATCATTCAGATACCTGTCTGGCCGGGAATCGAACCTGGGACCCATTGCGCGTCACACCAGTATGGTAACCGCTCCGCCACGCGGGTCGCCACATAATCACTTTTTAACCGACTTTGCAAAAGCAGAAGTTATGACGTATTCATCACATTTTTTTTCTTCTTTAGTTTTACTCATTCCAAGATAAATATTTAGTAGCTACGAAAAGCACAACTTCAAGCCATAGAAATTATAAGAAATCAATCCAAAGTCATTTTCATAAAATACAATTAGACATTATAATATATAATCCAAATTTACAATTTATTTACTAAAATTTACAATTATCTATACTATAATAAATCTATAAGAGGTCGCTGTCTGTACATGAAATAAATTTAGGTGAAAACCATTTCTAGAGGTCTATAATACGATATAGAACCCAAAATAATGGTTTTTAGAAATCTTTTCTGTTTGTCTGTTTGTCTGTTTGTCTGTTTATCTGTTTGTCTGTTTGTCTGTTTGTCTGTTTGTCTGTTTGTCTGTTTGTCTGTTTGTCTGTTTGTCTGTTTGTCTGTTTGTCTGTTTGTCTGTTTGTCTGTTTGTCTGTTTGTCTGTGTGTTTGAAAACGCTAATCTCAGAAACGGCTTATCCAATTTGAATATAATTTTCAGGGATGTGTTGTGGGAAACTTCACTTAACATTTAGTGTTTATTTTATGTAAATCGGTTTATAAATAAAAAAGTTATGTCAATTTAAAACTACGTAGTATTTATTCTGTGTTCGATAAGTGTTAATAAGATAAGTAACTGCATAGTTGAATTGGTTGAAACTAAACATGTTATGGTCTGTAAAATGTAGTTCTTTGTTATGTAATATTTTTGGTTATGTGTGTACCTATGTTATTTGATACTTTACAAATCTATATCTCTATATCTATATATACTTTTATAAAAATCTATTGAATAAACATCGTAGAGCCTAAACTGCTAAAGATACGAATATGATTTTTACTAGGGGTTCCTTTTATGACGTAGACGAAAGTTAAGAATGAAATTTCTGATCCCCCCCCCCCCTCCCAATTTAACCCAAATAGGAGATGTAAGTTTGTATGAAAGTCAGTCAATTTTCAGGCCACCTCAATAAAATTTAGTATTTCGCTTTGATTTTTATGTTACAATATAGTTTTAAACCGACTTCCAAAAAGGAAGAGGTTATCAATTCGTCTGTATTTTTTTTAACATTTTATTTTATTTTATATTTGTTACTCGATTTCTCCTCACTGGGTGAACGGATTTGGATGATTTTTTTTTCATTTGAAAGGTAGTGCGTGTCATGGGGTGGGACCCCATTTATTTTTAATTCACTTTTGATAGTGGCATCCATAAGAAAAGCGCATAAGTCTGATATTTGCATTAACGATGTTCGCGATAAATAGATGAACAAGTCAATTTCCCGCCAACCGATTTTGACGATTTTTCATCTATTTGAAAGAATGTACTTCAAGGGTACTCTGATGAATTTGATACGGTTCTGATCATAGGATCCATTTCTTTGAAGCAAATTAACGAAATTAGCGATACTCGGCCAAACCTAAGCTGTAGGAGTCCAATTGGCTTAAATGTAGAATGAGATTACTAAGCAGATATTTCCTAAAAAAATTGACCTTCAACTCTTCAATCCTGATGATGCAGGGGTACTGCTAGCCTGAACCGTAGAAGTAAGTCAATTTGTTTTTATGGATATATAATAAGATTGTCAAACAAATTCATGGGACAAAAATTTGATCTTTAACTCTTCAACCCTGATGATGTAAGGGTATTTCAAGACTAAACCGTAAGAGTTGGCTATTTGGTACTTACGGTTATGTAATATCAATACCAAGCAGAGATACACGGTAAAAATTTTGACCTTCAACTCCTCAACCCTGATGATGCAGAGTTACTTCAAGCCTAAGCCATAGGAGATGGCCATTTGGTGCTTTCGGGTATGTAATATGATTACTAAGCAAAGACACAAAATGAAAATTTCGACCTTCAACTCCTCACCCCTGATGATGCAGGATACTGCTAGCCTAAACTATACGAGATGGGCATTTGGTGCTTTCAGGTATTTAATCTAATTACTAAGCAAAGATACATGATGAAAATTTTGACCTTTAACTCCTCAACCCTGATGATGCCGGGGTACTTCAAGCCTAAGCCATAAAAGTTAGCTATTTAGTGCTTTCAGGTATGTAATATAATTACTAAGCAAAGACACATGATGAAAATTTTTGACCTTTAACTCCTCAACCCTGATGATGCAGGGGTACTTCAAGCCTAAGCCATAGAAGTTAGCTATTTAGTGCTTTCGGGTATGTAATATAATTACTAAGCAAAGACACAAGATGAAAATTTCGATCTTCAACTCCTCAAGCCTGATGATGCAGGGTACTGCAAGCCTAAGCCATAAGAGTTGGCCATTTAATGCTTTCGGGTATGTAATATAATTACTAAGCAAAGACACAAGATGAAAATTTTGACCATCATCTCCTCAACCCTGATGATGCAGGGGTGCTTCAAGCCTAAGCCATAGAAGTTAGCTATTTAGTGCTTTCGGGTATGTAATATAATTACTAAGCAAAGACACAAGATGAAAATTTCGATCTTCAACTCCTCAAGCCCGATGATGCAGGGTACTGCAAGCCTAAGCCATAGGAGTTGGCCATTTAATGCTTTCGGGTATATAATATAAATGAGCAGTGATAGCCTAATGGTTGTAACTTGCCCTCTCGATCGGGAGGTCCGAGGTTCAAACCCAGGCACGCACCACTGATTCATGTGCGTATTAGAAATTAATTATCACAGCTTTTCGGTGAAGGAAAACATCGTGAGGAAACCTACACACCCGAGAGTTCTTTAAAAAAAAAAAAAACTCGGAGGTGTGTGAAGTCCACCAATTCGCACTTGGCCAGCGCGGTGGACTACGGCCTAAACTCTCTCATTCTGAGAGAAGACCCGTGCCCAGCAGTGGGACAATAATGGGTTGACGAGAGATGTAATATAATTACTAAGCAAAAACACATGATGACAATTTCGACCTTAAGCTCTTCAGCCCTGATGATGCAGGGTACTGCAAGCCCAAGTTATAGAAGTTGGCTCGCAAGTGCTTATGTATAAGTAATAAGAATACTAAGCAAAGACACGGATTTTTTTTTTACCTTCAACTCCTCCCTGATGATGCGAGATAGTGCAAGCCTAAATTATAAAAGGTAGTCACATAATGCTTACGGTTGTTTTTAGTATATATTATAAGTTTAATGACAGCTCATTAAACTGAAATGTGGTTAATAAATTAAACTTCAATTCATCAACCCTGATAATCTAAGTACACAACCTACTTAAGCCGTATGAGTTTGGTACTTATTGATTACAATACACTACAACCCGTTCCTGAGAGAACATTATGATGAAAAGTGTCACTTTGAATAGCTAAATCCTGAAAATGCAGGAGTATTGTCATGTTATTGTTAAGAGTTGGATTCAGCTGTAGCTTTTTAAACAGGATGGGTTAGGTTAGGTTGGAACATTGTAGCCTCGGGGTCAGAATAGGGCTACGGTATCCCCTGCCTGTCGTAAGAGGCGACTAAAAGGGGCTTCCGGGGTTGCAGACGGCTAGAGTGGGAGCTCGAACCGTTCGGTCAGGCAATCCCGGAAAGGACGGCGGTATGTGTGGTCGCATACCGTTGTAAAGATTAGAGGGAGCGTTGGGCCCAGCCGCCCATCTGGGAGGAGTCCGATGGGGCAGCGCGCTCGAGGATTCCGGTTGAAGTCGTTTCGAGATCCCGGAGTCCTCCTTTTCAGCGCCGAGGACGGCCACCGGGGGGGTTTTAGTGCGGTAAAAATCCCACATAACCTTGCGTCGCTCCCACGGCGTCGGGTACCTTTGGAAGGTTTCCCCCTCGAAAACAAAAAAAAAAAAAAGGTTGGAACGTAAAAGAAAACATAAAAAATAAGCGAGCAGGGTGCGGCAGCGCCCTGCGAGCGGGTGCGCCCTGTTCGTATGAAATGTAAAAGTGTTTTGATTATGTCTTCTGCTTTACAAAGAACAATGCGGGATTTACGCACACAAATAGCCCGATGCACCTCCTAAAAGATCTTATCTTTGGCCACATGAAACAAAATATGAACTTAGAATATATGTCGCTGTTCAGTGATATTCCAATTTTCTAATGATTTTTTTGTTTTCCGGAAAAGTTAAAATCAATCTTTATATCGATACGTCTTCGTTTAAGGAGTTCGTTGGAGGAGTTGGTTGAAAAAGTATATCCCGATATTGTTAATACAACCAATAACACTGTAAATTGGTTCCAAAAGATGTCTATATACCCACCCACCAATGAACGTGTCGATAAAATAAATGATTTTTTTTTCAAAGTTTAAAGCAGCGTCACAGATCTACTATTCGGTAGACACAGTCATTGAGATGGAGGAAGCAGTACATTATCCAACAGAATTTTTGAATTCCTTAATGCCTTCCGGAACTCCTGAACACAAATTAATATTAAAAGTAGGTTTACCTATAATCTTACTTAAAAATTTGAATCCGCCAAAATTACTTCAAATAGTATTTACCAATTCGGAAAAGTTCAAATCAATCTTTATAATCTATACGTTTTGGTTCAAATGTGGAGGAGTTGATTGAAAAAAAGTATCCCGATATTGTGAATTAGACCACTAAGAATGTAAATTGGTTAAAAAAAGCGGTTTACAATATTAGAATTCGTCTAATTAAAAAAAAAATACATAACAATACGTTCCTACCCACAAATACACGCTTTAAATTCGTTTTTTCACTCTGTGTTTGACCAGGTAATCCTTGAGCGGCCAAACCGTTTTTAATGTTACTATTTTTTATCATGGAATTTCCACGGTGTCGAGATTTGCGCGGGAAAAACTTTGTGACACGTTGATTTGCACGCGGGCAAAGCCGCGGGTACAGCTAGTAAATAGAATAAATGAGCCAAATCGCTGCCCCTTGGAAATGTACCCAAGACACTAACAGCATTGCCTCGCTGTATTGCTAAACTTATTTGTTGGCCGAGGTAAGCTCCAGCTCTCGGGTCACCGGAGGCGTCAATCAGGCGTGAAGACAATTCTTTGTAAAATTGTTTCGCTTCTGGTCCCCACGGTCCCATCGTCTCTACTGCAAACGGCACAAATATGCAGTCCTTAGAAATGGCTGCATATTTGCGCCGCTTCACAGTTTCTGCAGATTCGGCTGCCGCACCAGCGTGCATCGAAGTTGCCTGTATATGAGATGGCGCCAATGTATCAACACATGTACCATCCCATATCAAGGACTTCCCCTTTTTCCAGGGCACGAGTGTCAAACCATCCGGCCGCTTGCCATCATCACGTACAATACCTTTCGGCTCCAGAGTAGCCGGTACGTTGATGGTGACAAGAGCCCGACGGATGACATCGTTGATGCTCGCGTGGCGCGACATCCGGCCAGCACTGCGTTGACAAGACAGACCGTGATGACCTGCCTGATCAACACCTTCTCCACAGACACAACGATGTGGCTCATTAATTTTTAATCCAAAGTGCCTATTAGGAGGATTTGGCGATAATTATTATCATTTCAAAACTCATTCAGTCACCACGTTAACCTAAAAACCTTTCTCTGTACATGCATTTCTGCAAAACACCTGTACCATTCTTAAAACTAACTATGAGGAAAAATGTTTACAGGATATTTAATGGAAAAATATCAATCACACTTCCTCAATAACATAAACGATAACATCAATATAACCAATCAGACAATCTCAGTGGACTTCCTTTTATGCTCTCTGATACTGATAACAAAACATTATATTATTGTACACATCAAAATAATATTCCTTTACTCCGAGTGAGTGAGATTGTTCCGAGCTCAGTGTAATTATTAGGTATAGAGCGAGTCTACTTTGGTATGAACAGTAAGCTCAAGTTAGAACAACAGCACTAGTTCAAGGGGAATGAATTGTTAAATAAAATAAGTAAGTTTTTATAAAATTGCAGCAAACGAGCATGCAGTCCAACTACGTCAGTAGCATAGTAGACATATCAGTAGTTACTGCGGCCAATGGACATCTGTATGCAAATTCATACAATACAAGGATTCTATGGGAAGTCAATCACAGATGCCTTGCTACTTCCGAGGGCTGAGATGGTCGTCTCTTATAAAAGTATGCCGGTAACCACCCTTCCATCGAAACGCAAGAAATGCTTTCCGCTAGAAATTGGTGTGACGGTGGTACCTCCCTAGTCGGCTACACTGGTTCTACCACCTGCTTTTATATTATATCACGTAACACAAGTAAGCTAAAGCCCTGTACAAAGGGCTTAAACTTACTTCTGAAATGTGTATAAAGTTTCCTTACAATAATCATATGGTAGGTGTTTGACCTTAATTGCAAAGTAAACAATGATTGACCAAAGGCACAATTCTAAGTACCTATAGGACTTCTTATGATCCTTAACGTTAAGACGAATGTTGTAAAGTCTTCTTTTCTAATGCCTTGTTAAAATAAAATAAAAACCTTCTTGAGAAAAGATGAAATACTTTTGATGACATCAGCAAGCAGATAGATAAGACCAAAGTTTTTGCAACAGATGCCTCGCTACTTCTAAGAATCAAATTTAAATATATTGAAAAAGTATATCTCCCTCACCAAACCTCTGCAAAACAAGGTAGCACTAAACACTACAGATCTACCACTGCCAGTGGTGCTACCACGACCGAACTGCAAAGAGTTTAACTACTTTAAAAATATGAAATATTTTGGCTCAAATAATCAAAAATATACAGTATGACAGTAACTCGCTCGATGACACTGGTACTCACCAGCTGGACATTATTACGTATATACTCGTCATAATACCAAGGTTGACTGTGTGGACGCGCTCTATGCAAATCATTACTCTGAGGTTCCGGGAAAAAAATGTACCTATCAATTCCGCCCCGCCCGTAGGGATGATTAAACTTCCGGCAATTTCTTGGAATCGCTCTGAGGTCTCCTTTGTGAAAATTCTCCATATTTAGCGAGGAAACTTAGAATCGCGGAAGGAAATTGCTAATCGACGATTGAGACGGTGACTGCTCGTTAATAAGTACGTACATGTAATTGAAATGGGCTGAGTGTTCACTGTTTTTAATTTTCACGATGATGCACGGACAAACTATATTTTATAGACATATAGGTTCATATTTGGCATGTACTGCCATACGTAACTAACACATGTAAAAAATTTCGACGGGAAGGATACCACTATGTTTACGTTTATTATATACATGATGACCTGCGGCGTCGAAACGTGGACCTTCACTGTAGGCCTCATTCGGAGGCTCAGGGTCGCTCAGCGTGCTATGGAGAGGGTTATTTCAAAATTAGCAAGCTGAAGTGGCTATGGGCGGGCCACGTCGCTCGTAGGACCGATAATCGACGAGGAAGGAAGGTCCTCGAGTGGCCACCACGTTTAGGCAAAAGAAGCACAGGTCGCACCAGATGGACTAATGACCTGAAGAAGACAGCTGGAAACCGTTGGATACAGAAGGCTCAGGACCGGTTGGAGTGGCGCCATTTAGGGGAGGCCTATGTCCAGCAGTGGACCTCAAAGGGCTGATAGATGAATGGATGGATATACATAACGGAAAAATGTAGTGGATCTCAGGAATAGCAACGCAATTGTGATCAACTTAAGATGGTCATGTTCTAAAGTTCGTTCGAATGAACGTTATGACCACTGACTATCAGTTGAACATTGGTTCCTTGCTAATTCTTATTAAATACTTAATTTTTAAAATAACAATAACGCGGTACACTTGCAAAATATCTATATATTAATATGTGAAGCAGAAATTTGGGGTACGTTTTTAAGTAACTTGCCGTAGACGGAGCAGTATGAAACTTTGCACAGTTATAGTGGACGTAGAGAAGAAGTACGGAATGCTAATATTTTTTCAAATAATGCATATAAAATACACAAAATCAACCAAAACGAAAAACACTACCGTACATTTGTCACAAATACATAAAGAATAAACGAAACATAACATTCAACCTCTTACTATGAAAACACAGACGTCAAAAATGTCAGATGTAAAAATTTATTGAATTTGGGAAATACTTTGGACAATATCAAGTTTAGTTTTTGAGTTGAATTACGGTCGAATTTCGACCGTTGCGACGGGTGACTAGTATTACATAAATACGTACATAAGCGGGTAAAGAATTGAATAACGTATTACACCTGTAAAAATACCATGAAAATCAAGTGAGACCTTCGCCTAACATAGCGTGCGTCGCCTCATTAGGATCCTTTGTGGAAGATGATGGATAATGGAGACCATTCCTACGTTTCGTTGCCTCCCCAACGATTGACGCAAAGGCTGTTCTCCCTAGTTTTTGACCATGAATTTTAAGGTTTTACATCAGTATGGAAATTATGTTATGGCTGGTTAATTGTTTGGAAGAAAGATGATTATTACGTTATTACTATTTGATAAGAATTATTCCAGCATTTCGTTTAATAAATGTGAATAATATGTCCTTAAAAATCTTAGGACACGTTATTCAAATATATTTGCTACAAATTTAGGAATATAAGGCAAAAAAAATATTGTTCGAAATTCGAGCTTACAAGCGATTTAATGTATTATTGCGAAATGTTAGTTGATTTATTGTTTTTTTTTTTTTTGTAATAATCTGCATGCGTATCATATCTCTAAATTTTTTGTCATAATCGTCTATTGAAAATAACTTGAAAAGAAAACTGATTAATATTGTAATTAATATTAATATTAATACTGATAATTATTGATAATGCATTACATTTCAGTACACGCGTAGGTTTTCTTCTACAGATCCCTGTCATATAAATGATACATTACTTACTTTTACATGAAGCGACCTTCTTAGACCTCGGGTTTTACAACGCATCTGTGATTGACTAACTATAAAAAAATATGATTGGTCTAACTATAAAAAATATGTGTATCTCGCTTAAAAGTGTTCATCCACAACATAGAAACTTGGTCTGGAGCTACGATAATAGAAAGCGCCATTCAAATTATTGCTACATACAAATTTACAAGCAAAAGGAAGGCACTCGGCAATAAAACAGTTGCCCTTTTAGCTTAACAACTTGGTAACGAGATATCTAAACATTACCAATATGGGATGGCGCCGCACCAGCATGGTTTTACCTGAGGCATTTCCCATATCGAAAACCATGGTGACAACATAACTTATCGTCGCTTAAGTTCTAACACCGCGGATCTCAAAATTAGCAACTTTTCAGGAAAGCAAATAAACTGTCTCAAATAGTTATTTTTAATTCTACAACAACCAAATAAATATATTACATTTAAAATATGAATATACTCATATTAAAATAATATTTTTATGAAACTGTAAAATGTTCCTATATTATTTTGAGATACCATTATTTCATTGACTAAAAATGGGCATTTTTTGAGTTACGCGGTGTTAAAACTTAAGCGACGTTATGTAATCTACACAATGTAAAATGGTTTCCATAGTTATATTAGGTTTTGTGGTTAGCGGTGAGAAGTCTATCAATAAATTATTTAAAGCAATATTTTTTTGTTTAAAATGTACAATGTTAATTATCTGAAATGAAATGTCCTTATTTTGCATAGGCCTCCGTAGGAACTTACAAATTGTCAGCTACATATATATTTTTTTTACTCTACCACCGGATCGGAATCTACTAACAATGGCCGCTATTTCAGCGGAATTAGAAAAAATATAACATATCTATATATTAATACGTGAAGCAAAAACTTGTGAAGCATTTTTAAGTAACTTACCGCGGATGGAGGAGTATAAAATTTTGCACGGTTATAGTTGACATAGAGAAGGAGTGCAGAATGTTAATATTTTTTTCAAATAATGCATTTTTCATACATAAAATCAACTAAAAACACATTACACACACTGCCTTGCATTTGAAAAAACACATACATAGTAAACGAAATAGAACATTCAATGTCTTAAATGTGAAAAAACATATCGTCAAAAATGTCAGATGTCTTTGTCAAAATACCGCTATTGCTTTTAAATGCGGCTTAGACAATTAAACCTCTTTTTATATTTAACGGGTGCGTTCAAAATTACTTATTTTTTTTACATTTTATTTCAATTTGAGAAATATTGGTGCTACTTTGGACAATATGAAGTTTAGTTTTTTAATTTAAATTAAGGTCGAATTTCGACCGTTGCGACGGGTCACTAGTTTTTTTAAATAGATATAATTGATAATTTTGAATTTTTACTTCTGCTGGCAGTTCCCATGACTGCTGCATTTGTTTAATTATTCAACATTTTTAAACGTGGGCGAACACCACGAGTCAAAGAGTTGCTCTTACTTATTATAACTCTCACTTATTATAAGTCTTACTTATCATAAGTCTCACTTACCGCGTTAAGAGCTTCCATTTCATACGGGCTCAGTTTGTAGGAGGCCTCCGTGCCAACCAAGCGTGGTGTGGATCTGAAATTGAAAATATTCATTTAGTATTTGGTCAGATTATTAAAACAATTTTGGGTGTTTATATATTGAATGATGTTTTTTTTCACAAATAGATAATATCAAGGTGGCGATCAGAAATTGAAAATTTTCATTTAGTTTTTGGTCAGTTTATTTAAACAGTTTTACGAATTTAAATATTGAATGACGGATTTTTTTCACGAATAGCCAAAATCAAATTTTCCGTATTAAAACGCAATAATTGTCATAAGAATCCTAGGACTAATTTGGTAAAAACTTAAACCGTATAATTAGATTACATATAAATATAAATATACTTTTTTCGGTGAAGGAAAACATCGTGAGGAAACCAACACACCCGAGAGTTCTTAAAAAAAAAAAAAGTTCTCGGAGGTGTGTGAAGTCCACCAATTCGCACTTAGCCAGCGCGGTGGACTATGGCCTAAACTCTCTCATTCTGGGAGAAGACCTGTGCCCAGCAGTGGGCCAATAATGGGTTGATGCGATGCGATAAATATACTCAATAAAAGTTTTTTTTTTCAAATTTGAAATTTGGTTGTTGAAAGGAAGTATGAACCCTGTATATTTAATTTTAATTCCGCAGAATTAGTTTTCAAAATTGACTTCGATACTTAAACAAATAAAAAAAATGTTTTTATGTTCGAACCTTAAAATGTGTCATATCTAAGTACATCTCTTATGAACACACATATAAATAAATATACGTAGACATGCAGTAACTAGAGCAATGATAGCCCAAAGGTTGAAACTAGCTTTCACAATGGGAAGGTTGGAGGTTCAAATCAAACTTCAAACCTATAATTTTTCTAAAATGATGTACGTATTATAAGTTCATTACTGCTTTACGGTGAAGGAAAACATCACGAGAAAATCTATTCGCAGAGAGTTTAAAAAAAGTTCTCAAACGTTTCAATTTGCACTTGGCTAGTGCGGTGGACTAGTGGTGTGATAGTGTCAGGTTATAACCTGACACTATCACAGCCGGACAGGAGACCCGTACCCAGCATTGGAAAACGTTGCCGACAACTTATAAAGTAAATACCAATACACACATATCTAACGAGAAGCAGTTCTTGCGTTTCGATATGAGGGTGTGGTTGCCGGAACACTTTCCTTTCGGCTACTTCTTATAGAACATGGGTTGTACCTGACGTCCGCAGGACTTCTGGTAGAACCCAAATTCTATATGAAGTTATTTACAGATGTCCATAGGCGACAGTGACCACTTACCATTGGGTCGACTGCATGCTCGTTTTCTACTTCAATCTTATAATAAAAATATAATATATCTTATAATCTTATCAATACAGTATAATACGTAAACAAAGCATAAAGCAAGCTACTTCGCAACATGTTTACTGAAAACAGTGCATTATCACAGAGATACTTACTAAGCTTTAGTTGCAGTAAGTCAAGAATAATGCGCAAACTTGCATGCAGATTGGGCGTGACCTCGTTAATTATTAACATTCATAAGTGTTTGTAAGTGAATTTATGAATGTATAACCGCCAGCTATGTGTAGGGTGGGAGTGCAAGCGATTTATTGTTTTATTTGAATCGCTTCTTAATTTCTCCTTGTTTATGATTTTAACTTGCTTCAAAAACTAAATTTAAAATATCAAAACTTATACGGAACACGGATCCGTGACCTGGAGAAACCTTATAGCATAAGCAATATATTATAAGCTTAAAGCTTTGGTGTACCCGACCATGCTTGTTCAACATTTTTTTTTATCTAATTGAAGTAGCAAACGAGCATGCAGTCCATCTGATGGTAAGTGGTCGCTGCTGCCCATGGAATCGGTGAGCAAATTCAAATAGAACATGGTTTTTATCTGACTTCAATCACAGATGCATTGCTACTCCCGAGGACTATGATAGTCGCCTCATATAAAAGTATGCCGGCAACCACACACTTCCCTCGAAACGCAAGAAATGCTTAACGTTTGAAGTAGGTGTGGCGGTGGTACTTCCGCGGTCAAACCACGTTGGTTATAACACCTGTTGATAGATTGTATAGATTGTTCTCGTTGGACAAAGGAATTGAAATCAAACAAGTACCTACTCAGTTTCTTGTGACATAAATATATTAACACAGACTTGCTTTCTTGATTATTCATAGGTTATTCAAAAGAAATATTTGATTTTACGGATGTGTAAAACCTGAAGCGCATTGCAATTATTAGTCAGAAAGATTAAAATCGTAGTGCAGTATCACACCGCGACGTACTTAAATCTTTTATAGTATCAAATCGCGGTGCTGCAACGGTAATATCAATTTGACTACTAAGATGACACGCTGCGACTAAATATGTCTCCTTTCACACCCTTCAGAATAAAACATGGTAACCCTAATACTGTTGTTATTAGGCAAAGTAGCTGTGTGGGACTGGTGCTTCCACAAAACACATTAACATTATCAGGTTATTATTATATTATCATTACTATTACACATTATCCAGTTTTAACATCTAAAATTTATAAAACTTCATTCAATTTAATTCAAAGAACTATTTTTAAGACCTCCGACAACTAAACTATATTACACGCTGATAGAACGCCTTCCGCTAGCAGTGGGCCCATACAGCGCAGGTAAGACAAATACGCTCATTTCCTGCGGAGAGCGCCCGAACGTCCCTACCGACAAATTGTTCCTCGGCAGG
The DNA here is from genome assembly GCA_949699795.1 of Spicauda simplicius. NCBI lineage: Eukaryota > Metazoa > Arthropoda > Insecta > Lepidoptera > Hesperiidae > Spicauda > Spicauda simplicius. The sequence continues at coordinate 3,960,675 of OX453066.1, forward strand.
GTTATTCTAGAACACTATTTAAATTAGCTCTACGGTTTTATTTTAGTAACGGTTCCCCGTGATTACTTCCATTAACTAGTATCAATGGGTAAATTGTGTAATTGAATTTAAAGTCTTAAGACATATAAAGCTTGAAGAATTACGGTTAAGTTATATTTTTGACTTAGCTAGGCGTACTTTATTGTACCAATAATATTTTAAAGTATACATTTGGATTGTAAATTCTCGTCAACCCATTATTGTCTCACTGCTGGGCACGGGTCTTCTTTCAGAATGAGAGAGTTTTAGGCCATAGTCCACCGGTGGACTTAACACACCTCCGAGATTTTTTTTTTTAAAGAACTCTCGGGTGTGTAGGTTTCCTCCCGATGTTTTTCTTCACCCAAAATAGACTAAAAATTATTAGAAATTAATTATCACTGCTTTTCGGATTGTAAATTAAAATATAATGAATTAATTATACATAACATGAGTACCGCGTTACGTTACGCTAAACAAAAGTAATAAAGGAAATAAGAAAGTCATATATTAATAGAGTTAAAAATAATCGTCAAACGTATTTTTCTTCAGCAAGATAACTCTGTACTTCGGGATTGTATAATGATCAAGCTGTGTAATAGATTTCACAGTTATCCAAGAAAAAATGTATAGATGTACATACCATAAAACATAGAATAAGTTAGCGGTACTGTTAAATATTGGTTCTAATATTTAATAGTACCGAGTAAAGGTTTCACATAAACACCATTGTGAACGTTAAAAAATATTTTTCATTCATGTATAATGGTTGTTTTTTACATATTATACAAGTCAACAAAATTGTTTCGAACATCCAGAATAATCCTTCAGAACCGCGCGTGGCAAAGTTTGCCGGCTCCTTTTATTTATGGCGCTTATGCGGTAAGAAATTCAAGATTTTTTCTCCCACGGTGACTGATTGCTTGAGATAGGTCCCAAGAAATAAATCAGGGAAGTTGTAATGACTTCTTGTCACTCTAAATGTTATTGCGGCAATTATACATGGTAGGTAAAACAAGGGACTTATTGCAGGACAGAAACATGCCAAAAATATGTTTTTTGCCAAATCGCAAATATCTGGTCATGATCTTGAACGTATGCGTATTGAAGGTGGTAGAACCAGTGTACTTCGACCGTGGAAGTACCACCGCCACATCTATTTCTAGTGTGAAGCAATTCTTGCGTTTCGATGGAAAGGTGTGGTTGCCGGCACATTTTTATATGAGGCGACCATCATAGTCCTCGGGAGTAGCTACGCATCTGTGATTGACGTCAGATATTCTGCATGAAGTTGGTCACGGTTGTCCATACATGCTCGTTTGCTGCTTCAGCCAGATAAAAAAAGCCGATTATGCGGCGGCTGAAAGTTCGCCAGTGTCTATAAAATTTACAGGTTATATCGTGTGTTTTGCAATGCCTGTGATGATGAGCGAAGTTCTTTGATTTATTCGCGAGTAAAATATGTTATCACACGCATTAAAACAATGCACTTTGTTATTTCGAAATTCGTAAAGTTCACGAGTTTGCTGTGACTAGATCAAACACAATTAGCGCAACAAAAATATTTTTGGAGAACTAAAAACAGTTGAGATGATTCTAGCCATACTAGTGTAAACATGATGAACATTTCTCACCTCAAAAAAAACAAATTTTAATGTAATTTTGTTTATATGATTTAAGTAGCAAAAGATCACACAGTCCACCTGATGGTCAGTGCACTGGTCACAGCCGCCCAAAGTAACTTCATATAGAACATGGTGTCTATCTGAAGTCAATCACATATATGTTACTAGTCCCGAGGACTAAGATGATCGCCCCATATAAAAGTGTGCCGGCAACCACACCCTTTCATCAAAACGCTAGAACTGCTTCACGCCAGAAATAAGTGTGGTGGTAGTACTTTCCCGGTCAAACTACATTGGTTCTGCCACCTGGAAGCTTAAATACTTGATAAAATTATTGCAATACATTACAATTCAGGTCTCTTTTAGTAGCACTCATAATTTAGGTATATTTAAATCCCTATTGTTCGCTGACAACTCCTGGATATATTATTTTCATACGTCCACATTTTACTGTTAATAAATCCTAAATACTGAAACACAATGTTGTATTGTTAAAGAGAATATATTTATGAGCAATATAAACGCATTTTATGATTTGGAATGCTAAATTGGAATTTAGTATTTGGCATTGCAATCTCCGCCGAATATTATGATGTAGGTATCCGCCCTAAAACAGTAATAGCAAATATTTAAAAATGCCATATTTTCCGAATTAATACCAAATAGTTGCCGAATATGCGTGGCTTTCAATTATTTAGTATATGCGTGGCTTTCAATTATTTAGTATTCATTTCTGGTTCTAAATACCAGAGATACATAAAAAACAATATTAATTTTGCCTCGTAGCCAAATTGTTTACTAAATTGCAGTATTGATGACAGGACAGACTTCATCCCCCGAAGACATAAAATAAAAATAATCCACTATCTAACTAAGTAACCAATCTATAGGATTAGTAAAAATGAACATTTCTACTATTCATCTCCTGGCTGCATCATCAAATCGTCGCCATCACGTCTAATCTGCTGAACTCATCAAGACAAATAATACCAGACAGATTTCAAAAGTTCTTTAGCATATTTATACATCTGCCTTAATAATATTATACTGAGCTGCGGTCTTCCTTAAATAGCGTTTGGTGTTTTCTACCATTAGGTGGACTGCATACTCGTTTTCTGCTTCCTTTAAAAAAAATACCGTGTTAATCTGTATAAAATCTTATTCAGCAAATGAGAGGATTAATATTTTTTCCGACAAATAAGATTACAGTCTAGTCAAATTGTATCAAATAGCTTATAAGTAGCCAGACAGGCAGAAACACGATGTATATACATGATCTTAACGTCCCCAGGTACTAAGCGTCTAATAGTGTTAGCCGGTTTGCCTTCAACTTTGAAAATAACTATCAGTGAAAGTCACTCTTAATATTAAGGTTTGTAGCACTATTTGATTTTTGTAAGACACAAGCACCAAATTTTTAACGGGTTAGGATGTTCGCTTATTTTTATGTCATTAAAGCAGTTAACAAGCTGAGAAAGTAAGTAAGTGAATAATTATTACATTTTTGTATGAGTAAGGTAGGGGGCAAACTTACAAATATAACACACACGCTTTCTGCACTCATAGCCCCACACTAGGATTTTCTCCTGTATTGTGGGTACAATGGACACACACAAGATGAATACACAAACATCCAGACACAGAACATGAATCTAAACTCATCATTCAGATACCTGTCTCGCCGGGAACCGAACCCGGAACCCATTGCGCGTCAGACCAGTATGGTAACCGCTCCGCCACGCGGGTCGTCAATATAAATACTTAAGTTCATCCGTCACCTCACTCACTCCGACTTAAGGGACCGGCATTTTTGAAAATATATTAAAACCGAGACCACTAATCTAAAAGAGGTATATCTAGGTTTGGTGATAGCCAATCACAAGTGAATCACAAGGGCTCTACTTTTAAATATAAATCTCATACTTACTTCACATGCATCATTCATAATTTCGACATGCAATCGAGAAATTTCGTAGTAAACCCATCGTCGCGACGCTCACGTAAGACGACTGCCCTGGGGCCTAAGGCCTCTTATTAATAGCGGGAAACCTCTTACGCCTCTTACTTTAATGTATGGTCGTATTGTAATATTAGAAATTATTTTGGAAACAACACAACTAAGATTTTCAGTAGAGCATTTTGTTTTAATTCTTTGTCATGTACCATAATCTGCACCGCCTGTAGTTGGTAGCACACTTTTCATCATCAACATCTTAATCCTCGAGAGTAGCAACGCATCTGTGATTGACTTTACGTAAAACCCCATGTCCTTTATGAAGGTGTCCATGAGCGGCAGTGGCCACTTACCATCAGGTGGACTGCATGCTTGTCTACTACTTTATTCTTACAGAAAAAGTACACCATACGTTGCAAAACATGCTTAGCTTAGTATCTGTCTTTGAAAACCATTAGTGCTATCGTACACATATTTAGAGGGTTTTGATTATGATTCTGGATCAGGCAATTTATATTTTACTCCAGATCTGAATATAGTATTTTTGACCTCGTGCAAGTCCGTATCATTCACGAAACCGGTAATCCCCTTGTGATAATACCTAAGTTGAACAAAACATACAAACACACTTACATGGAATATTTACAAGTTGCTCTAAGTAACAATTTTTTTTTTGTCCCTGTAGTTCCGGGCTTAGAATGTAGCTACGGTATCCCCTGCCTAACGTAAGACGCGACTAAAAGGGGCTTCCGGGGATGCAGGCGGCTAGAGTGGGTGCGCAAAGCGTCCAGCCAGGCGATCCAGGGAAGGACAGCGGTATGTGTAGTCGTTTACCGTCATAAAGACTAGACGGAGCGGTGGGCCCGCTGGGCCCATCTGGGAGGATCCCGATTGCGGTTACGTTCCTTTGGAGATCCCGGAGTCCTCTTTGTGGCGCCGAGGACGGCCACCGGGGGGGTTTTAGTGCGGTAAAAATTCCACATAACCCTGCGTCGCTACAACGGCGTCGGGTACCTCTTAAAGGTTTCCCGCACGAGAACAAAAAAAAATATAACAATCATTTCAGAAAAAGCTGACGTAGCTTAGCTATTAATATTGGCACTTGACCGGTAACACTCAGATAATGTGAGGGTAGATTATAAGGAGCTTGTCTCAGGCGAGGCAAGATACTGGAGCTAACTTTTATAACCAATTTAAAAACAATATGGCAATAAAAAACATATACAAAGAAAGAAGACAAACCCACTGAGTTTGTTGCCGGATCTTCTCAGTTGAGGTCGTGTTCCGATCCGGAGGTACTGTAAAAAAAATATGTAACTGACAATTTGTAAGTGCCTCCGTATTCAAAATAAAGACATTTCATTTCTCACATCAAAGAGTAAAATTGAAGGTAGTAGAACACCTTAGCCGTCATATCTGATTTAGCCTGTCTTAAAACAGTTCAAAACACACATGCCAGTTTCAAGAATTATAGGGCATACTAAATTTGCAAATGTGTCTTAGTTTACTTTGTAGGCTTAAGATAGGATTTTAAACTTATTTGTGATTAACGTAAGATTATAGACGCCCAGAAAAACTGATAATGTACTATTTCAATTCATAAGTAAGATCCATGGCTAAACCGGTAACATATTTCATCGTATTTCGCTTATCCCATCATGATGAGACACTTTAGAAACATCCTATATTCCGATATTACGGCGATTTTGGATGGAATGTGCCCGGAGGTCAAACTTGCTGCTTCAATTTAAAAGCAACACCCATGGGTAAACCGGTAACATATTTCATCGTTTCTCGCTTATTCCATCGGAGTAAGACAGTGGAGAAACATCCTATATTCCGATATTACGGCGATTTCGGATGGAATGTGGCCGTTATTGCGAATCTTCTGGCTACTGGAGGTCAAACTGAGAATAATATTCGTTTTCACATTACATACATATTGAAGTATTATTACGGAACCATTTCCTTCCAAATAGGACGTAACATTTTGTTCTACTGCCTATGTGCTTTTGGAAATGCTCTCTTGGGGTTCTTTCTATATCGATAGAACACGAAAGTGTTACTGACACATGGCCAAAATGTTTCTAACACCATTAATACAAGTGCTTTTTTGCGACTAGTAGTTTGAATATAGCTCCATAATAGATGATATGGATTTTAAAACTTTTGACTCAAAACTGGCATTAGGAATGTTCATAGGTACTACTGACAGTTTACTTTGAGCAACTGCATTAATTTGATTATTCTTCAATTTATTTATTAATTCAGTTACAACGGAACTCGTTTATTACACCAATCAACAATTAAATACTAATAACATCTAATTGATATAACTATCCGTAACACAAAAAAACTCTTTCTACACTCATAGCCCCAAACTAAGATTTTCGTGTCGTGGATGCCATGGACACACAAGATGAATACACAAACACCCAGACCCAGAACATGAATCTAAACTCATCATTCAGATACCTGTCTGGCAGGGAATCGAACCCAAAACCCACTGCGCGTCAGACCGGTATAGTATCCATCTACAATATCAAATTCACCTAATAGATCTTCCCATTTCACTATTGATCTCAAAACTCATTAGAGAGTCGTTACAGCCAAAGCAATCTATTAATATTTCTTCGACAGCGATCATTCCTAAAACCTTGCATTTCAAAGTTTTACAACTTTATTAGCTTACTTTACTGACCATCCAACAAACAGTCATTTTAAATACATTCAGAATTGTAATTTTTTTCTTTATTTACACTTAATTCTTCCTTTTTCTTAATTAATGTTTAGAGTAAAGCCTCCGTAATAAAGTCTATTCACTAACACATAAAATAAACAAAACTATAATAATAGTAATAAAAAATAAATAAACAGATAAGACAATAAGACAATAAAAACAACATCGGTATAAAAAAAGTCATGGTAAATCAACGTACTACAATAAAAGTCTAGATAAATCACCAGTAGGTAAACGTTTAAAGTACCGCAGATTTCAAATAATCATAAAGCCATATGTTCACACCACTACCGCTTACCATTAATTAACATGAAACGTAATTTGTCCCAAACAAACACACATCTGGTTGAGATTTGTTGTGGTATTAATAGCCAATCCATTCCGAAGTACTCGATCCACTCACAAAAGCTCTTTAAGTCAGCCCTACGAACTAAGTTTTAAGACTGAAAACTGCTCAAATTGGGTGCTACTGTGTAAAGTTTAAATCAAAGGTTCTCAATTAATTCTTGTTTTTGTTTTTTTTCATCAATAAATAATTGAGAATTGCTCACATGATATTTAAAAAAACGTACAGTATACATTTAATACAAGCAAAAAGAGCAAGTATAATTATGTATGAAATAAGCGATTTAGTATAAAGATGTATTAAATGTGAGTTGATTTTCATTTTAAGATTCAAATAATTTAGGACCACATGTGAGTTATCGGTCCCACAACATCCTAATTATTTTAGAGTTTTTGATGCACCTACAATGCATCACTGCCCACTTTGAGAAACACTGGTGTAAGTGTACGCAAAAAAAGTACAAACGAGCCGCTTTGTTCGCAGCAAATGGCGATATTTCTATGAATACCCCAAATCGGTCCACGGGTAACAAAATTTGGGCGATCAGTATCGCGCTCTAAAAATAAATAGAGGTGTAAACCATTATTTAGATTAATTAGGTATATTGTCTTCTTTGGGATACATAATACTGGTAAACCCCAACGCATACAGGTATATGACATTTAGTTCAACAACTGTTTAGTAAGGCTTTAAAGTGTATTAGTCGCCCGTCGCAACGGTCGAAATTCGACCGTAATTTAAATTAAATAACTAAACTTCACATTGTCCAAAGTAGCACGAATATTTATCAAATTAAATTAATTGATTTTTAAGTAATTTTAAATACACTAGTCATCCGTCGCATCGGTCGAAATTCGACCGTAATTTAAAATAAAAAACTAAACTTCATAGTGTCAAAAGTAGTACGAATATTTCTAAAATTCTAATAAAATGTAATAATTTTCAAGTAATTTTGAACGCGTCATTAGCTAAGCTGCATTTAAAAAGCAATAGCGGGTATTTTAACAGACATCTGACATTTTTGACTTTATATGTTTTCATAGTAATACATTAAATGTTCTATTTCGGTTATTATGTATGTGTCAAATGCAAAATAGTGTGTGTAATGTGTGTTGATTTTATGTATGTTTTATGCATTATTTGAAAAAAATATTAGCATTGCGTAATCCTTCTCTACATCAACTATACCGGTGCGTAAATTCATACTCCTCCGTCTGCAGTAAGTATCTTAAAAACGGATCTCAAGTTTTTGCTTCACGTATTAATATACATATAGTTTTGTATGTATGTAGATTCATTAAGACCAACTAGATAGTCGTCGAAGTAAAAAAACAACATAGATCGTGCTTTTAACCCGCTGCGTCAAAGAGAGTAATGTTCTTTTAGCATATGTATCAATGTCTGTATGTTCAATTAAACGAGTTAACGGGTTATTAACGAATATTTTTGGAATCGAATCAGCTTGCAAAGTGACAAAGCCCAAATAATTTAGTCTTTATTTTATCCTAATAACTAAGGGCTAGCCAGAGTCTTGTTTGTTTTCTTGGCGCTGAGGCCACCGGGGGGGTTTTAGTGCGGTGAAAATCCCACATAACCCTGCGTCGCTCCCACAGCGTCGGGTACCTTTTGAAGGTTTCCCCCTCGAGAACAAAAATAGTCCCAAAGACTACCCTTACACTAAGGGCTGTCAACAGAATCGCACATTACCATATTAACTTACAAACAGCTATATTTAGAAGTATCCTTAGCCTCATTTTGGCAGCTATCACAAGTTGTAAAAATAAACGTCAGGGTGAGGTCTTAGAAACTATCGATAGCGTATCCTATTTCCTGGTCCCGAAAACGTAACAAGGAAATGTTTATAAGAGGGTCAAAATAGATAAGAGTTTGAGATATAAAAGTAAATATGTGATAATGTGCTGGAGATACTGAAATAGATAGTAATATGGAAGAGAATAAATATATATATATATATATATATATATATATATATATATATATATATTTAATTAACAACATTATATTTATTACATAATTTGGAAGTAACAAACTTAATGTCAGGTCGGCTGCATGTACACATGATGCCATGTGGCCACTGTCGCCATTGGACTTGAACAATAAACTTCAAATATTCAATAAAATTCACATGAGGTGACCATCACAGTCCTCGGTACAGTACAGTAGCAATGCATCTGTGATTGACTTCAGATGGAACCCATGTTCTGTATGAAGTTGATTACAAACATCCATGGGCGGCAGTGACCACTTATCATCAGATGGACTTCATGCTCGTTTGCTACTTCAGTCAGATACAAAATAGAAATATGTGTGACCTCCGTACCTCCTCGGTTGAACCATATACCTTGCAATATCTTACTTTGAACCAGTCATAGCTTATTTACTTTAATTCAATTAATAAAAGAATCTGCACACAAATTTCTCAAGCTAAAATAATATTTCCCGTCACTCCAAAATTGTCAAATTCACAGCAAGTCGAGACAGACGTTCACTATTCGCCACACTAATTCGTCAAACGGGGTGTTTACAAACACTTCCAGTTTCATCACAAAAACAGACCCCAAATCATACCGTGACAGATGTTCGGTAAGTTTCTTCTGTTCTGAATTTACAGCCACAACTTTGATGTGTCAATTAGTATAAAAACACGTTTCGGAGTGGTGGTCACGGTGACGATCTGTTAGTTCCGTCCCTTCATTAGGGTTATTGAGGCTTTGTCACGGTGGAATTGTTTGACATATTTCGTAAAACATGAAGATTTAACTGGACTGGAACGATTATGGACCTATTTAAATCAATTTTACAATACATCAGTGTATTTTAAGATGATTTTACGATGACATCGTCTATTCCTATAAGGATTTTCACGTCACAATATAATTCATAATAAGCCATAACCAATTCAAAACGTGAAGGCGCTCTCACACACTTTTAACATCATGGGTTTTCTGTTATATTTTTGACATATCAGACCAATTACACATATGAGTAGAACAAGAATTATATCTCATATAAGTCACCCACAAATTCGTAGCTTCTACCTAGAACTACATAAGGTTACCTCATTTTCCACGCGCGAATTGTTACATGCTAAAATAGATTCGTTACATTGTGATTCGTGATTCGTTATATTGTACCAAAATATAATATTTTTATCAGTTATAGTAATATACTTTTCTTCTTCAATTTTTTGCTTAATTAGAGATCTGACATATTTTTTTTAAAAATAATACCTACATAAGCTAGTGTGCACATGATATCCAAATACAAATGAGACGGTATAATTAATCAATTAAATGATCAAATTTCGTTAATTAACGATAATTGTGCTAATTAAGGCCACGGCTAAGTATTAGATCAGATGAACCCCAATTGCAAAATCAAAACAATTGTGCATAAGCGTACTCTCGTCCCTGTAGCCTCGGGGTAAGAATAGGGCTACGGTATCCTCTGCCTGTCGTAAGAGGCGACTAAAAGGGGCTTCCGGGGTTGCAGACGGCTAGAGTGGAAGCTCGAACCATTCGGTCAGGCAATCCCGGGAAGGACGGCGGTATGTGTGGTCGCATACCGTCGTAAAGACTAAACGGAGCAGTGGGCCCAGCCGCCCATCTGGGAGGAGCCCGATGGGGCAGCACGCTCGGAGAATTCCGGTTGAAGTCGTTTCGAGATCCCGGAGTCCTCCTTTTCAGCGCCGAGGACGGCCACCGGGGGGGTTTTTAGTGTGGTAAAAATCCTACATAACCCTGCGTCGCTCCCACGGCGTCGGGTACCTTTGGAAGGTTTCCCCCTCGAAAACAAAAAAAAAAAAAGCGTACTCTATGCTCATCAGATCGCACCATAGAAAGTATAACTTACTGAAGTAAGCTCGCGATCGTGACACAGACTAAAGTGTATAGATAACTCGACTTGAGCATCACTTGGCAGTTGACAGGATATTTAAAGTTTATGATTTCAAAATAATATTATCATAGAGATGATACATTTTAATACGTAACAGGTATTTATAATAAACTAAGATTAAAAAATACACACACGCTTACTACACTCATAGCCCCACAGTAGGATTATGGTCCCCACAATAGGACACAAGACGAATACACATACACCCAGACCCAGAACAGAAATCTAAACTCAGATACCTGTCTGGCCGGGAATCGAATCCGGGACCCATTGCGCGTCAGACCGGTATGGTAACCGCTGCGCCACGCGGATCGTCAAAGATAAACTAAAGACGTAGCAAATGAGCGTGAAATTTAACTAACTAACTAACTTTAATAGTTAGTGGTTACTGTAGTCTATGAACATTTGTAGGCAACTTCATATTGAACAGGGATTATATTTAAAACCTATGACAGACCACCGAGAATTGAGATTGTCGCCTCATTTATAAGTAAATCGGCAATTGTACAACTGAGTACTATAGAAATAGTTGTGATGGCGATACGTGGTCTCTTCATAGATAACAATTTCTCTTGGCGTCATCAAATAACTGAGATAAGTCGTAAGGTGAATGCCATATTACAATCTCTTTATCGTCTTAAAAATTTTCTACCTTATAAGACTAAAATCATGCTAATACACAGTCTCGTTCTACCCATCATAGATTACGCGGATGTATGCTATCCAGACTTAACGGATGAACTTCTTGATAAGCTAGAACGCCTCCTTAATAATTGTATCAGATTTATCTTTAATCTTCGTAAATATGATCATATCTCTAATTATAGACGTCAGCTTAAATGGCTAACTATTCGTCAAAGGCGTAATTCTAGAATTCTCTTGGTTCTGTATTCTATTTTACACGATCCAGCTTCTCCGTTTTATTTAAAGGAAAAATTTCAGTTCCACTGCTCGTCCCATGGCAGTGGGCTACGTTCTTCCAGAATTTTAAAAGTCAATATTCCATAGCATAACAGTAGTTATTTCCGGTATTCCTTCAGTGTACAGGCGATACTACTCTGGAACGCCCTACCCGAAAACATCAGAAAAGCCACATGTAAGAGCACGTTCAGGAGGCTTGTACGGGAGCATTATTTACAACTGTGATGAGAGTATCGACATTTCATATCAGTCCATAATGTAAGTATATATATATATATATATTAAATATTACGTTTTATTAGTATTATTGTATTTATAGATATCTTGTATATATTATTTAGAGATAAAGGTAGATGTATATATATATATATATATATATATATATATATATATATGCTATATATGTATACATATTTATATATATATTTGTTTTATATTTTAAAAGAATGATTACTTTAGCAAAATTTCCTTTTATAACATTTATATGCCTACCACAAATTATCGCCATCGCCCAGGGTTGACTGGCAGAGAATGCCATTAGGCATTAAGTTCACCCTTGTAACCCTTAGTTTAAGGTGTTTCAAAAGTTTAAATAAATAAATACGTCCCTCGTCGAACTACATTAGTATACTACCTTTTTTTTTCGAAGGGGAAACCTTCAAAAGGTACCCAACGCCGTGGGAGCGACGCGGATTATGTGGGATTCTTACCACACTAAAAACCCCCCCGGTAGCCGTTCTCAGCGCTGCGAGGAGGACTCCGGGATTTCCAATGGAACACAACCGGAGTCCTCCGAGAGCGATGCCCCTTTCTCTTCCCTGGTGGGCCTAAACGCTCTTCGCACCTTCTGGTCTTTACGGCGGCATGCGCCGAAGATGACGCCGCCCTTCCCGGGGCCGCTTGGCCGGACAGTTCTACCTCCCACTCCACCCGTCCGCAACCCCGGAAGCCCCTTTTAGTCGCCTCTTACGACAGGCAGAGGATACCGTCGCCCGATTCTGATCACGGAGCTACAGGGATAACATTGGTATACTACCTGGTAATAGTATTATATTTTATAGGACTAAAATAATACACATTAAATCCACCTGATGGTCATGATATCCTTGTTTATCCCCTCTCTTGAACATTTGTAATTAGTTCCAAAATGAATTTTAAATAATACCTAAATACCTACCCTAATATGTACAAGACATCCACACAAATAAGGAAGAAAGAAGTGAGCAATCAAATAATCAAATTTCAATAATTAGTAATTATTGCGCTAATTAGGCCATGGTTAAGTGTTAGATCACATGTACCCCAATTGCAATATCAAAACAATTGTGCATAAGCGTGCTCTATACTCATCAGTTAGCTCGCGATCGTGACACGGACTGACGCGTGTATAACTAACACTGACTTAACCATGGCTAAGAAGCTGACAGGATATTTCCTAAATCACTTGCAACACCAAAGAAGTCGCGCATGCATCGCCGGAAATAAATGAATGATTTTTTTATCTGAGTGAAATAGCAAACGAGCTCGCAGTCCACCGAATGATAAGTGGTTAACGCCGCTCATGGACATCTGTAATCAACTTCATACAGAACGTGGGTTCTATCTGAAGTCAATAACAGATTCGTTGCTACTCCCGAAGACTAAGCAATGTCAAAGTAGTTTATCTTAGATTATTGTGACTACCCGATATGCATTAAAATATACCTATTCTGCGATAATAAAATTTGAAATCATTTATTTCATGCACGCATCGTGCATCATTCACTGAAGGTGGTAGAACCAGTGTAGTTCGACCGGGGAGTACCACCGCCTCACCTATTTCTAGCTTGAAGCATTTTTTGCGTTTCGATGAAAGGATGTGGTTGGTGGCACACTTTTATATGAGGCGACCAACATAGTCCTCAGGAGTGGCAACGCATCTGTGATAGACTTCAGATAGAACCCATGTTCTATTTGAAGTTTCTTACAGATGTCCATGGGCGGCAGTGACCATCAAGTGGACTGCATGCTCGTTTGCCACTTCAATCAGATAATAAAAATAAACATTACATAAAAGGTTATATAAAGCTTATTTTAATATTAAGTAAATGTAGGTAGGTAAAGTACTGGATAGAACTGTTTATACTATAGGAAGCATCATTGATTTGGGACCAGTCCCAATAAAACCTGAATCATGCGCACCCTACAACCACACGTGTGTATTGTTTAAGCTTAGAGACCATCCTACCAATTTTCCTTCTACGGATGATCGTTTCCATCCAAACGGTATTAACACTTGCACCCCACTCATAGAGTCTGATTTGGATGGAAAAGTTATTTGAAAGTTATTGTAAATAGTTGTAAGTTTTGTAACTGGATCGCGGCGTGCCACTAAGGGTTTAGGCACACTAAATCTGTATTAATACGTGAAGCAAAAACTTCTGATTCGTTTTTAAGATACTTGCCGCAGGCGGAGGAGTATAAAATTACGCACGGTTATAGCTGATGTAGAGAAGGATTGCGCAATGCTAATATTTGTTTAAAATAATGCATAAAACATACATAAAATCAACTAAAAACACATTACACTCACTATCTTGCATTTGACACAAACACATACATAATAAACGAAATAGAACCATTCAATATCTTACTATGAAAACGCATAACGTCAAAAATGACAGATGTCTTTGTCAAAATACCCGCTATTGCTTTTAAAAGCAGCTTAGTTAATAAACCTCTTTTTACCTTTAACGGGTGCGTTCAAAATAATTTGAAAATTATTACAATTTATTTTAATTAGAGAAATTGGTGCTACTTTGGACATTATGAAGTTTAGTTATTAATTTAAATTACGGTCGAATTTCGACCGTGGTGACGGGTAACTAGTTTACCTAAATGCTCAAAATGTGTAAAGGTTAAAACCTTTATAAACATAAACTCAGCTATAACTTACCTTTTGCTCTTCTTTAATTATAAATCTTCTATTATATTCCGTATTTTATCGTACGCTTTCCTTCTCCTATTCATTGCTATTGTTAAATCATTACTTAAGTTTATTTTGTAAATCTTCTTACTAAATCCTACTTATTACACCTAACCTATTCTTATATTTATCAGTTACTTTAACTCAAAGTCATAATCTACTTACGTCTGTGCTAAAATTCAGCGCAATACTATTTGTATTTTATGTGTGAGAGTTACAAACACGTACACCTTCACAATCTTTGGCATTTATGATTAAATGCGAAACTTTGTAAGTTTTCGCATTACATCCAAGGATATCTTATTAGATTTTTAAGCTATTGCATAGCTTTTATCATGGGCTTTGAGCGCGGCGATCGAACCAAGAAATTCCGTAACGAAAAACACCTAATACTCCGCCTACCAAGTAGCACGGCCGAGAGTTCGCTTAACGTGTATGTATATGGCACCACAGCACGAAGCTTGCACAGATCGAGACGAGCTGCTCGGTAAATCGGACGAATATGTAAGCAACTGTTTGTGAGAAAGTATATACATAGTATCAAAGAAGAAATACTGCATCAATAATTAAATATTAGTAAATAAATAATTATAATTTTGTTTTACCGCTTAAAGCAACAGCTTTACCGCTGCAGTCCCCGAGTGCCGCACGGTTTTTTTTAATAACTTATATCGTGATCGTTGCTTCACTTAAAAAACACATCCATCAAGCTTGCTTAGCTTAATGTGGATTGGCAGAATTCTTGCACCACTGCCTTTTTTGAGAAAGCTCTGAGGTATTCTAGTGTTAAAACTCGTGTTAATAAATATTACTTCATATATCCAATTAATGAGAGGTCGCTGCGGCATTCCTGGCTTTTCGCTAACGCAATCCCAGCTCTTCCTCAACGCATTTCCTGCTTTTCACTAACTCATTCCCGGGTTTGTTGCAACGCTATTTTTAATTTTTTTCAGTGATATTAGGTACCGATAAAGCAGACGGGCACCTGCTTGAAAGTAGTCACCGATGCCTATTTAAGTATGGACATTTGCAATACCAGTAGAGTCGCCAATGCATCTTCTGCTTTGAACGTGTCATTTTACACCTATTTACTTTAAGGTTATTATATGGAAGCCGCCTTACCTTTTGAGACATGACTATGCTCGTGGTTTCGTAATATGAAATACCAGACGTGTATCGTATTGTTAAAACAATAATACTATGTGCTATTCAATTGTAGGTCTGTTTGGCTACTTTCTATCACACCTATGATACTTTTAATGTGTCAAGAATTTATGAAATAAACTTTAAACTTGAAGAGTACTAGTTCTGCCCCATGGTGCCACGTTTTAAAAGAAAATTTAAAATAATTTTAAATTAGTGTCCGACTGAACAGGTTTTTTAGCCGAAACCGAAATTTCTGCCTTGCCCTAATTTTCGGCCCAAACCGAAACCGAAATTGACTCACAATTTAAATTTGTTTTGTGCTTTACACTAACTCATTTATTACAAAAACGTACAGTAGATACCAAATTTATTTTTATTCCATGAATATGTGTATCTCGTCAACTCATTTTTGTCCCACTGCTGGGCACGGGTCTTATCTCAGAATGAGAGAGTTTAGTCCATAGCGCACCGCGCTGGCCAAGTGCGAATTGGTGGACTTCAAAAACTTTTTTTTTACAGAACTCTCGGGTGTGTAGGTTCCTCACGATGTTTGCTTCACCGAATAGCAGTGATAATTCATTTCTAATACGCACATAATTCTAGAAAAATCTGTAGTGCGTGCCTGGGTTTGAACCTCGGACCTCCCGATCGAGAGGGCAAGTTTCAACCATTAGGCTATTACTGCTCTTTATCCTATGAATATGTGTATAAACTAACAAAATACTTTAACGTTTGCTTCCAAAAGTAAGTCGATTTTCACTTTTGCAAGGAAGCATTTCAAAAAATAATGTTCAGGTATAAGTAGTTACATAGTAATTATTTATCTACTTAACTATTAAAAGTAAAATAAGCAATCATATACGGAACTCATTGAGTCAAACTCGTGCTTGACGGAATTTTTTAATCAACTGATTACGAATTTACGACTTCAATATGGCTTCATAACCGAAATTAAAGCAAAAAACCTAATTCTGAGATTACAAATGTTTCACTCCACTCAAGTATGCTTTCATCTTTATCTACTTCCCGTTCCTTCCCGAAGGATTTCGTAAGAATCCCTTTGTCTACTAAACGAATACAAAGAAAACAAGGATTTTGGTCTCGACCGAAATTAAATTTATTGTTGCTTCGTATATTGAAAAACATGTTTTTAATCAATAGTTTTAAAACAACATCTGCTTGTTTGAAGTAATATATCCCTTTGTGGCTCGATGCTGAAAAAACCAACGTCACAATTATTTACACCTAATAGCAGCAGTAGTTAAGCACTGCGGTATTCTGGTCGGAAGAACTAGGTAAGTAAGACATTGTCCATGTAGTTTCGGGCTAATATTTCCTAGTAGGTTCCTGTAGTCCTTATATAGGGATTCGGTATTCCCTGCCTGTTGTAAGAGTTGCTTAAAGGTGTTTCCGTGGTTGCGGATGACTAGATTGGGAGCTCAAGCCGTTCAGCCAAGCGGCCCCGGGAAGGACGGCGGCATGTGTGGTCGCATACCGCAGTGGAGAATACAAGGTGTGATGAGCGTATTCGTTCACCATCAAAATCAATTCTAAGGTAAATATATAAAATCTTCTCTCGGCTCTAGCTGTGTCTCACTGTTTCACTTACTTTTAAAAATAGTAACAAAATTTTGATATACCGAGTAAATTGACATTAATGAAATAAACACTAATGTCACCTCAACATTTAGGACTATGTCTCGGGCTATACGAATTTTATTAAATAATATAATATTAAATTATCTTAGTTCCTTTATTATTTTTCCAATTAAAAACTGACATAAATTAAAAATTAGCCACATTTTAAATTTAGGTGAGTTTTTAATTTGATTTATGTTTATTTTTTTTGATGTATAATGGTACGATTTGAAGGCTGTACCTCGACACACATTACGCTACGCTCCTACGCTACACATTTACAGTCGTTATTCCTGTCCCGTTTGTAATTAAAACGTTGACTGATACGACCTGTGATCGGACACGTGATTTATTCGGACACTAGCTGTACCCGCGGCTTTGCCCGCGTGCAAATCAACGTGTCACAAAGTTTTTCTCCCGCAAATTTCGACACCGTGGGAATTCTATGATAAAAAGTAGTAACATTAATATCGGTTTGGCCGCTCAAGGATTACCTGGTGAAACACAGAGTGAAAAAACGAATTTAAAGTGTGTATTTGTGGGTAGGAACGTATTGTTATGTATTTTTTTTTTTAATTAGACGAATTCTAATATTGTAAATCGCTTTTTTGAACCAATTTACATTCTTAGTGGTCTAATTCACAATATCGGGATACTTTTTTCAATCAACTCCTCCATATTTGAACCAAAATGTATCGATTATAAAGATTTATTATAAAGATTATAAAGATTATTTGAAGTAATTTTGGCGGATTCAAATTTCTAAGTAAGATTACAGGTAAACCTACTTTTAATATTAATTTGTGTTCAGGAGTTCCGGAAGGCATTAAGGAATTCAAAAATTCTGTTGGATAATGTACTGCTTCCTCCATCTCAATGACTGTGTCTACCGAATAGTAGATCTGTGACGCTGCTTTAAATTTTGAAAAAAAAAAAACATTTAATTTATCGACACGTTCATTGGAGGGTGGGTATATTGCCGTCTTTTGGAACCAATTTATAGTGTTATTGGTTGTATTAACAATATCGGGATATACTTTTTCAACCAACTCCTCCACATTTAAACGAAGACGTATCGATATAAAGATTGATTTTAACTTTTCCGGATAACAAAGCACTATTATCTACTTGAAGTAAATCATTAGAAAATTGGAATATCACTGAACAGCGACATATATTCTAAGTTCATATTTTGTTTCAAGTGGCCAAATATAAGATCTTTTAAGAGGTGCATCAGGCTATTTGTGTGCGTAAATCCCGCATTGTTCTTTGTAAAGCAGAAGACATAATCAAAACACTTTTACAATTCATACGAACAGGGCGCACCCGCTCGCAGGGCGC
This sequence comes from Spicauda simplicius, assembly GCA_949699795.1. Taxonomy (NCBI): domain Eukaryota; kingdom Metazoa; phylum Arthropoda; class Insecta; order Lepidoptera; family Hesperiidae; genus Spicauda; species Spicauda simplicius. The sequence goes on from OX453066.1 coordinate 3,979,287, forward strand.
TGCCACACCCTGCTCGCTTATTTTTTATGTTTTCTTTTATGTTCCAACCTAATCTAACCCATCCTGTTTAAAAAGCTACAGCTAAATCCAACTCTTAACAATAACATGACAATACTCCTGCATTTTCAGGACTTAGGTATTCAAAGTGACACTTTTCAACATAATGTTCTCTCAGGAACAGGTTGTAATGTATTGTAATCAATAAGTACAAAACTCATACGGCTTAAGTAGGTTGTGTACTTAGATTATCAGGGTTGATGAATTGAAGTTCAATTTATTAATCACATTTCAGTTTAATGAGCTGTCATTAAACTTATAATATATACTAAAAACAACCGTAAGCATTATGTGACTACCTTTTATAATTTAGGCTTGCACTATCCCGCATCATCAGGGAGGAGTTGAAGGTAAAAAAAAATATCCCGTGTCTTTGCTTAGTATTCTTATTACTTATACGTAAGCACTTGCGAGCCAACTTCTATAGCTTGGGCTTGCAGTACCCTGCATCATCAGGGCTGAGGAGCTTAAGGTCGAAATTGTCATCATATGTCTTTGCTTAGTAATTATATTACATACCCGAAAGCATTAAATGGCTAACTACTATGGTTTAGGCTTGCAGTACCCTGCATCATCAGGCTTGAGGAGTTGAAGATCGAAATTTTCAACTTGCGTCTTTGCTTAGTAATTATATTACATACCCGAAAGCACTAAATAGCTAACTTATATGGCTTAGGCTTGAAGCACCCCTGCATCATCAGGGTTGAGGAGATGATGGTCAAAATTTTCATCTTGTGTCTTTGCTTAGTAATTATATTACATACCCGAAAGCATTAAATGGCCAACTCCTATGGCTTAGGCTTGCAGTACCCTGCATCATCAGGCTTGAGGAGTTGAAGATCGAAATTTTCATCTTGTGTCTTTGCTTAGTAATTATATTACATACCCGCAAGCACTAAATATCTAACTTCTATGGCTTAGGCTTGAAGTACCCCTGCATCATCAGGGTTGAGGAGTTAAAGGTCAAAATTTTCATCATGTGTCTTTGCTTAGTAATTATATTACATACCTGAAAGCACTAAATAGTTAACTTCTATGGCTTAGGCTTGAAGTACCTCTGCATCATCAGGATTGAGGAGTTATTGGTCAAAATTTTCATCTTGTGTCTTTGCTTAGTAATTATATTACATACCTGAAAGCACTAAATAGTTAACTTCTATGGCTTAGGCTTGAAGTACCTCTGCATCATCAGGATTGAGGAGTTATTGGTCAAAATTTTCATCATGTGTCTTTGCTTAGTAATTATATTAAATACCTGAAAGCATCAAATGCTCATCTCGTATAGTTTAGGCTAGCAGTATCCTGCATCGTGAGGGGTGAAGAGTTGAAGGTCGAAATTTTCATTCTGTGTCTTTGCTTAGTAATCATATTACATACCCGAAAGCACCAAATGGCCATCTCCTATGGCTTAGGCTTGAAGTAACCCTGCATCATCAGGGTTGAGGAGTTGAAGGTCAACATTTTAGTCCCATGAATTTGTTTAACAATCTTAGTATATATCCATAAAAACAAATTGACTTACTTCTACGGTTCAGGCTAGCAGTACCCCTGCATCATCAGGATTGAAGAGTTGAAGGTCAATTTTTTTAGGAAATATCTGCTTAGTAATCTCATTCTACATTCAACCCAATTGGACTCCTACAGCTTAGGTTTGGCCGAGTATCGCTAATTTCGTTAATTTGCTTCAAAGAAATGGATCCTATGATCAGAACCGTATCAAACTCATCAGAGTACCCTTGAAGTACATTCTTTCAAATAAAAGAAAAATCATCAAAAAATATATATATATATACGTGACGAATAGATAACCTCTTTCCTTTGGGAAGTCGGTTAAAAATCGGTTGGCGGGAAATTGAGTTATTCATCTATTTATCGCGCACATCGTTAATGCAAATATCAGACTTATGCGCTTTTCTTATGGATGCCACTGTCAAAAGTGAACTAAAAATAAATGGGACCCGATGACACGCACTACCTTTCAAATGAAAAAAAAAATCATCCAAATCCGTTCACCCAGTGCGGAGAAATCGAGTAACAAATATAAATAAAATAAAAAAATAAAATAAAAAAAATACAGACGAATTGATAACCTCTTTTTTTTGGAAGTCAGTTTAAAACTATGTTTTAACATAAAAATCAAAGCGAAATACTAAATTTTATTGAGGTGGCCTCAAAATTGACTGACTTTCATACAAACTTACATCCCCTATTTGGGTTAAATTGGGGGGGGGGGGGGGTCAGAAAATTCATTCTTAACTGACGTCTACGTCATAAAAGGAAACCCAAGTAAAAATCATATTCGTATCTTTAGCAGTTTAGGCTCTACGATGTTTATTCAATAGATGAGTGAGAGAGCATCCTTTCGTTTTTGTATAAGTATATATAGATACAGAGATATAGATTTGTATAGTATCAAATAACATAGGTTCACACATAACCAATAAAAAATACATAACAAAGGAATACATTTTACAGACCATGACATGTTTAGTTTCAACCAATTCAACTATGCAGCTACATATCTTGCTAACACTCATCGAACACAGAATAAATACTGCGTAGTTTTAAATTGACATAACTTTTTTATTTATAAACCGATTTACATAAAATAAACACTAAATGTTAAGTGAAGTTTCCCATAACACATCCGTGAAAATTATATTCAAATTGGATAAGCCGTTTCTGAGATTAGCGTTTTCAAACACACAGACAAACAGACAAACAGACAAACAGACAAACAGACAAACAGACAAACAGATAAACAGACAAACAGACAAACAGACAAACAGACAAACAGAAAAGATTTCTAAAAACCATTATTTTGGGTTCTATATCATATTAAAGACCTCTAGAAATGGTTTTCACCTAAATTTATTCCATGTACAGACAGCGACCTCTTACAGATTTATTATAGTAATAGATTACAATCTTCGTTTAATTAAACATTACATTAGTAACGATACCTACCTGAACACAATAAACAGCCTAATTGTATAACCGTCGTATCGGGGTTCAAATCCTTGATATGCATTAATAAAAAAATTCGAGATATGCGCATATTATGATGCAGGTATACAATATTTATGTTATGCTTCAGCGGGAATGGAAATCATTCTTTCTTTTATCTGACTGAAGAAGAAAACGAGCATGCAGTCCACCTGGTGTTAAGTGGTCACTGCCGCCCATGGACAAGAAAATGGGTTCTATCTGAAGCCAATCACAGACGCGTTGCTATTCCCGAGAACTATGATGGTCGCCTCATGTGAAAGTGCCGGAAACCACACCTTTCTATCGAAAATAGGTATGGCGGTGGTACTTCCCCGGTCGAATTACACTGGTTCTACCAACTTGGTGGACTATGGTCTAAAACCGTTTCGTTCTGAGTGGAGATCCGTGCCCAACGTCGGGAAAGTAATAACAATAATATCCTAATTAAAGTACCTATAATTTAATTGTTGGACGCAATTAAAACCTTCAATATTAAAGGTTTTGTATTGCGTCCAACAATTAAATTAAACTGAGTATATAATCGAGTTAATCTTTACCTATATCTTCACTAAATAGTATAAAACAAAGTCGCTTCCCCGTCTGTCCCTATATATACTCAGATCTTTAAAACTACGCTACGGATCTTAATGCATTGTTTTTTAATAGATAGACTGATTCAAGAGGAAGTTTTTTATGTATAATACATGCATAATACAGTGGAGGAACACTGATAATTTTAGATTTTTTACTTTTAGACGGAATGAAGTTCGCCGAGTTAGCTAGTAAACAATAATAAAGAGTCTAGCATTTATTTTAATAGTCTTAACATTAAAATAAATACATTAATATATTTATAAAGTCTTCCAACAAACATTTAACAATACTTTTGGTTCAACAATAAACCCAGCTTGATTTATTGCTGCCCCGTATGACTTTGCCAAGACGTAATGGATGTCGACTGTTCCAGTATATTGCAGTCTTTAGACTCAAACGAGAGGATATTACTTAATGCCACTCGTAGTAAAGCCAAGTGTAGTTACTGAACTGTGCAGTTCTAAATCAGCTTTATGGGAAATTTTGTTTTGGCATATAACACAACAATATCGAATTAAACTTAAGTGCCTCACTGTAAAATAAGTGATACCAAGTCTGGCTATATTAACATTCATATCTCTTTGTAAAAAATGTGTTAATTGTGTAGGTGATCAAAAAATAAATAAGTAAATATATGTAGACTAAATTACATAGGTAAATAAAATGTAAACGAATCCTACATTGTAGCATCGTGGTACAAATGGTCTATATTCATTTTTAATAGCAGGAAACCCATATTATCAACCCATAAATAGATAATGTCAATCCAATACTAATTTAAACAAGCTGAATCATTTTACATCTACGAAACGTTATAATAATTTGATACTAAAATTTCTTTAAAAATCTAAACTTAACTATGTTACGCCATCTAACGGCACATCAATGTAACTTTTGCTCCAAAACCGCGTGTACACTGTATGTCGTACGTGTATCGGATACTAGATGGCGCTATGCGATTCTAAATGCACCGAGCTTTTACAGCGCGAAGCTTTACAGTTAACACGCTATATAAAGAACGACAGGTGGCGCTCCATAAAAATATAAACAATATAAGTACATGAAATTAACAGACGTACATGCACATGGCTTACAGTTCTTTACGTACTTACGGTTTATTTTTGGCCTAGTAGAATAGTTCGTGACTATATGAATGAAGATCTTATAATTTTCAAATGCGGTACAGCGTTTTCTTGATTCTAATCAAAATAATACGAAGTGTATGGTTCTCTAATCTGGTACCCTTTTCAAGCGACTTAGCTCATAGAAATAAGGTTTTAATGTTTTTTGTGTTTTTTACATAGAAAAGGGGTAACGTAGTCTAAAGGTACGTATATTTTACCGTAATATTCCGAAGTTACGCGATAGTTGTGACTGACATCAGTCAGTCCCCGGTACTCCGACTTACGCGAATTCGACTTACGCGGTTATCAACCGCGTAAGTCGTGGTACTACAAAAAATACGTAACACAAAATGTAACTGTCATACAAGTACATAGTCTTACTATTCTAAGGCTATGTAATCCACAATAAAGAGATTGTGTGACGCAGCTAGCACTCGATAAAAGACAAATTAAGGAGATTTCAAAACATCGTAACTCCGAGTTCGCGTAAACCGGGGTAGCATAAGTCGTGGTATTACTGTATTCCTCTTTTATAAACAGTACAATAGCAAAAGGTAGAAATCATACAGTTACCCATTTAGGTACAACTAGCCTGCGTCGCAAACACCCGACGACCCGCGTGGTGGAGCGGTTACCATAGGTCTGACGCGCAATTGGTCCCGGGTTCGATTCCCGGCCAGAAAGGTTTCTGAATGAGTTTAGATTCATGTTCTGGGTCTGGGTGTTTGTGTGTCCGTCTTGTGTGTGTCCATGGTACCTACGACACAGGAAAAATCCTAGTGGGGCTATGAGTGCAGAAAGCGTACCTATCGGGTGTCCACTGACTTTAAACAACTTAAAAAAAACTTACAAATGTTAGCACCAATGTTAGCACCTCCATTGTGTGTACGTATATGTGTTCCTGTCCTACAACATTCACAAGTCACAAGACTGTTAAACCGAAATATCTTCACAATGACAGGACTGTTATTATCTGAGACCAATCGAAGTTATTGCGAAGACCAACATAGTCGAAGCAAGGGATATTCAATCTTCCGTCGTCATTGTAGATACTAAATAAGCTTAACTGGACCACATACACACGTGGAACGAATTAGCAAGGGCTGCCGACTGTGGCTATTTAGATATTTCCTCTTATATCTATGGCATTGAAGTAGCAAGCTGGCATGCAGTCCATGTGATGGTAAGTGTTCATAACTGTCCATGGACATCTGTCAACAACTTTATATAGAACTTGGGTTCTATCTGAATTCAATCACAAGTGCATTACGACTCCCGAGGACTAACCTGTTCGCATCATTTAAAAGTGTACCGGCAACAACACCCGTCGTTTGAAACGCTAGAAATGCTTCACGCTAGAAATAAGTATGGCGGTGGTAACCTTGGTCGAACTACACTGGTGACACCTTTAAGTCAATCATAGATGCATTTCTACTGCCGAGGATTAAGATGGTGGCTTCATACTAAAGTGAGTCTGAAACCATATTGAAATACAAGACATAACGCCGGAAATACGTGTGCCTGCCCGGTCAAACCATTGAGATCTTTTGTTTTTTAACCGTTCTATGACATTTTTTTATGTCAGTTAAGCATTTAAAGTACTTTTATGCCGAATGAATATGCCGAGTTTTATAGACCTAGAAATTGACCTTTTTTATCTGATTGAAGTAGCAAACGAGCATGCAGTCCACCTGATGGTAAATGGCACTGCCGCCCATGCTATCTGTAAGCAACTTCATATAGAACATGGTTTCTATCTGAAATAAATCACAGATGAGTTGTTACTCCCGAGGACTATGACGGTCGGACCATATAAAGGTGTGCCGGCAACCGCACCCTTGCATCGAAACGCAAGAAATGATTAAGGCTGGAAATAGGTTTGGCGGTGGTGCTTCCCCGAACGAACTACACTGGTACTACCATCTGTAATCTTACTGGTTTAGGCCGTTTGCACGTCGATGCGTCAAGGGGGCTGATTGGCTTTGAACACTAAACATAAATATTTGTCCGTTCTTATAGGGTCACGGAATTTAGCTTTAAATTTATTACTTCCCTATAAAATTACTATTTTAATAACTAAATAGGTTCTTTGCTACGTATAGCTTGACTTCATAAACATCAACGCCAAACACATTTCGGTGAAAAAGTATCCTAAACTTAACAGATTGGGATCGCGCCTTTAGTTTGCTTTTTTCGCGCTGTACATGCTAATTTATGAATCAGATTTGACATTTTTGAAAACATTTTCAATAATAACAAGAGTCTCGTGTCACACAGGTAATAAGCCAGGAAATAGCGGAAAAATAATATAACAGTGAAAACTCAGTACAACAAAGACTATGCAATTAGGTACATGTTAAGATTTGACGATCCGCGTGACGGAGCGGTTACCATATCGGTCTGACGCGCAATGGGTCCCGGGTTCGATTCCCGGCCAGACAGGTATCTGGATGATGAGTTTAGATTCATGTTCTGGGTATGGGTGTTTGTGTATTCATCTTGTGTGTGCCCATGATACCCACGACACCGGAGAAAATCCTAATATTGGGCTGTGTGTGTTTTAAGTGTGTCTGTACTGTTATGTCTGCATGGGTGTCTGTACTAAACAGACGTTTCAAGGAGCATATGAGTGTAATTGCGTAATAAATAAATTCGTCTTTTACTAGGTATAGTTTGACTTCATAAGCGACCCCAAACAAATTTCAGTAAAAAGGTATCATTAACGTAACAAATTCTGATCGCGCCTTTAATTTCCTTTTTTGGCGCTGTACACGCTAATTTATTCGGATTTGTCATTTTTTAAAACATTTTCAAAAACGACAAGTGTCGTGTGTCACACAGGTAATACGCTAGAAAAAGCGCGCTAGAAAAAACTGTACAACAGTGACAACTCAGTAAAACAAAGACTATGTAATTAGGTACATGTTGAGGTTTACCTACTGTCGTGTCTGCGTGTCTGTAGTAGGTAGTAAACAGACGTTTCAAGGGGCATATGAGTGTAATTGCCTGCGGACGTGTTGGAATTCTGCATTTGAGGGTTGTGAGGGTTAGGGTGGCAAGATTTACGTTTACAGCCTATCTCAATGTCATTGCTAAACGGATGCACCGTAATGCAGTGCAATAAACATTTGAATTATGGGTCTATGAAACTAATGCATCGGAAACGCGTTTGGTAAAATGCAAATGATTTTAACGTGGATATTGCACTGTTAATAACCACAACCTTATTAAAATGACGTAACATATATGCCGGCGCGACACCGCGTATTTATGAAAAACACATCGCCGAAAATAATTAGTTTAGTTAGTTTAAAGATCGAAAATTGTTTGTTTGTTAAATTAGCAATATTTAGTGATTTTAAGAATTGTAATTTAGTTTACCCTCCATAAAGTTATTGTCACCTCACCAAACATTGTTATAAAAAGGCGAGCGAACGCCGGTAGAAAAAGATTCTTGTTTAACCGTCGAAGCGATCGGACCTTCTAAACTGTGAATAAATCGAAGAAGCTTACTCCTGTGTTTTACTTGAAATCATCAAGAATGGATAGTAATGAAGACCCCGAGACTACCTGACGTCACACACGCTATCACTTCGTTTTATATTTTTGTACTTTCATAGCAAGAAGCCGTTTTTATTTAATTTGCTCAACTACGTGATAACAAGTATTTATCTGAATTTGACGAAATTTTGAGTTCGCCCCTTTCGCTTCCATTGTGTGAATTTGAACAGATAATTGTAGTTAATTCATATTTTAAGTACCTTCAACTTCATATAATTTGAGTAAATTAGAATAATGTAACATAGCCTTGGGTAAAACAAATGACTATAATTTTTGATTAAACTTTCGACATCACAGCCATTCCTTCTGCTTTATAAATGTGTTTAGCCCTGTTGTATTCTGGTTTTAAAGGGTCGTACCGCTTTTCAGACCTCCTCAAGTAAAACTTTACTTTAATTTAATGCTTATTGCACATATCCATGGGTAGTAATGTTCGCTTGCTATCAGATGCACTGCAAAAAATACGTTCAACATGTTACAAACGCATGTGCGACTTACTTATAGCAAGGTTAAGCAGAAATTAGGCCAGAGCGGAGGACTATGGTCTAAAACTCTCTCATTCAGAAAGAAGACCCGTGCGCAGCAGTGGGACAATAATGGGTTGTATAATCAGAAATTAGGACGGTTGAAATACCAGATTATATTATTATCTGTATAATCCTTTGCTACTTCAAATTGAAAAAAAAAACGATAATACACGTTTTATTTACATTCTCAACACGATAGATGGCGCTGCACACCAATAACGTTACAACTTTATTACACGAATTAAATCTATACTATCTATACTAATATTAAAAAGAGGAAAACGTTATATTTTTGTATATTTGTCATGAATTAACTTAAAACTACTGAACCGATTTTAAAAATTCTTTCACCATTAGAATGCTTCATTATCCCTGAGAAACATAGGATATTTTTATTACTAGAATATATAAGGCGTCTTGGCTAAAACTTGAGTAATGTAATTCAAAGTGTTAAAAGTTTTGCTCAAAATTTTTTTTCATTGCATAAACTGTAATACGTCTATTGATAATAGAATAAAAAAATGTCCAGGAATAGTGCTCAAATGTATAATGGTTGAATAGATTACATTATAGTCTGCGCGAACGAAGTCGCGTCGATTCTGCTAGTAATAATATATACAGGTTGAATCCTTGCAATTTCGTGCCTGCTTGCAACTAAGAACATGTGACCGGATCCACATGGCGTCAAGATCAAACGGGAGGAAGCTGCGTGCATCAAATCTGCATCTGTAAACAATGCGCTAAATTGATACGAGAGAAACTTTTACGATTGTTAATTATATACGTGCGTTTATATTTCTTGAAAGTCAATTCAAAAGGCATGGAAGTGCCTCGGTAACCGGAATGGAAAATAACTGCATAATTTCAGAATTAAAAATAATAGTATTAACTTCTTAGATAAGTAAAGTGAAGTTATATCGGAAATAGGGTATACGATTAAAATTGTAGACTTATTTACTCGACTCACCTAATTAATTTTACTGATTTTATGCTAATGCTTGATGACCCGCGGGGTAGAGCGGTTACCATACCGGTCTGACGCGCAATGGATCCCGAGTTCGATTCCCCGCCAAACATCTAAATAATGATTTTAGATTTATGTTCTGGGTCTGGGTGCTTGTGTATTCTTCTTGTGTGTGTCCATGGTACCCACGACACAGGAGAAAGTCCTAGTGTGGGGCTATGAGTGTAGAAAGCTTTTTTTGAAATAAAAAGGCACTAAGAGTAATTTGAGTGCTTCTTCAAAAATGTTGTCTTGTCAATAGGTCTTAAATCTTTTTCTCTACTTTAAATTTCTCCTGCACTCTACTACACGTATTGAATTAAACTAGAAATGCCATATTTAGGGGCAGTTCAAGTATTACATAAGCTGATTTATAAAATAATATACCCCCCCCCCCCCCCTCTCTTCATACCCATTCTCAGCAAAAGTAGGCAAAGCTCTTACCCTTCGCTCAATGCTTACGTAAACATTTTAAGTACAAATATTACTAAGTACACAATATGGGGAATGCCACATCAGGAAAAAAATATATAAGTACTGTGTTATTAATTAAAACCTGCAATCTCCCCCCCCCCCCCTCCTTTCACTGCCCCATGTCATAAAAATAAGCAAGGCAAAGATGCCCCGCTCCTTATATTGCCTGAGTATTCGAATTGTCCTTGTAGTTTCGGGACCAGAATAGTGCTACGGCTGAGAGGACTCCGGTTATGTTATATTGGAGATCCTGGAGTCCTCCACGCAGCGCTGAGGATGGCCACCGAGGGGGTTTTAATGAGGTAAAAATCCCACATAACCCTGCGTCGCTCCCACGTCATCGGGTACCTTTTGACAGTTTCCCCCTTAAAAATAGGTTATACTCGAATGGCCCCTTACGAAAAATCTTCCAACGATCTATATACGCTTTCTTTGATATCCAATCTGACTCAACTATTTATAGATAACAACATAATGTATGAATTCACTTAATAACAATAGCTGATTATAGGGACCCTTATCGTCCAATTTAAACAGATCTCCACAGTTCAGAGTGCACCGATAGCGGCTTGATAAAGCATAGAGCGATCTTTGTTTGCAATTAATGACTCATTTTATTTATATTTCACTAATTGTTTCACTATTTGTGATTGTGACTTGCTGCAATATTAGTTTCTTATTTACTTAATTATTACTTGTTGACGTGGGATTATGGATTGATTTTATTTTTATTTTTTTATTATTTTATTTTATTTGATAATTGTTATAAATTAATTGTTTTTAGGATTGCATCCAATTAATTGATTATTTATCTAGGATTTTTGACCATACTCATTTGGTACATTGAATTATTGTTTTTAAATTTCATTTATTGATGACATTATTTTGAATGAATAGTATAATTTATGATAATAATTTCATTATTTATTATTATTATTATTATTGCTGTATGACATTTAATTAGAATCATTATTGGAAAATTAGGTGCACTAACGAATTGGGTTTACCTGGCGTCGTTGTCATAGGCTGAATGACAACGACGCCAGGCATAAAGTAGACAAATTAAATTTGAATAATTATAATTGATAAACTTATCTGTATTTTTAAACTCTCCTGTCCGAGAGTCAATAGTATCTTTTATAACATGTGACATAGGAAACTTTTTATAGTTTCTTCTCCAACTCTCGTGCCCAAGGGTGGTACGGGACAGAAAAACTCCGCCTACTAGCGGTAAAGTATCGTAAAAATTTACATATCCATACATCTTCACAAAAACGTATCTTAAGAAGATTCTGATCTTGAGATTTATTTATTTTTGATCATCTTCATAGTCTACACCAATTATAATATAAAAAGAACAATAGTGTATAATAAGGAAAAGCTAAGTACAACTACATTTATAGACGAAGACTGCTTGCAAAAAGGAGCGAGTAACATGTAAGTCAAATGGTAATAACAATAATAATATAGAGAAGAAACATTTTTTCTGGAATAAAATTAAAATAAAATTAAGTTAAAATTAAACAGATTTTATATGTCAATATTGTTTATGATAAACAAATTTATTAACAATATATTTAACCTTGTAAAATGCTATCATTAAAAATGTCAATATTTTCTTGCTTTGTAATTACCCGAAATTCGCGAATAATCCGTTGAGAGGAGCACTATTAAGTGAAAAAAAGTAAATAATAGTTGAGTATACAGTTTAAAAGATGTACCCAATGTAACAAAAAACACATAGAACGCTATGTTGTCAGAAGTGGGATTCGAACCCACGCCCACAGAAGTGGACTGCGACCTGAACGCAGCGCCTTAGACCGCTCGGCCATCCTGACGATGGAAATCAATCTAAATTTCTTATATACCTTTGGTATAATTAATAAATGTTGTACGTATAAAATTTCAAGACCTTTTTATCTGATTGAAGTAGCAAACGAGCATGCAGACCACCTGATGCAAGTAGTCATTGCCGCCATGGTCAACCACAGATGCGTTGCTAGTCCCGGGACTAAGATAGTCGCCTCAAATAAAAGTGTGCCGGCAACTACCTTGTAATTGAATAGGTGTACTTGTATTTTTCGGAAACTCTACCAGTAAGTTTCCATACGGCGTTGTCGTTCACCATTACAGCATTTTTTTGAAAGAATATAATTAAGTAAATGTATTTCAAAAATTAGAGGCTAACATTGTATTTCATTTTCGGGCTGCTGATTGAGTGACAAATAACTATTGAGGTATTTCTATTTTTTACATAATAATACAGTTACAAGTTTAAGTTTACAGTTACACTTTGTAAGTTAGAGCGAGTATGTTTCCTTCGGGGGGATCGGGCACGTGCTGTGCACGGGTCTTCTCTCGGAATGAGAGAATTTTAGGTCATAGCCCACCGCGCTGGCCAAGTGCGAATTGGTGGACTTCACACACCTCCCAGACCTTTTATTTAAAGAACCTTCGGGGATGTAGATTTCCTCGCAATGTTTTCCTTCACCGAAAAACAGTGATGATTAATTTCTAATACGCCCATAATTTTAGAAAAATCTGTGGTGCGTGCCTGGGTTTGAACCTTGGAGCTCCCGATTGAGAGGGCAAAATTTCAACTATTTGGCTATCACTGCTCCAGAAGGATACCATCGTTAAATCTATTTCTAATAGAATCTACTTTGTATGTCATCCTTAGAAGAATATCTTGCGTTGCGGAAATTTGTGATTATCTTACTTTGATATAAGACGACCATATCAGTCCTCGGAACGAGCAACCCATCTATGTTTGACCAATAGAGCTCTCATTCAATATGAAGATGCTTACAGCTGTAGGTGGGCGACAGCGATCGCACTATCATTAATATTTGTGACTTACATTTAATAAAAACAAAATAAAAGTTCATAATACTGAAAGTATTTTTTAAATGTAGAGAAAAGTTTCAAAGTGCTGTTTAATAGTTTCCGATTGATTGCCACGCTGCGTCCTGTGGCCTCAACATTGTTGGGTCTTTACAAAGACTCGGCTCTTTAAGGGCACATGAGAGAGCCATCACACTGTCAACGCTATATGGGTCACTAGATGTGGTAATATTTGCGGTTTTTGCATAGACTACAAAAACCAAATATAAAACAACAACAGTATGCTATTTTACTAAATAAGTATACTATTACGATGTCAGCCCAAGGTAAACAGTAAAAGAAAAGTTGATTTAGGATGTGATGAGTATTAAAAATCGTAATATGTCATGTGCATTAACTAATTCATTTTTTTATGACATCTAGACTCTAGTACTGTCGAAGTTCTGGAAGAATCTGGCTAATGCCAGATGAGTGAAGGAGAGCCATTATTAACGAGCATGCAGTCCATCTGACGGTAAGTGACTACTGCCACTTATGGACATATGTAAGCAACTTCATATAGAATAGAGGTACACAACTTTACTTTACTTTACTCAACCTCAACTTTACTCAACCAAATAGAAGCATAAATAAATGGTTTACTGTTAATTATTTTAGTCAATAATCATTTCTGCAGCTCCCTTCTACCATCGGACATTTAGACGAACCGCGGGTTACCACCGATATCTAGTTGATGTTCCATTTGGGCGCACAAAGCGCTTCAGTAATTCCTTCTTGCTGCGAACTGCCAAGAAGTGGAACTCTCTTCCGCGTTCGTTGTTCCCCGACACTTATAATCTAGAAGTTTTCAAGACGAAGGTGAATAGGCTTTATCTAGGCAAGCGTGTAACATCCTAGACTGCATCTTACTTAACATCAGGTAAGATCGCGGCCAAACGTTGGCCTATAATAAGATAAAAAAAAAGTTTATTTTTTGTCACTTCTAGTACTATTACAGTTCCTCGTCACTCATCTGGCATTAGCCATTGGAGCGGCGTAATAGCGCATGGACAATGGCTCATATTGTGGCCCCGTGAGTATCCATCTTTATGCTGGCTTATTGGGCTTAAGATGAATAATGATACAGGCTTTGATTTTTATAATGTGGAAGTATCAAACGAGGATGCATTCTGATGGTAAGTGACCACAGCCGCACATTGACATATAATCGTCTACAAATAAACTCAAGAGCCTTATCTGGGTCTAACTATACGAGTAGATGCGTTGCTTCCAAACTAAGCTGGCCTCGGTTATTTATGTTTCGCTTACCACAACATCCAAAACTTAATACAACAGCGCATAATACTGCTGTTATTTGGCAAAATATACGTATGGCGGAGTCGAAGCACAAAAAGCTCTATCACATTTTTAACCGACTTCCCAAAGGAAAGAGGTTATCTATTCGTCACGTATATTTTTGTCTATCACAAATTGTTAATACTTTGTAATCATTTTTAATAATATCATTCCCGCTTTTTAATATATAATTCGCTACAGTTCACAATGTTTTGTGGCATTATCAGTACGGACAAAAACAATTGTTTTTAATACTTAACGCCATCGTTTGTAGCGACAAGTGAAAAACGCTTAAAGCGAATGTTTTATGGCTCTCGGGCTAGGATTCTAATATCTATTCTAGTCAGATGCAGAAATAACGCCTTGCAAAGTAGGGCAGTTCCATTAGAATCTGCATTTATCCTTATTATTGGAGATAATAGGAATTGATCACGTGTTCCATTACTATTCTTCTTTATTTTGATTCATTGCAGTAGGGAATGAGCAGGTTTTTAAAATATAAGAAGCTTAGATTGATTTTACATATAATTTATAGTACCTAAGGATTATAGGTGAGTGCACTGATAGCCTAATTGTTGTAATGAAGCCGATTACTCAAGGGTCTAAGGTTCGAATCCCAGGCATAAACTCAGATTGTTCTAAAATAATGTTAAACAATATTTACCAACATTTAACGGAGAAGTGAAACATCGTGAGGAAACCTGCACAACTGAGAGTATTGAAAAAAAAATCATAGACTTGTAAACCACTTGTCTACCAATTCGCATTTGGAAAGCGTGGTGGCATATTGTCTAAATCTCTCATTGTAAGAGAAGATTTTTGCCCAGTAGTAGGACAATATAAGATTGGACATGACAATTATAGAAGGTAATTAAGGGCCGAAGTCAACCTCATGTCGGATTTTCATTTCATCTGAACTTGACAAAAGTTGCCCATGGAAGACAGCTGTGATCACTTCTCATCAGATGATGCAGTCTATCTGCTCGATTGCTACTTCTAACTATACTAACAAGTCACCCGTCGCAACGGTCGAAATTCAACCGTAATTCAACTCAAAAACTAAACTTGACTGTCCAAAGTATTTCCTAAATTCAGTTTTTGTTAATTTTCCTGAAAGGTAAAAAGAGGTTTAAGTGACAAAGCTGCATTTAAAATCAATTACGGGTATTTTGACAAAGGCATCTGACATTTTTGACGTTCTGTGTTTTCATATGTTGATTGTTTAATTTCGTTTATTATTTATGTGTTTATGACAAATGCACGGTAGTGTGTGTAATGTGTTTTAGTTGATTTTATGTATGTTATATTATATGCATTATTTGTAATGAAAAAAATACATTCTACACCCTTTCTCTACGTCTACTACAACCGTGCAAAATTTCACACTAATCCGTCCGCTGCTTATTACTTAAAAATGCACCACAATTTTTGCTTCACGTGTTAATATGTAGATATATATATTAAGATAGTTTGCCTCTTTTAATTACCCAATCACGCAAGAATCATTGGTGCGATTGAAATTTTGCACGAATGTTGCTTATTTAGCTGGTCAGTGTATGAGCTTCTTTTTATTTTAAAATTTTGCACTATTTAAAAATGGCGACAATTTTTATTATATTTATGTAACGTACCAAAGCACGAGTAATTCTTCAGATACATCATACTAATATTATAAAGGTGAATATTTGTTACTTCTTCACGTCTAAACGGCTGGAGCGATTTTCATAAAATTTGATAGGGAGTTAGTTGACACCCTGAATTAACATTTATGGGCTACTTTTTACTGTAGCAAAATCACAGGACAATCGATACCTCGTTTTTTTCTTACGCGGGCAAAGCTGCGGGGTTCAGCTAGTATAACATAATGGTAATAGAACATACTAACATAATAACTACATAAAGGCGAAAGTTTGTGAGTGTGTATGTTTGTTACTTCTTCACGTTTAAACGGCTGGAGCGATTTTCATAATATTTGCTAGGGAGGTAGTTGACACTCTGGATTAACATATGGGCTACTTTTTTACTGTAGGAAAATATCTTATTCCCACGGGACAATCGATACATCAATTTTTTTAACGCGGGCGAAGCTGCGAGGTTCAGCTAGTATAACATAATGGTCGTCGTCAACCCATTATTGTCCAAGGGTCTTCTCTCAGAAGAGAGGTTAGAGAGGTTTAGGCCATAGTCCTCCGCGCTGGCCAAGTGCGAATCGGTGGACTTACCACACCTCCGAGAACTTTTTTTTAAGAAGTCTCGGGTGTGTAGGTTTCCTCGCGATGTTTTCCTAGATCGAAAAGCAGTGATAATTATTTTCGAAAAATCTGTGGTGCGTGCCTGGGTTTGAACCTCGGACCTCCCGATCGAGAGGGCAAGTTTCAACCATTAGGCTATCACTTCTTTTACATACTGGTAACATAATGGTAATAGAACAAAATACATTATAAAGGTTGTCATCTTGTTGGATGTTCTTAACTCAAATTGCTTTCATCAAAATACATTTAGGTCGAAAAAATCTTATCTATAAGTGACACGTGTGAACACATTATGCATCAAAACTAAAACATAGAGGTAGGTTGGGATATAAAAATATATTTTTCAAAATTCATTTTCAAGCGCGACTCGACGTCACAGCTTCGACACTTTAACTTACATGACGTTTGGTGCAATTTAAAAGATACTTGCGACCACATTTTTATAAATTAGTTTTTGTCTGTTTCCTGCGGACAGCTGCTGATTGACTCTTGCTCCCGCCTGATATAATTAACAAAAGAACGTGAAATAAAAGTATTAAGAAATTGTTTACCCTTATTATTTACTCTTACTTATTTACTCTTTGTTACTCCGAGAAGCCAGTTTACTCCGCTTGAATTAAAACTAATTGATGTAGAATTTATAAAATAGTTTTGCCTGTTTACTGCTGACAGCTGCTAATAAATTGACTATATAATTGGGGTTGAATTAAAAAAAATAAAATTGGCTTAAATGTACAATAACTACATATTTTCTGAGTTTTTAGTTCATTGTAGTGATTTTGATTGTGACTTAATATTAAATACGTAAACGCTATTATAAATGTTTAATTTACCAACAAATCTAAACCAACAAGAATCCACTGTAAACTTGTAAAATAATTCGCTGACGCTTATAACTTAAACCACACGTCCACGCACACGTGTGCTATGTTTATTATTCGCTGTCATCGAAAATGCACCGGCGTCCGCACCACACTCGTAGCATTACTACCACGATCATGTGAATATACTGCATCAGGGGTAATGAGTAATGTTGGCGATGGGAATCAAGAGTTTGATGTACAGTGTGTGATTAGAGCTTCTAAAAATACAAGAGTGATTAGTTTTGATTTTTAGACTCACTTGCCAAACAATTCTTTTGGGCTATATGTCCACCAATTCGCACTTGGCCAGCGCGGTGGACTATGGCCTTAAACTCTCTCATTCCGAGAAAAGACCCGTGCCCAGCAGTGGGACAATAATGGGTTGTACCCCCTTTTGTTTAGCGTAATTCAAAGAGTGGATCTAGCTTATATTCTGCTTGTTAAAATCAAGGTGGTATGAAAAGGAAAAAATAATACATATATTGACTTCAGATAAAACCCTTGGTGTATTTGTAGTTGCTTAACGATGTCCATGGGTGGCAGTAACTTTGACCGATACCTCACGACTTACTCGTACGACAAATTATCACCATTGTTAAAGCATAAACGACGACCCGCGTGGCGCAGCGGTTACCATACCGGACTAACACGCAATGGGTCCCGGGTTCGATTCCCGGCCAGACAGGTATCTGAATGATGAGTTTACATTCCTGTTCTGGGTCTGGGTGTTTATGTATTCGTCTTGTGTGTGTCCATGGTACCCACGACACAGGAGAAAATCCTACTGTGGGGCTATGAGTGTATAAAGAGTGTTTTTTTTTTATAAAGTCTTCTAAAAGTATTTTATGCACTATCAAATTGCCGGAATTTGTCTCGTAAAACTTTGGCAGTATTGTATAGAATCAATACCCCTGATAGCATTTATGGCGACCCTACTGTCTATGGCCAAGTCAGAGGCAATCATTCCACGCAATTTGCTATCAAGTAGCAGTGAACACGTCTAGTTGTCTATCGGTAATTTTGTCTTCTTCCTTTGTAGATAAAATATGACCCTACTCTTTCTGAGTCTTTGGTTGGTTTGGGCATCGAAATAAAATTGGGGTGTGTCTGAAGTTTTATTGTAGTTCTACGTCTTCAATGCTTTCGAATTTGACGTGCGTCTAAACGAACTTGCGGCCTATTTGACTATATTGTATTACTAACTCATACCCGCGGCTTCGCCCGCTCCGTCAGAGGGAATAAACATTAGTATTTGATAGCGTGATTCAGAACTTGCAAATGAATTTTATTAACGCCATCTATTAACAACGTCTGGAACTACTTAATACCTATGTATCAACTAATAAAACATCGATATTCTCATTGGAATGAGAACTCGTAACTATCTCCCATATTAAAAACCATACCATATAATAGCTATATGGCGAAGTGAAAGAGGAACAAACAAACACACTTTCACATTTATAATATTAGTACGGATTTCGGCCCATAGAAGCATATTGCTGTGTGTACTAATATAACTTGTACAGATAGGGTCTTGATCCATAAAATTAATAATAGATACGTCGCTACCTTAAGAACTAAGTCGGTGCATCTAACGTAAGGAAGTTATCACTGTTTTACCAGAATACAACAGTTTACAGCACTACTGAAGTGCCTTCTTTGTGGGTTGATTACAGATATTTTCGAAACTTCTGTTTGCACGCTCGTTTCTGCCACGGACGTGTAAGATGTGGAACGGGCTTCCTCCTGAGGTATTCCCGGGGCGTTATGACACGGGGCTCTTCAAAAAAGGTGCGAAAAGAGCTTTCTGGTGTTGCAAATGTCCATAGGCGACGGTGATTACTTACCATCGGGCAGTTCGTCTGCCTTATCGTTAGGTTTAAGTATAAAAAAACCTGATGAAAGTCAGGAGGGTTGCAGGCTTGTATGCCTTTTCTATTATATAAAAATGCACTTTTATGTTGTCGTCACCCCATTAGTGTCCCACCGCCCTCTCTCAGGGTATGGGTTTTTAGGCCATATTCTGGCCAAATGCAAATTAATAGACTTTAACACACATTTGAGAACGTTTTTTAAGTACTCTTACGCGTGGAGGTTTCCTCACAATGTTGTTTTCACCGTAAATGAGTGATAATTAACTTTAATACAGACATTATTTTAGAAAAATTAAAAGTACTTTCCTGCGAATCAAACCTCAGACCTACCTATTCCGAAGGCAAGTTTCCACCATTAGGCCATCACGCCACCATTATGTTAGTACATTTTAATCCCGTAACATCGCAATAATTTTAAGAGCCCCAACTCATAATATTAGAGTCAGACGCACAATAACACTACAAAAATTGTCTAGTCTAGACCATACATTTAATGTAATAGAGCACTATGTGATTACGATGTGTGACGTATATTTACGTCATTAAAATAATTAAGTACATGCTTTTCCACGAACCACAAACACTTGTCTCGATTAATATACGGTAAAAAACATGACGGATTTTTTGTTGTCGTAATATTACGTACTGAATGTGTCAGCCAACATTTACATGTTTATATTTCTTTAAAAATAATTCAGCCAGGAATTTTCCAATTACGAGTTTTTATTATAGTAACGTGTCTTTTTTATCAGATTGTAGTAGCAAATGAGCATGTTGTCCAACTGATGGTAAGTGGTCACTGCCGCCGATGGACATCTGTAATCAACTTCATACAGAACATGGGTTACATCTGAAGACAATCACAGATGCGTTGCTACTTCCGAGGACTATTATGGCCGTCTCATGTGAAAGTGTGCCGGCAACCACACCCTTCCATCGAAACGCGAGAAATGCTTCACGCTAGAAATTGGTGTGGCTGTGGTACTTCCCTGGTCGAACTACACTGGTTCTACCACCTTACTTGTCAATTGTCCTTCTTGCCACACCCTTTTTTTTTTGTTTTCGAGGGGAAAACCTTCAAAAGGTACCCGACGCCGTGGGAGCGACGCAGGGTTATGTGGGATTTTTACCGCACTAAAACCCCCCGGTGGCCGTCCTCGGCGCTGAAAAGGAGGACTCCGGGATCTCGAAACGACTTCAACCGGAATCCTCCGAGCGCGCTGCCCCATCGGGCTCCTCCCAGATGGGCGGCTGGGCCCACCGCTCCGTCTAATCTTTACGACGGTATGCGACCACACATACCGTCGTCCTTCCCGGGATTGCGGAATTGATACATTTTAATACTTAACGGGTACTCACGGCAAAACTCCAAAAAGGATTCAAAAACCGCGTATCGTGAGTACCCGTTAAGTATTAGATATACCTACTACCTACGATTTTTGGGAATTTGAAAACTATCCGTTTCATAATAAGAACGTCGTAAGTTTCATGATAAGTTTCGTACTACTCGGAAGCTACCCGAATACTGTAACGTAACCCTATCCTGCCCTTGTGGGGTTGCTTTTAATAACTTACGGATAAACGGTAAGGGTATGTAGGTGTTCTTATCAGTCACTAGTATACGAGTTCCTTCCCATATCTATTTATGTTCTTGCATTTATTTACAAATTATAATAATAACCTGTTATATGCATGTCCAGATACATTTAAATATTGTCAAAGGTCATATAAGTAATACGCAGCGGACGGATTAGTATGAAATTTTGCACGGGTACAGTAGACGTAGAGAAGGAGTGCAGAATGTTAATATTTTTTCAAATAATACATATAACATAAATAAAATCAACTAAAATACATTTCACACGCTACCGTGCATTTGTAAACACATAAATAATAAACGACTTCTGAACTGAACTTCATATAAAGGTTCTATACCTTTATATGAAGTTCAGTTTTTTTATTTAAATTACGGTCGAATTTCGACCGATGCCACCACGGGTAACTAGTGTAGAATTGAACCCTTTAAAATAGAGCTTTGAAAAGTTATTCTCTGAGGCTAAACTTAATTGAACATAAACAAAACCATTACTTACATAGTTTTGAAATAGAATAGGAAAGAATATACGTATTTAAATTGCATACTCGCACAGGGCACTGATTTTCTGTTATAAGTCTTTATAAATTCGTCTCCTCAGGAGCGTAATAAAAAGCTTTCACCTTTTAAACATTAATTATTATGTAAACGCTACAAACTAAGCTATTATATGATATACCGGCATTCTTACGTGGGGATTCGTCGTCAGCTGCCTCGTTGTAAAACGCAAACCCCCTAAGACTTTGTATTTTTTATATAACATGAAATAGCAAACGTGCATGCGGTCCAACTGATGGTAAGTGGAAACTGTCGCCCATGGACATCTGTGAACAACTTCAAATGGTACTAAGGTTCTATCTAAAATCAAACACAGACGTGTTGCTATTCCAGAGGACTAAGATGGTCACCTCATAAAAATGTGAGCCAGCAACCACACTCTTCCACCGAAATGCAAGAACTGCTTCACGCTAGAAATAGGTGTGGCGGTGGTACCTCAAATCATATACGTTGTACCACCTTTAGAATTCCCGTGTATGAGTATTCTAGCAAATGCATAATCTGAGACTCCCGTGTAAACAGTATTAAGAGCTTATGAAGTTTACATGTCTGAACTGCCAAGGCTCTGTCTACTTGATATTATCCTGTTAAACATCACCAATAATATAAAAGTAAACAGAACGTCACACAAAACATTTCAAAATTAATGGTAGTAGTTTTGATTTTTTCTAATATTTTCCATTTGAAAAAGAAGTATTCCACTCATAACTCTTTAACTCTATTTTTAGTTTGGTGCTACAAAATATAATACTAAAATGGCACTACAAACATATGCGCTATCTACAGATTTTCTATATTCTTGGAAATCTAGTGCAATGACTCGTGAAATTTTCCAACCGGATTT
This sequence comes from Spicauda simplicius, assembly GCA_949699795.1. NCBI lineage: Eukaryota > Metazoa > Arthropoda > Insecta > Lepidoptera > Hesperiidae > Spicauda > Spicauda simplicius. The sequence goes on from OX453066.1 coordinate 4,001,782, forward strand.
TAGACTTTTACTAACATAATGTTAATTTATACAAGTGCCACTCCAAGATAGCAAATCTTGGCACCTGTCTTCGCGCTATGTTTAATACATTCGCTAATACATAATCGATTCATATGGGCGATTAGGCCAAAGCTGTAGATTTTCGATGAAAGGACGTGCATCCAATACACTAGACCAATCAATATCCATCGTCATTCGCATCACGTCATACGAAAACAGCGAACAGATGCATCCCTGATAGGTAACATGTGTTGTCGGGTGTACGTATGTTTTGTTAGCTCGGTGCACACTTAGGTTAGAGCGAAAATATTTTACTCTTGTAGGAAAATTAAAATTCTATTTATATTAAATTTTACTGTTATAGAAATCTCTTATAGGCAATGCATTTAATTACATCTATAATTTGTCATTGTTGAACTAATTAGAACAAGTGTTTTTTCATAATGCTGGTTCATTGTGTATTGGTATTTTTTATACACATGAAAATCTATTTTTGGCGTGAAGCATATAGTTCACGAATTTTACAGACGCACATTTTAACACTCTAAGGTAGAAATACATTTATAATTATCTTCCGATTATACCTCCGTTTGTTTATGTAGCTATTTACGTGCATGGGCAGTTTTGAGCACTAAGTACAGATGCGTTGCTAATTTCTAGACTTAGTAACGCTTCAAAATTTTACAGCAAATATCAATATTATTATGGACACAAGTATATACATACTCAACGTTTAATTACAAATTTCCAAGTACGATAACATCTATGGTACGTAACTCTATCTATATTTGTTAGTAACTTTATCGCCTCGCTTACACTGTACACGGCCTCGAAGCCTTAGCCCGGACGTGTTTTGTGATTCGCGAGATAGGTTTCGGCCGAAGCTATTTTATTGAAAAGCATCACAATCTACTGATGTAACAACCGGGCACCGCGCTAAACTCCGGGGTTTATAGCCGGCGTGAATTTTTAAAGCGATGATAAAATGGCCGAGCTTGCTTTCAGCTCGTGCGATACTGTATGAAGTCTATGGTTCATTTTTAATACTTTTATAACAGTAGATGCCTTTACGCTACCTTTAAAGTCTTGTAAGATATGAAGTAGTACCTAAAGGGGAATTGTTTATATTAATACGTGAAGCAAAAAACTTGGGGTATGTTTTTATGTAACTTGTCGCGGTCGGAAGAGTATGAAGTTACACACGGTTATAGTTGATGTAGAGAAGGGTTGCGCAATGCATTTGACACAAACACATAACATAATAAACGAAATAGAACATTCAATGTCTTACTATGAAAACACTTAACGTCAAAAATGTCTGATGTATTTGTCAAAATACCCGCTATTGGTTTTAAATGCAGCTTAGTTAATAAACCTCTATTTACCTTTAACGGGTGCGTTCAAAATTACTTGAAAATTATTACATTTTTTTTAATTAGAGAAATATTACTGCTACTTTGGATACAATATGAACTTAAGTTTTTTTAATTTAAATTACGGCCGAATTTCAACCATAGCGGCGGGTGACTAGTAACTACAAAAAACTATGTAAGAAATTATTTATCACAGCTTTACTACGAAGAAAAACATTGTGCAGCACAACTGCCACGTTTATTTTTATCTAATAATAGCAGTGTCAATCTTTGCTGTATTTTGGTCTGAATAGACAGACATCCTTGTCCGATGTGCACTAACTTATTTCTCAGGGATAGCCATGCATCTATAGCTAACCTCGAGTAAGGTCTTCTCTGGAGTGGTTTTTTGTTTTTGTAAAATTGAAGTAGCAAACGAGCATGCAGTCCACCTGATGGTAAGTGGTCACTGCCGCCCATGGACATCTAAACACATCTGTAGCTTCATACGGAACAAGGGTTCAATCTGAAGCCAACCACAGATGTGTTTTGATTGATGACTAAGATGGTCGCCTCAAAAAAGTGTACCGGCAACCACACCCTTCCACGGAAACGCAAGAACTGCTTCACGCTAGAAATAGGTGTATCAGTGGTACTTCCCCTGACGAACCATTATTCTACCTTTGAGACTGTTACACATAGTTATGGCGGTATTGGCCACTTCCAGATTTTATAAAGCAATGCACGTATGTTACCGAAACTGATTTCAATATTGCTTATGAATGCTAACTCTGAACACTTAATTATTGTTTAAATCCATCACTTAACCACGGAACCGGGAAGCATTTAACCAAGCTTAATTAGGTAACTAAAACATAATTTGTTTAGTCATTCGAAATGTCTCCTGTCTGGGCGACTTAAAACGTAGGCTATAAGACCTAAAATCGCTTGCACTTGCCAACGTCAATCCAACGTGTTCATATCAAAACATCGACACACGTGCTTCGGGAATCAGGGCTGTACGCGATACCCTTGATGATACAAGAGTATCAATTACATATCATTTGTTCACGTCCAAGACATCGTAAATTACGAGCTGATGGCCGACGCAGTGGGAATGTTTTGGAGCTTTGTTGGAAAATTGAGAAACTAGTTGTAGCCCGCGGTTTCACTCGTGTAAAAAAGTAACCGTCGCTGTTTTGCATAAATGACCGCACAGTTCAAATATCATGGAATTAGGTAAAAGATATTCAGATATATTTCTCTAGGAAATTTGCTGCTTTCATTAAACTGTGATTCCCTCGTCAACCCATTATTGTGTCACAGAGAGTTCAGGCCCACCATAGCCCACCATAGCCCACCGCGCTGGCCAAGTGCGAATTGGCGGACGAACTAAGCTGTGAATAATAGTTTCTTAATATATTTCTGTTATTTTAATCGCATTCATTAAAAAGTTAAGAACAAAGCATTGTTAAATTTTTGCCTGGTTATCCTATAAAACTAGAACTTTTATGTTGTTATTGTTAATTCGTGGCGGAACTCCGCGTCCCCTAAGGTCGCTCTGAAAACCTAGTCGCGGCTCGCCGTCGACACATGATGCCCTTTCCTATTGAAGTGACACTACAATAATTTATCTGATTGATTTTTTTATATTTCATCCATTTTCTTTCCTTTTTTACCTCTTTTTTTTCATTTATATAATATTTGTTTTTTTGTCTTTAGTTTAAGCTTTTTATTTTGTGCATTTTCGTGGTGTCCTATGAAATAAATGTTACTTTCTTTCTTTCTTTAATTCCAAGCAGCGATATATATTTTTTTTTATTTGACTGAAGTGGCAAACGAGCATGCAGTCCACCTGATGGTAAGTGGTCACTGCCGCCCATGAACATCTCTAATCAACTTCATACAGAACATGGGTTCCATCTGAAGTCAATCACAGATGCGTTGCTACTCCCGAGGACTATGATGGTCGCCTCATGTGAAAGTGTGCCGGCAACCACACCCTTCTATCGAAACGCAAGAAATGGTTCACGCTAGAAATAGGTGTGGCAGTGGTACTTCTCCGGTCGAACTACACTGGTTCTACCACCTTTAAAATATATAAATATATTTAAATTTTAATGACTTTTGATGTAGATGTAGAGCAGATGGATTTTAGGGAAATGCAACGTAAAGTTACATTTCGATATGGATATGAATATTATTCTCAGTTCTTTGATTCAGTTACGCGATTTCAAACATAGACAACGTGACAGCAAATTTTTTAATTATAAATAGCACTTTTCGTTAGTCCGCCTAACACTTATTTACAGACACGTGGTATTTTCATTTTTGAAGTGAAACTTCTTTATCGGGGTTGGAAAAAAATTTAGTGTAACATTTTTTCGTTACGCGCCATCTTTTTCTGTTACGCGCCATCTTTTTTTTTCGTTACGCGCCCTCTTTTTCTGTTACGCGCCATCTTTTTCTTATCCCTACCACGCGTGATATTAGATAGATTATTATAGATTAGATTATTAGATAAAGTTTAATAAAAGCCTTTTATTAAACTTTATCTAATTTAACTTTATTTAACCAATTTCTGTAAAGTTGCATATAGTAAATTATTTTTTGAAAACGAACATCATAAAGAAGTTTCACTTCTTACGAGTGTACGCTAGTACACGCACACATTTTTTTTTATATGTATAGATAGCTGAACACTTGAAACGTGACAGTAAATACAACAATCTCTTTCTATATAAAGCATATTGGTTAACAACTTTTACACTGTTCCGCACACGAAAAAATATGCTAAGTACATATAGGTTTGATGAAAATTCCTCTTAGCTCTAAATATATACGCATATAGTTGCATAAAAGATAGTTTGGAGTACTGAAAATAGGCGATAATAATGTCTTTCTTTTTCTGTATATTTTTTTCTGTATTTAAAATTCCGTTAAAATCTACAGAAATAAATATATAGAAATATATTTATAATCCATAACTTGAAGTAATAATTCGTATTTAGTTTATTAATATTGAATCTAAATATATTAACAATTTAAAGTTATGTTACAGTTTTCATTTTAGTGAAGCCACAGGGTATTGTTAGTTCAAATTATGATATAACCTGGTCCATTCTACAATCAGACATTATAATAGACAAACAGAAAACTCCCAGCGGTTCTAAGAAAACCTTTATCATCAAAAAGCAAAGCTTAAACTTAAGGCTTACCTATTAGGATAATGCAATATTTCCTTCGGAGGCGGCATGGGGGTTGGGATCCTTCGTCCCCCCTTCATCCCTCCCCCGTTCATGGCGATTGTCACAAGCTCTCACTGCAACAAAAACAGCATTCTTCATCACACTCTAACAGATGAGCTATGGGATTTATATGGTGCTTAGACGCGAGCTAGAAATCTCTATAGCCACTCTTACTTTAACTACAACTTGCCATATAACCATATATTTCTATACCATGGATATTATGGATATGAAATGGTTATTATAATGGTAATAAATTTGAAGGTGGTAGAACCAGTGTAGTTCGACCGGGAAGTACCACCGCCATACCTATTTGGCATTAAGGGTGTGGTTGCCGGCACACTTTCACATGAGGCGACCATCATAGTCCTCCGGAGTAGTAACGCATCTGTGATTGACTTCAGATGAAACCCATGTTCTGTATAAAGTTGATTATTAAAGTATTGTTCTGTATAAATTTGATGTCCATGGGCGACAGAGATTTCGGTCAGATTAAAAAAATACTGGATAAGGTTTCGGATATGTATTTTTTCGGATTATCTGCAAATTTTCGGATAGTTTCGGTTACGGGTCTTTAAGGAATTTTAATTTAAATAACAAATAGGTAATTTCGTTATATTTCTATCTCATTATCTGTTATTACAATCAGTCATAACAGGTATTAGAAAAACTACGTGATCAATATTAGATGTTATTTACTAAAAAGGTTTCTATGGCACTTAGTCTACAGTTGTAACTTAGCCAAAGTACTATATAACTACGAAGACCGGTTACGTTATTTTGGCTTAGCATCTCTTTTTCACCGTAGAAATCTGCTGGATAACATGTTTCTGTACAAACTAATTAACGGACATATCAATGATTCTCACCTACTCTCTCAAATTAAAATATCTGTACCCAGAAATTTGCCCAGGCATATGAAGTACACACCTTTTGTAGCAAAATCTGCGAAATCTAATTTAGGCCAGAATTCCCCCTTAAATAGATTAGTCACAAACTATAATATACTTCACAATATCCACACTATTATCGCTCCAAGTAACTTGTCAGAGAGAATGTTGTCAAAACCTCGATGCAGCATTGATATTTTCTCTAATAGCATGTATTCCTTTAAAAATAATGTTAGTATTATTTTAACTTAATTAATTATATTGAATATTACTTTAAATTATATCAAAGTTAAAATTTCAATTACAAATTATATATAATTTTTATTATTTATTTTTTTACTTTTTAATCATTTTAATTGTTTTATCAAATTTATAATTATAATAATAGTCAATCATCTCAATCAATATGTTCATTTATATATATTTTTTGTTAATTTTATGATGTTGTCCTTATTGCATTGTTGTTTGCGCCTATAATTAAGGTAACACTTGTTTTATGTCATATGAGGTTTTGTAATTATACTTATTGTTAGTGTTTTCCTTGTTGGCGTAACCTTTTAAAAAAAATAAAAAACACGTCTCATTAAGGTTTCCCCTCTATCCAAAATTATCCGAAAATTTTACAACAGTTTCGGCACGGTATAAATATCTACAGTAGTCTAACTCCTTAGAAGCGCACGAAACGCAAGTTATACCTACGCACCTCGATTTCGGTTTGCATTCGGTCTACAAACAGACCCGAATGTGCCGTAGAGACGAGCGGACTGTGTAACGGTTTTTTGAGCAGTGATTTTTTTATTTTACTAATAATATGGCGAAGAAGAATTGTAGACTATATTGTGCTGTTTTTGGTTGTTTGAATTCTACATTAACACATCCAAAGATAACATTTTTTAAATTACCTTGAAACTACGAAAGGTAAGACAATTATAATGTTTTTTAATGTACTAGAACTACCTTCTTTCTTTGTTTCTTTTTAAATAAATTCGTTTTTAGCTTTTCTATCGAATGTAATACCTGGATCCATAAATAATTAAAGGATATTATGATAAAGGGAAGTGACATAGGTAAGTATGTGTGTCCTACATGCCATTGGCGAAGTGTATCTCTTTTCAATAAAGTACATAGTTATAGGTAAGTGATATTTTTGCAAAAAATAGAATATTGTTCGATAAATAAATAACTACATAAAATAAATAAATCATTTTAAATTTATAATTACATTTTTAAACTTTTTCTTTTTTTGTTGTCGAGGGGGAAACTTTCAAAAGGTACCCGACGCCGTGGGAGCGACGCAGGGTTATGTGTGATTTTTACCGCACTAAAACCCCCCTGGTGGCCGTCCTCGGCGCTAAAAAGGAGGACTCCGGGATCTCGAAACGACTTCAACCGGAATCCTCCGAGCGCGTTGCCCCATCGGGCTCCTCCCAGACGGGCGTTTGGGCCCACCACTTCGTCTAGTCTTTACGATGGTATGCGACCACACATACCGCCGTCCTTCCCGGGATTGCCTGACCGAACGGTTCGAGCTCTCACTCTGCAAACACGGAAGCCCCTTTTAGTCGCCTTTTACGACAGGCAGGGGATGTCATAGTCCTATTCTGATCCCGGAGCTACAGGGATGACAGACTTGCCTGAAAAAAAAGGTCTTTTTTATATTTGTGGATATCTCCTAAAACGTTGTTTGGAGAAAGATGATTGTCAAGCCTTGAAGTCATATATAAAGCCCGATTAAAGAAGCCATAATTTCAGCGAAGAGAGTCGGTATTTAAGCTACCGAGACTACTGCAAAAATAATTTACAAAGTTTTTTAATAATACCCAGGGATGATTTTGTGCAATATGTAGAAAAATTGGAGGAAATATTTCGAACTTCATTTAAAACGACACACATAAATTGTAAAGTAGCTGCAGGTATTTATAACCAAATGAAAGATATTCCTTTTTCTCCACCATGTCAATATTTCCCAAAATTATTTTTTATTATGCTTTTTATCCGAATGCGAATTTTTTATACTATTAAATTTAATAATAAAGCTTTTCGTACGTCTCAGTCGAGGCGCAAATATTTTTCAGTGTCAAATTTGTAATTATTATTAGTAAAATAATGATTTGTTATTAAAAGTCTCACATATTAAAAAAATAGTTTTTTTTTATAACCTAAATCGACTAATTAAAAAACATTACATGTATTCAACACTTCCTATACAATTCACATGAATTATATTTGTTTAAAAAATAAATAATAGTTTAAAAAACTAAAAAAACACGCTTTTTATAGAAAACCGAACTAAAAAATAGAAAATAAATTTAAATGAATTTAAATTAAGAAAATAGTGTTAAAAATTTTTATGAATATGAATTAATAATAGCTTTTTTTAAATATTTTTTTTTATTCACACTATTATTAATTTATATTCATTGAAATTTTTAACACTATTTTCTTAATTTAAATTCATTTAAATTTATTTTCTATTTTTTAGTTCGGTTTTCTATAAAAAGCGTGCTTTTTAGTTTTTTCTATTATTTATTTTCTACTTTTTAGTCAAAATAAAACATGGAATAATTTTATCAAATTAGTGTATTGTCATCGGTCCTCAATAAATCTACAAAGTTTGAATAAAATCTGGCCGTTTAAAGTGGGTCAACATCGCGCCCAAAGAAGTCGGTTACAAACAAACATACAGGTGAAGCTAATAAAAAGCTAATAAAAATATATAATAATTACTGTCAAACAACCAGAAAGAAAGTATTCATACTGGTTGATGTTATTAAAATACTATAGGCAGGCAGCCCTAACGCAATCTTTCGCCCAACGCCTCCGTAGGTATAAAATTCAAGGACACGGCAGAGTTAGAGTACTGTATGATATTTATATTGTGGTTTCGGTTACGTATAGGGATATATTTTTATTTCGGATATCCGATACTTTTGGTTACGATTACAGAGTTTCATAACATCCCTGCTCTATAGTATTCATATTAGTTATGTTATCAAACGTTGATAATTGTTATAATATGGTGACCATTAACACAGTAATAATTAGTTTCCTCGTTATTTTCGGAGATAAAAATATAATTAAAAAGCGTAGTATCTTAATTTCGTAAGAGATAAACATTAATTACGTAGTAATAATAATTAGTAAAATGTTAAACAACAAAAATTCAATTTAACATTTAGAAAATTCCTAACTGCAAGAGCAAAAGAGGTGATAATTTTAAACTGGTTTTATTTAACATAGATAATAATCGATAGTAGCAAATGAACAGTCCAACTAATGGTAAGTGGTCACTGGCGCCCATGGACATCTTTAAGCAATTACAAACAGAACATAGATTCTATCTAAAGTCAAACACAGATGTGTTGGTAGTCTCGAAAATTTTAATGGTCGCCTCATATAAAAGTATGCTGGCAACCACACTCTTCCATCGAAACGCAAGAAATGCTTCACGCTAGAAATAGGTGTGGCGGTGGTACTTTTCTGGTAAAACTACTCTGGTTCTACCACCTGTAATCTAATCTAATCTGATGCTGAATCCATAAAATAGCTTATCGATTGCCAAGTATCGTTCAGAACGCTCCAAAAAACAAGGCAGCGTATACAAAGAAGAATAAGAATTTTTAATAAATGCTTCCATCCCTTTGCTTACCTTTGAAAGGTATTGGGTTCAAATTATTAGCAGATATAATATAAAGTGGCTTCCAAACCTCATTCGCCCTTTCGTTAAATATTTGCACGCTTCAAAAGTTTCTCTGATCTCCCTACAATATTGAGTTCTTGAGTACTTTTCGCAAATGTGTTCCAATATATTACTAGACCAACGTATGGCTGACTTTGCGGCATTTTAATTCGAAAATTACTTTTACATAAGAGACAGAATAAATATATTTTTTAAGTAGCAACAATTATTTACTACACCTGATGGTACGTTAGGTAGATTCAACAGGTGATAAAACCAGTGTAGTTCGACCGGAGAAGTACCACCACCGAAGTCAATTACAGATGCGTTGCTACTCCCGAGGACTATGATGGTCGCCTCATATAAAAGTGTGCCGGCAACCACATCCGTGTGGGGTGGTATCTCCCCGGTCGAACTACACTGGTTCTGCCACCTTTATAACCTGTTTAACTTGGTTCTACCTGATGGAGTTATCACTTGAATAAAACTTACACATTGAAAACACATTTTCTACACTTACAGCGCCACAGTAGGATTTCCTCCTGTGTTGTCGGTGCCATAGACGTACACGAAAAATAGCTGGACCCGGAACAGAAATCTAAATTCGAACCCAGAACCTACTGCTTCACAGACCGGTACGGTGAACGCTCCGCCATGCGGGTCGTCAAAAATAACTACCAAGCTTTTGTTTTTCGCTGTTCTAATTTATTCAATCCACCAAATTTTTGAAGAGTAATACGCATTCCTAAAATATTATTTTATATATTATTTTTTTAACCAAAACTACAAACTTGCCTTCCTTGCCACAAAAATTAAATATATGTTAGTACTTAGTACATGACCCCCCCGACCAGGTGGACTGATGACCTGAAGAAGACGGCGGGTATCCCGGTTCAATTAATTGAACAAAACTTTCACGTACTGATAACGTATCATCCTTATCACTGGAGTAATAAATGCGGAAAGCGAGATGAATACAAAACATGAACTATAGAGGTATGTCGCTTGAAACTTTGTTGTATCAAGAGTTATTTAACAATAACTAATTTATATATAACTGTTTTTTAATTGAGACTACCCGCGTGGCGCTGCGGTTACCATACCGGTCTGACACGCAGTGGGTTCCGGGTTCGATTCCCGGCCAGACAGGTATCTGAATGATGAGCTTAGATTCTTGTTCTGGGTCTGGGTGTTTGTGTATTCGTTTTTTGTGTGTGTCCATGGCAACCACGACACAGGAGAAAATCCCACTGTGGGGCTATGAGTGTAGAAAGCGTTTTATGTTTTTTTTTTTTAAGTTTTAAGTTTTATATATAACATTTTTTTTATTAGAATGGTCGAATTTCGTGTGTATTATACACCTACACCTATTGATCTGTTTTATGTATTTTGATAGTATATGTTTTAGTCTAGTCTACTATAGTTGTACCTATTATTTGTTGTAATTATCATGAATAAAGTTATTTTTTTTTTCAGTAAGAAAGAAATGTAGATACTTACAATGTATTATTATTGTCCCTGTAATACCTGGCTAATACAGGTGTATAGCTTGTTTCGTTACCGTAAAATTAAAACAAATTCTATAGACCATTGTCCATGCTTTTATCTTGCACACTGATTGGCCACAACGATGACGGATGATAGACAGCTGCATCTGTCAAGTACGGACGTACGTCAGCACTTAGGACGTTCTCCTCTTCGATCGTTAACGGACCACCGAACGGACGTGCGCACTGCTAATTAAAGAAAAATTCGAATCTCAACCGTTTTAAGAATATTTGCCAGTTTGTGTGTGTCATAATCTAGCTGTGTCAGCGGGAGAACTGGAGACCGTGGATTACGAATGTGGAGATCATCGAGGCTGTATGCTGACCAAGGTACGTGCTGTGCTTGTGGCTTGGCCGTTGTGGCCTATCAAAGGAACATCGCCTTTAGATATTCCTCGTCCTGACTTCCGTCAGTCCCAGAAGTGGGATTAAAGCCATCCGAATCCTTGGTGGACTCCATGTCTGCTCAGAAAATGAAAAACGCTAGCAGTCGCGGCGTCAAGCGAATTTTTTGTGGTCAAACAGTGAAAAATTGTTTCCAACTGCGTTCAGGTGAGTGTATATTTTTAAAATAAAATATTCAATAAATATTCAATAAATTATAAGAAAAAAAAAAGTTCTACATTATTGAAATACTAGCCACCCGTCGGAGCGGTTGAAATTCGACCGTAATTCATTTCAAAAACTAAAATTTAAATTGTCCAAAGTAGCACGAATATTTTTCAAATTCATTAATTGATTTTCAAGTTATTTAAAATACATCTATTAAGGGTCAAAATAGGTTTAATTCACTAAGATGCATTTGAAAGGAATAGCGGGTATTTTGACAAAGATCTCTGACATTTTTAACGTTAAGTGTTTTCATAGTAAGACATTGAATGTTTTATTTCGTTTATTATTATGTGTTCCTGTCAAATGCACGGTAGTGTGTGTAATATGTTTTTTGTTGATTTTATGTATGTTTTAAGCAATATTTGAACAAAATATTAACATTTGGTACTCCTTTAATACATCCTCTATAACTTTTAGTGTGAGAGTCTCGCACACAGCTTATTTTATTTTCTGTATTTTACGATACATTTTATGATATATAACCATTATTTTATCTTATTTACTAAGGTGAGTTATAACCATTGACCAGATTTTTAAAAACATCTAAAACAACTTTTTCATATAAATAGTGGAAAAGTATTCCCGTAAGTCCCAAGACCATGGAAACGTCCACATGACAGTGGAGTGGCATTGTGATAGCACTTTAGGCGTCTACAAACCATACGTTATAAGAACGGAGCTAGAATTCTACACATAATTCTTTGTGGTCGGATGACAATGGCTGCTGTTGATTTAGTGCTGGGACTTAGATTTTAAAAATATCATGGTATCGTAAATAACAACTGTGCTCTTTATCTGTATCGGGAAAGCGAACTTGTATCTCGTAAAAATCCAACAATGTAAAATCAATTATTTCGTTGGTTTGATGTTTTGAATAGTTTCGTAAATTATATATGTCGGCGCGACACCTCGTATTTATGAAAAACACGTCGCCGATAATAATTATTTTAGTTAGTTTAAAGATCGAAATTTGTTTGTTTATTGAATTAGCAACATTTAATGATTTTTAGAATTGTAATTTAGTTTACCCTCCATAAATTTGTTATTGTCACACCACCAAACATTGTTATAATAAAAACTTTTTAACAAAAAATATCTACCGACTTCCATGTCACAAAAAAGTAAAAAATAATTTAAATATATTTTGGTCTAGAACATACTCAGTACTTAGTACATAGTCCTGAAGTCGGTGCTCGACATATTTTGCTGGACGACGGTAACTACGTCCTATATGAGCACCGACTTCAGAACTATGTACTAAGTACTGAGTATGTTCTAGACCAAAATATATTTAAATTATTTTTTACTTTTTTGTGACATGGAAGTCGGTAGATATTTTTTGTTAAAAAGTTTTTATTTTACACTTTTTAGTGACTATATTTTTATGTTTGTATTTAAATAAAGCCTCTAAGTTTGCTTTGTGCATCTACATATTCACAAAAATTAAACATAAAACACTTTTACAATTCATACAAACAGGGCGCCCCCTCTGGAAGTACCCCTCCATCATCAGGGTTGAGGAGTTGAAGGTCAAATTTTTCATCTTATATTGTTGCTTAGTAATCTTATAACATATACGTTAGTACCAGGTGGCTAACTTCTATGGCTCAGGCTTGCAGTACCCTGCATCATCAGGGTTTAGGAGTTGAAGGTCAAAATTTTAATTTTGTGCCTCTGTTTGGTATTATTTTTACATACCCGTAAGCACCAAATTGCCAACTCCTATGGTTTAGAATTGAAGTACCCCTTCATCATCAGGGTCGAGGAGTTGAAGGTCAAAATTTTAATTTTGTGCCTCTGCTTAGTATTATTTTTACATAACCGTAAGCACCAAATTGCCAACTCCTATGGTTTAGGATTGAAGTACCCCTTCATCATCAGGGTTGAGGAGTTGAAGGTCAAATTTTTGATTTTATATTTTTGCTTAGTATTTTCTTTACATAACCGTAAGCACCAAATTGCCAACTTCTATGGTTTAGGATTGAAGTACCCCTCCATCATCAGGGTTGAGGAGTTGAAGGTCAAATTTTTCATCTTATGTTTTTGCTCAGTAATCTTATAACATATACGTAAGCACCAAATGGCTTATTCCTATGGTTTTGGCTTTAAGTACCCCTGCATCATCAGGGTTGAGGAGTTGAAGGTCAAATTTTTGTCCCATGAATTTGCTTAACAATTTCATTATATATTCGCAAACATCAAACGACCAACTTTTATAGTTCAGGCTAGCAGTACCCCTGCATCATCAGGATTGAAGAGTTGAAGGTCAAATTTTTCATAGTAAATACCTACATAGTAATTTTATTATTTTGCTCCAAAAAGTTGAAGATCCTATGATTAGAACCTTATCAAACTCTTATCAGACTACCCCTGGAGTACATCCTTTCTAATAAAAAAAGAATCATCAAAATCGGTTGGCGGGATATTGAGTTATTCATACATTTATCGCGTACATTGAAAATGCAAATTTAAGACTTATGCGTTTTTCTTATGGATGCCCTAGTCAAAAAAATACTAAAAAAAAATGGGACCCTATGACACGCACTACCTTTCAAATAAAAAAAAAATCATCTAAATCGGTTCACCCAGTCCGGAGAAATGAGGTAACAAATATAAAAAAAAAAAAAAAATAATAAAAATACAGACGAATTGATAACCTCCTCCTTTTTGGAAGTCGGTTAAAAAGGCGAGCGAACGCCGGTACAAAAAGGTTTCTTGTTTAACCGTCGAAGCGATCGGACCTCGTCAATTGTGAATAAATCGAAGAAGTTTACTCCTGTGTTTTACTTGAAATCTTCAAGAAAGGACAGTAATGGAGACCTCGACCATCCTGATGTCAAGCCTACTTCGTCACGCATCTCGCTATCACTTCGTTATATATAAGAGATCGCAGTTAAATATTTAATACTTCTAAGCTAAGATACTAGCAGACTGCTTAATTTAAATTTATGATTTTTTCAATAGTTTTTTTGGTTCTGCTGTACATCCGATTGATTTTCGGCGTTGATATATATCATGTTTTCGTGTAACTCTGATTTTGATAATACTTCTTACTAAAGTTACGGTGTATGAATGGTAGTAAGTGGTCGCTAGGGACTTCTGCTTTCGAACCTAACTATGATGCTCTCTTAAGTTAGTCAAAGATGCGTTGCTATACGTAAGGTCTAAATTAGACTTGAATAAACATTTCTTCTTTATTACATCCATGAAAAGAATACAACAGCGCTAAAGCTAAAGTAAAATAGATGTTGCAATGGTGGTCTCGAAGTTCATAAGCAAAGGGTTCTGCAACCTGTGTTTTTTAAGCTACTGCATAGTTTTAAGACTTTTAAGCGCGGGCGACCGAATCAAGAAATTCCGTATCGAAAAAACCTAACACCCCCTCTCCACCTACCATGTACCGCGGCAGAGAGATCGCTTAACGTGTATATACATGGTACGACAGATCGCACGAATCGAGACGAGTTGCTTGGAAATCGGACGAATATGTAAGCAGCTGTTTGTGAGAAAGTATATAGTATCAAAGAAAAAACTTGAATTATCTATCAAAGAAAAAAAACTGCATAAATAAAAAATTATAATTGAATGAATAGTAGTTATACAATATGCATAATTGCATGAGTTGATAAATAATACTATGCTAAAGCCATTGGCAGTCCCCGAGTCCTGCACTTTTTTTATAAAACAACTACATCGATTAGTATTTTTGCAAATCACCTACATGACCTTATTTTTATTATTTTACAGGTAAGCAGGTTAGCAACCGAAGCGGTTTCAGTTCCAGTAGCCGACTTCGTAACAATGAAGTTACTGGGACGTAGCCAGCCTTGCAAACTAGTTGCCCATCCAATCTCTACATTAGGACGCTGGGAATTCATTAGATGAAACTGCTGGAATTTTTCGTGTAGAGTTCTAAATATATGTCACTCCATATTTATTAAAGTAACTAAATGTCTTTATTTATTTTTTATTGTACCAGGATTTCTGGTTTAGGGGTTTTCACTACATAGTGTTAAACAAAATAGCTTCCCGCTGTCTGTCCCTATGTATGTCGTCAACCCATTATTGTCCCACTGCTGGGCACGGGTCTTCTCTCGGAATGAGAGAGTTATAGGCCATAGTACACCGCGCTGGCCAAGTGCAAATTGGTGGTCTGTCCTATATATATTTAAAACTACGCTACGGATTTTAATGCCTTTTTTAATAGATAGACTGATTCAAGAGGAAGGTTTTTATATACGCATAATATAGTGGAGAAACACTAATAATTTTAGATTTTTGCATTTTGATTTTTAGGCGGAACGAAGTTCGCCGGGTCAGCTAGTATAATATAAAAGTGGCCAACAAGCAAGTAAGACAACTGATGCTAAAACTGCGTTCAATTTGAAAAAAATCTAATTTTAAGAGCGTTTATTAGATCCGGTTCCTTAGCATAGGCGAAAAATGAAAGAGGAAACTGTTTTTTTGTGTCAAAAATTGCGGACGATTCCTCCCCCTCTCCCCTAACACATAGAGTAAGAAAAAATCGTAATCTAGCGAATACTTCTTGGGTTGGCTTTCAGAGGGGTTTTTTTGCCAACCCCCCTGCCCCGATAATATAGCGTGAAATTTTTTGGAGACTAGACAACCATTTTTATTTTTTCCATTTTTTTTAATGTCTGTCTAAAGATAAGACAAAACATCAAAATAGATTATTTTTGTGCAATATAATTCCCTCGACATCCACAATAATTGTTTTTACAAGCCTTATCCATGCATAGCGGCATGCACTGTAATTAATGAATTGGATCATTTTTCAAGTGCCATTGCACCGCGAATCTACGAGGATATTTCAAAATGGCGGCAAAATAATACGTATCTGATACCTCAATTTACCGCATGAGCAAAAATTTATGTTAATGTGGTGAAGTAGTCTCGTTTGAAAATGAAAAGCGACGAAAAATTATTTCTTTTAGCAAGCTAATAGAATCCATACTTTCCGTACTTCCATACTAATATTATAAATGTGAAAGTGTGTTTGTTTGTTCCTGTTTCACGTCGCCACATAGCTATTATATGATATGGTTTATATGCTGGGAGATAGGAGGGTGGAGAGTGATGTAGGCTACTTTTTACCGCGCTCTCTCATTCCCATGAGAATATCGATGTTCTGATAGTTGATACATATTTAGTAGTTCCAGACGTTGTTAATGGATGGCGTTAGTAAAAAACATTTGCAAGTTCTGAATCACGCTATTAAATGCTAATGTTAATTCCCTTTGTCAAGTTAGTATAAAAAATATTTTAAACCGATAGGTTTCAACATACAACATACTTGTTAGAAAACGAATACTAAAAAATATAAGATACAGGAAGTATCTTAAAAATATACGTAAGTTCATATTAAAACCATCAAGCGTAGGTACTGTCGCGGGGCGTGCGTGCCGTGCGCCCCACGTGCGTTGTCGTGAGTGCGCAGGCGCGTCCGTCGGCTAAAGCGAGTCCTCACCGACGGCTCTTACCGCGACGGAGGGGTGCGGGCGTGATGTTGATACGGACGGACTTTCGCTCGTCCGGCGCCGGAAGCCCGCTCGTGTGTGTACTTCGCGTCGGGGAGTTGCGTCGTTCTCTTGCCGCGTCGATGTAGAGGGTGCGGGGGGTAGGTGCGGGGGGAGGAGACGTTTTCAAAAGAAACAAGAATGACGTTTTTTGTCTAAGCCTTAATGGACCAGCCAAAGCCTAGCCCTAATCCCCCTTGCCTAGCCCTAATATTCTTCGCTCTTCTGTCGCGGAGAATCCTCTTTCTTCCTGCTGCAGAAGGTCCTTCCGTCCTGCAGAGTTTCCAGTCTTCAGTCTTGAGTGTCTTGAGTCTTCAGTCTTCTTTCTTCTTCAGAGTCTTCTTTCTTCTTTTCTTCTTGGGAGTGCTTCTCTCTGGAGGCCATGTTCGCAGCTAAAAACCCGCCTGGTCCGCTGCCCTTCGGCATTACCTTAAAGAGAGCCGTACGGCTCTAAGCCCATATTGCCTAACATTTCGACCTAATTTTTACTTTGGCTGACCCATGTCCGGCTAAATCTTTATTTCTTCCCAAAATCTTACATACATGTGTCATACATCGTTACATTCGTCTTAAAAAGATCTATAAAGCCATACAATTCTTATTCTTATATCTAGAAGGACAAAAAAGTTATTCATAAAAAACATCGTAAAAACATAGCAATTTTGTCTTATCCTATACTTATTTTCCTTAATAACTCCTAAGCTCTAAACCTTATCCTTATCTATTGTACATAAAAATGTAGAGGAATTCTTAACCTATCGATCTACACTAATTATAACAATACAACTTAATTAGAACTATCAATAATTACGTTGAATACACAACTTTTATAAAACTTCCATAAATCTTACGTAAACTTATTCTCTATCTCTTATTTATATCTTGCATCTCTTTCATATCGTGTTATAATCTTAGCTTAAGTCTCTTGTGATCCTATCATAGTAAACACTACAGAATCATTGAATTCTCTTAACTAAATTCGTAACATAGTTCGTAAAAGTTATTATCAATACAATCATCATAATATCTTACAACATAAGGGAACTTAATCTAGTTAATTAGACGAGTCGCCGACAGGTACCTTTCTTTTATCTGTGAAATTTTATGTCGATGCCAACAGGTTTCAAAATCTTTCATGACTGGTTTTAAAACGAAAACCGACGGATACGAACGTTTGAGATGATTACGTAATCCGTTAATAAAGGAGCTAGCCTGATTCCATTTCATTATAACCATAAAAATGTCAACGAGAGAAATTTTGACTTTGTCGACAGGCTCGAGAATGCACCTTTTCACTGGTATGAAAACGAAAACCAAATACGTATTCCTTTACTAACGAATGTCTGCGATGTCTCCGTAATCCGTTTCTAAAAGGCGCCAGCGTGAACCCATTCAGGTTTTCAGAAAGGATACGTGTAAACATGGAAATATCGAATACATCCTTTTGGTTTCAGGCTTACTTGAATGAAACGCTGCAATGGGTTTATAAGTTCAAAATGGCGTGGCGCGTCTTTCATCGTGTTTTCAATGCGAGCCCATCTGGTGATGAGTTGTCACTGCAAAGCAGGGGTTATTAATGCCTCGTAATTCATTAATAGATGAGGTGTCGCTTTGAAAGAGTAATGAGACGACCAATTAAAGGACTATTCATACACCGGCAACAGGATTGCCTGTTCAGATGAGATTGAAAGTACTGTTTTTCAGTTTAATAATGACAGTGCGTGGATTTATCCAGACGGCGGTTAGTTAATGGTGTGTTTCGAGATTTTGTTTACTTTAGTGTTAGTGCCACTCAAAATTATGGAGTAATTAACGCCTGGGTTTTTCAATGTGACTTTATGCCTAATTGAAAATAATAATGTAAAAACAACTGGGGACGAAATGTTAAGTCACTTTTATTTTAGTTCTTTTGAAATGTAAAACTTTTGGAGTATTTCTAATATATTAATATTAGTACCTAAGTAGTATTTTCTTAACTTAATTAAGCCAGTAGATATGCCATTTTCTACCCTTTTTTTATGATGAGCTCATATACAAACAATATTTAATTAATCCCCAAGACATTTCAATAAATAATACCTTACATCACAATTCTTTATAAATGCGTCGTATAATTAAATATTGTCAGTGTACATTTGTTTACACATGGACTAAGTTGTATCGCCGTATATCGGTATTTCTGTAACGGTAACCCCATTATAATTTGACTCTGGATTCACCATGGCCACACCTATTTCTCACAAGTAATAGCAGCGCTGGTATAATTTAGTATTTGACGACCCGCGTGGCGCAGCGGTTACCATACCGGTCGGACACGCATTAGGTCCCGTGTTCGATTCCCGGCCAGACCGGCATCTGAATGATGAGTTTAGATTCTTGTTCTGGGTCTGGGTGTTTGCGTATTCGTCTTTGTGTGATTTCATGGCAAACACGACACAGGAGAAAATCCTACTGTGGGGCTATGTGTGTAGAAAGCGTTTTAAGTTTTATAAGTTTTAAGTCTTTTAGTCTGGTTGTGGTAAGAGAGACAATTCTGTCTATAGAAACAAGTATCCACGGCGTTACAAATTAGTCCTCAGTCAGTCAGTCATTGGCCAATCCAAATAAGACTGATCTTTCCTTAGGTTGGCTGATGTTCATGGATGGCAGTGGCCACTTACCTTCAGGAGGACACAAGGCTCGTTTGCTTCGATATGATAAAAAAACAACCCTCAAACCATAACAGAGGTAAACATCACCAATATTGGTATATATTACGTAGTCTAAACGTTACAAATCCATACCTTTATATACTCAGCACAATAACTACCCTACAAACGTTCGACCTTCAATCATAAAATGTTTAAAAGATTCCCTCTTTACTAAACTTTAAATTGATAAAGTTTCCAAGTTAAACAGTCTTAAAGATTCTTGGTCGCACAACTGTTTGTGGGAAGCTAATTATGTCATCTGAAAATTTATTATTATAAGTATTTCGCAGAACTTTTTGTACAGGTGCTATATCACAATGACCTTTCTCCATCGCACCACACCCACACCCCAAAGATGAGGTTTCCTACCTGGATTGGCGGTGATCCCCACTATGTTATACTAATTATACTACTTACACTCGGTTTTAGAACGTGCAAAATGTAAAACGAACTTCTTCCTATCTTCGGAGCGGTATATATGTATATATACAGTTAAATCAAAGAGCTATTTTAAGTCGCCCATATACCTACTAGCAAGTCCTCTGGAGCTGCAAATCTCTCTAAGCGACATTGAGAACTTCCTGTCAGATCGTCCGCTTCATTGTCAGATTTAACTATTCAAAAAGTATACGTTATAAAAAATATCTGACAGACGAACAGACAATACATAGATTGTACTAATACATGAAAAATATGAAAATGAAAATGTTCATATGAGTTCCTTCAACGATGTATATTAGTAAGATACACTGTAAAAGTATAATTAAAAACCTTCTATTCTTCTAAAGGCGCTGAAAGGGGATGAAAGCCTGTTAAGTTACGAAAGAAAGTAGAATAGACGTCATATTTCACAAACACACGTACACCATATGTGTTGCAAACGCACTGTATAGGCATGTATATGTACGTGAGCACTATATTTAGTCGTCATACGTATGTATGCATGCACGCACTGTATATATGTATTTCTACCTACTTGTTACAAATACATATATGTAGTTGAACTTCGTTCCGCGGTACCGGCGAACTTCGTTCCGCCTGAAAGTCAAAAATGTAAATTATCAGTGTTCCCCCACTATAGTATGCATTTATTATACATAAAAGTCTTCCTCTTGAATCAGTCTTTTAAAAACTGTTTTAAAATCTACAGCTTAATTTTAAAGATCTAAGCATACATCGGGACACACAGCGGAAAGCAACTTTGTCTTATACTATGTATTTGTGTATACATAGTATAAAACAAAGTCGCTTACGTACGTGCTGTCCGTAAGTATTTACGAACAGGCTAGCAGATAATGCATATATAGGCACACTAGCGCACTATGTATATTCACGGCGCACTACGTATAAAGTTCACGCATTATCTGCACCATCTATTAAGTGCTAGTGCACTTGATATTTAGTATCTATTCACTATAGTCGCCTCATTATTATCTCATCTTCTATCAGAATAAAATTAATTATGGTACATACACTATTGAGATAATTATAAAAATTTAATTTAACAACGAAATCATCGATTGACTGGCTATTTTACCTACATCTGCTAGGTATGTTATTTTAAATACGGTTTACTAAGTAGAGAAGTTATAGATGGTTCACCCGTAATCATTTTGACATTTTATGTTCTTCCTCCACATATAAAGTAGGTTGTATTGATTGGCCACTATTTATTTATTTGCTAAGATAAACCATCCATTACGATTTTTATTTATTTATTTATAAGTTTTTGTACACAGGAACATAATAAGGTAAACATATTTAAAATAGACATAGTACAGTTTTTATTATGAGTATATCCAATTCAATTCTCTTTTCAATTTATTTTCCGATTTCAATAATCTTCGACGACCCGCGAAGTTAGCTAATCAGCAGTTACCATGCCAGGCTGACTCGCATAGTTTCCGGGTTCAATCCCCAACCAAATGTCTAACGAATGAATCTATATTTTTTTGTTATGGATTTAAGTAACAAATGCCTATATAGCGTATTTTTCTTTGTGTGTCTACAGTGCTCACAAACCAAGAAAAATCCTGTAGGGTTATAAGTCGACGTCGTGCGTGGCGGTGCGGTTACCACACCAGTCAGACACGCAGTGGGCTCCGGGTTCGATCCCCAGACGGCTATCTGAATGATGAATTTATGTTCTTGTTCTTGGTCCGGGTGTTTGTGTATTCGTGTTTGTGTGTGTTACACCTATGAGTGTAGAAAGCGTTTATTTATTTAAGTGTAAAAATATTAAAAATTATATTAGATGTCAATACCATGCCATCGCCTCTTCATTGACAGCTTATCAATATAACGCCTTTGTTCATTAATTTCACAAAGGAATGAAATATCAGTAAGACCGGTCTGCAATGCTACCCATTCATTCGGTCGGAAATATTCAACTGTAAAACGTACTCTTTTTTCATACTCGAAAAGCAATTACCTAATGCCTCTCAAGGGTAAAAATGTCTACGAAAAATTTTCAGGTATTCTCATGATTTTTACAAAGAAATTTACATGGAATGAAAATCGTCAGAGCTCTGTCTTCAGGAAGAGCGGAAAATGGAATTGAAAATTAATCTTTCACAATTCTAGAAACGTCAAATGGTCGTTGTCAGTAAAAATATGACCAATGATGGATGGTTAAAAATATTAAGAGTTATTGGTTAAATCCCCTGTAATTTAACTGGGTATGTCACTATAAGAACAATTTAATACACGAGACACATGTTCACATGTGTCATGACGACCCGCGTGGCGGAGCGGTCTGACACGCAGTGGGTCCTGTTTCGGCCAGAAAGGTATCTGAGTGATGAATTTAGATATTATTCTGGGTCTGGGTGTTTGTGTTTCCGTCTTTGTCTGTCCATGGCACCCACAACACAGAAGAAAGTCCTTGTATAGAGCTGTAAGTGTAGAAAGTGTTTTTAAATAAAATAAACATATTTCTTCAAGATGAGATGGTAGTCCACTTGCAACATACTAATAATATATAGGTTAGATATTTTTTTATCTGACTGAAGTAGCAAACGAGCATGCAGTCTACCGGATGGTAAGTGGTCACTGCCGCCCATGGACATATGTAATCAACTTCATACAGAACATGGCTTCCATCTGAAGTCGATCACAGATGCGTTGCTACTCCCGAGGACTATGATGGTTGCCTCATGTGAAAATGTACCAGCAACCACACCCTTCCATCGAAACGCAAGAAATGCTTCACGCTAGAAATAGATGTGGCAGTGGAACTCCCCGGTCGAACTACACTGGTACTACCAGTCTTAAACTATACGTGTGCCAAATTTTAAAGACCGACCTATGTGCCGACCAAATAATAAATCTGCTGTGGGCGGCCCGTTGAATGAGTGTAGCAGGATGTTTGCTAATCGCGAAAAATGGCGAGATATCGTGAGGAAATCAGCCACTCAAAGGACTACTTGACGACCACGACCACTTTGTCAAGAGTGTGACTAAGAAGTACCAAATTTTAATTGGGTCAGTAGCTTTTAACATGAAATGGTAATATATTATACATACATCCATCCATTCGTCCTTAAAATATTAGTATGATTTGTAGACGACCCGCGTGGCCGAGCGGTTACCATAGCGGTCTGACGCGCAATGGTTTCCGGGTTCGATTCCCGGCTAGACAGGTATCTGAATGATAAGTTTAGGGTCCTGTTCTGGGTGTCGGTGTTTGTGTATTCGTGTGTGTGTCCATGGTACCCACGACACAGGAGAAAATCCTTGTGTGGGGCCATGAGTGTAGAAAGCGTGTGTAGCACTTTTAACAACTTAAAAATACTTTTAGACCTGTAGGTTTCTTTGCGATTTATTTGTTAACCTTCAAAGCGTATAATAAAAAAATAGACTACCATTACCCACCACAACACAACTTCAGGCAAACAGAAGCGGCGTTGTTGCAGATAAAATGCTCAAATGTACATTTTTCTTTCTGTCTCGCGTTAAACAAATCGCAAGCTTTAAATGCGAGCACGATGTCTGGCCGATAAGATCTGGCTTTTCAGCGCAGCTGCAACCGACAGATGACCTGTGGAGACCGAGGTTGTGAAGCCGACTTCAATTTTAATTTTCAATTCCAGCTGGTGCTGTTTCTTAGGATTTGCTGTGCTTTTTATCCCACTATTCTTCAAATGAATAGCTGTAATTGCTCTGCTAGTCAGGTAACTAGCGTGTCAGTGCTTATATTTAAATAATTAATGCCTACTACTCATAGCATTTGAGCAGTGACAGCCTAATGGTTGAAACTTGCCCTCTCGAACGGGAGGTCCGAGGTTCAAACCCAGGCACGCACCACTGATTTATGTGCGTATTAGAAATTAATTATCACTGCTTTTCGGTGAAGACAAACATCGTGAGGAAACCTACACACCCGAGAGAAAAAAAAAGTTCTCGGAGGTGTGTGAAGTCCACCAATTCGCACTTGGCCAGCGCGGTGGACTATGGCCTAAAATTCTCTCATTTCGAGAGAAGACCCGTGCCCAGCAGCGAGACAATAATGGGTTGGCGACGACTCATAGCATTTATTTATGTTGCATTGTTTGGTGTTTGATAATGGACCTCAAATGATTAAGCTGAATTTGCATGCGCGGTTTGCATGATAATGCGTGATTGGTTAAATCCAATATGACTGATGCCTGATGACAGAAAAAATATTTATTCTGCACTCTTATTAAAAGACCATCAATGAAAGTATATTATTAAGTTAAAAAAAATATTAAAAAAACTCCCTAATTTAAAAAAAAAGGTATATAAATAACCTCATGAGCAGTAATTATGAAAAACGGCCTCTCAATCGAAGGATAGAATACGAGGCCTATTAGAAATAACCTATAAACCTATACACTTATCTGTAATGTTTGCATCATTTGTTTTCATCTTGCTATGGGAAACCATGGATATCTGGAACCACGGAAACCACTCCACCATATGAGTTATCTACATAAAATAAAGTTGTATACATAATTCAGTTACAGAGTTCCAGATGTCCATAAGTTATATTTGATCTATTCTTCTATTGGGATAAAATTTCAAAGGTAGTAATTAATTACTGATTCATAAATACGAATCACGAATGCCCTCAGACCTTCAAAGGTTTTGTTACGTAGCTTTTGTACTTCAGAGCGTGTCGGCGCATACCGTTAAACGTTTACGTCAGCTACACTCAACCTGAGGCCCGGGGGCCGCATGTGACCCGTCGGGCCCTATTGATTTGCCCAACTGAATTTATATTTGACGACCTTCTTTTAGTCAACAATCTGAAGTAAGTAGGGTTCGCGACCCTTTTTTCATTTTTTTTCGTTTCGTCCCGGGTATCCCCACGTTACGCCATTGCTCGCGACCCGGTATCACTCCGCTGAAACATGTTTAAATGCCCCGCAATAAAAAGGTTGAGTACCGCTGGTTTACGTCGTCTGATTGGACATTACCCTTTAATGAAGGGATAAACTGGGAATACGAAGTGGATTTTTTAAGTAACGTGTGCGGTAATAACATGGGGGGAAATCGGCAGAGATTAAAGCAAGGCTAAGTGGTAGTTCGTTTCGCGTTTCGGTTCCGTATGTATTTTTTTTAATAAAAAAATACAGTCGTATCTACAGCCTTGTCGGTCGGTTAAAAAGTATTTTCATCCGACTGTGTCAGAAGAGAGTAATATTTTTCAAGCGGGTATGTAGATTTATAACTTTTATTTAACTAACTTCATTATTATAATATCCTTGTGTTTCAATTTTTAAAAACCCTCTGTGTTTTTTATAATAATTTATAACATATGTTTATGTTGAAACTTGAGTGGTCCATAGGATGTTTTTTTAATAAAACATTATAAATCTGTGTAAGAGCTTATCTTTACATTATTGATTTTTTTTAAAGATTAAATTAGGAAGATTAAAGTAGCAACTAAGCAGTTTACCAAATTTGCAATCAAGCGCAGGTTAGATTAATCCTATCTTTTGGTCGGACACAGATGCATTTCTGTAAGACAAAAGAGATAAAAGAGTGGAGCCGCGAAAGTCGAACCACAAAACTAATATTGTTAGTTATTTCAAAATTTTCCAGGTATATTATATTTTGCATTCCCCTTTCATAACTCGATATAAACTATTCAAACAGTAATGGCGAATACCACGAAATTGAATTTTCGTAACTCATATACAATGGCATTCAATATCGAAGAATTTGGAGTCATCCCTTTGTATAGATTGTCTTGCAGTCTCTCCTAAATATTTAAGGAATTCCTTCCGGTAACTCGAAATACGTATTGAAGGACTGCCCTACAGGGGAAGGCGTGTAACCCTTTACAGCGTCTTAGTTACTTGTGTAGATTGACTAATCTATACGTGAAGCGAAAACTTGGGTTCCGTTTATAAGAAACTTGCCGCGGGCGGAGGAGTATGAAATTTTGCACGGTTATAGTTTAAGAAGTGGAGGAGCTAATATTTTTTTCAAATAATGCATAAAACATACATAAAATCTACTAAAAACACATTACATACACTACCGTGCATTTGACACATACGCATAAATCCTCTATGTAACGTCAAAAATGTCAATGTTTTTGTCAATATACCAACCCGTTAATGCAGATTAGTCAATTAAACCTCCTTTTATCATTAGGATGTATTTAACAACTATTATGAAAATTAAAATTTAATTGAATTTGAAAAATATGCGTGATACTTTGGACAATATCAAGTTTAGTAATTGAGTTAAATTACGGTCGAATTTCGGCCGACGGGTGACTAGTCCATAGAGTTAAGCTACGTTTAAAAGTTGTAGAATATAATATATGATTCGAACTGGAAGATACGACCGCCACACCTATTTCTAGCGTAAAGCAGTTCTTGAGATTCGGTAGAAGGTGTAGTTGCAGGCTCCCATTTATTTGAGGCGACCATCATAGTGCTCGGGAGTAACAACGCATTTGTGATTGACTTCTGATAAAATCCATGTTCTTTATGAAGTTGATTACAGATGTCCATGGGCGGTAGTGACCACTTACCATCAGGTGGACTGCATGATCGTTTGCTACATATACATATGTATGTATAACATACATTGGCTTGACCCAGTGGCCGGAGTGCCATGAATCAGATAGAAAAAGAGTGAAATATTAATATCAAATTACTGTAACCTAAAGACCAAAGAAGCAATATATTGTTACAAAACGTTGTGGCAAACTGTGAAGAACGTGCCACTTTTTATAATTGGTCTGGTTTCTGAAAAACACGCTTACACCCTTTTTGAATTTCACTAATCGGTTTTCTAAGATTTTCAAGAAATACATTTCAACCTCCATAATTAAAAATATCTTGCTCGGTTCTTGGGTTTTTTATATTAATATGGAAAAACTAAACAAGTATGCACGGATAGGTACATCTCTTATCAACTAACGATAAGATCTGAGTCTTGAAGGTAGCGATAGATGCATTGCTAACCCCGAAGATTAAGTCGGAATTCCTCCGTCCCTGTAGTTCCGGGATCAGAATAGGGCTACGGCATCCCCTGCCTGTCGTAAGAGGCGACTAAAAGGGGCTTCCGGGGTTGCAGGCGGCTAGAGTGTGAGCTTGAACCGTTCGGTCAGGCGATCCCGGGAAGGACGGCGGTATATGTGGTCGCATGCCGTCATAAAGACTAGACGGAGCGGTGGGCCCAGCCACCCATCTGGGAGGAGCCCAATGAGGCAACGCGCTCAAAGGATTCCGGTTGCGGTCGGACCGAGTACCTGGAGTCCTCTTTATAGCGCCGAGGACGGCCACCGGGGGGGTTTTAGTGCGGTAAAAATCCCACATAACCCTGCGTCGCTCCCACGGCGTCGGGTACCTTTTGAAGGTTTCCCCCCTCGAGAACAAAAAAAAAGTCGGAATTCCTCAAAAAGAATTGGCCGTAGAGTTAAAAGAAATAAACAAAGGCAATTCGCTTAAAACTTCAATATCCTAAACGAGATAGAATCCTCATTTCTAGTCAATGAAATTCAATCTAATTCCCTTCAATCACTCGTCTCTTTCACGCCGAGGCGGTTAGACAGGGACATAATCAGCTTCGCAGTAATGATGAAGCTCTGAAAATTGGAATACTTTCCAAGGATATTGAAGCCTCGTCTGTAGATAGTGTTCCTTTGTCTTCATAGAAATTTGCTTCTTAGGATAAAAGAATTGTTAGTAACGTACAGATTCTCTCTTTGTGCAGTCTTTTTTAAATATTCCCGGGAATTCTTTGTACGGGAAATAATGGGTGTAAGTTTTTTCCTATTTGAATTTAAATAGGAAGGTTATTTTTAGGGGCTACCAAACCCATAAAATTATAAAAACAATACTACTGATTTTTTTATTAAATTACTAATAATAAGCAGACATCGGAGATTTTATCTTTCTTCCGTCCACAGAATATTGTTTTTAGTTGATTTAGTAAAAATATCTCACACGCAGAATGCAGATTTTTCTGCCGACTATTTAATTTTATCTTGAATTTTTGGTCCCAATCGACCCATTCAAAGATGCTATTGCCATAAGGGACCGCGGTCCGTTTTCCGAGTGGTCCCTTTTGACCAAAGACTCTTATGTTTGTTGTATGCATTATTTGAAAAAATATATTAGCAAATCGTACTCCTCTACATAAACTATAACCATGCTAAATTTTATACTCCTCCGTCCGCGGCAAATCGATGCTAATAAATAAATTGAAAATGACTTCATGGTCTGACTCGGAAGTACCACCGTCTCGTTTATTTCTACCTAATAACATTAGTGTTATGTTCATTGCTATGTTCTGCTCTAAAAAGACAGATACTTATTCAAATAATTTCAGGTTAGACCTCAGAGATATCAACGCATCGTTAACCAACCTTAAGTAAGACCTTAATCATATCTAAAATCAATTACAGATATCTATCGACGGCAGTGGTAACTTACCAAAAGGTATGCTGCATGCTTGTTTTCTACTTCTGTTATAAAAAAAAACCTGCGGCACTCGCAGACTGCCGCAGTAAAGTATTTTTTTATCAACTTAAGCAATTATAATTATTTATTTATGCAGTATTTTTTTCTTTGACAATTTTCAAGTTTTTTTTATTTGATACTATATACTTTCACACAAACAGCTGCTTACGTATTCGTCCAATTTTCGAGCAGCTCGTCTATATCCGTGCGAGCTTTGTACTGTCTTACCATATACATACACGTTAAGCGAACGCTCGTTAGGGGTCGAAGTGGGGTATGTTAAGTTTATTCGTTACGGAATTTCTTGATTCGGTCGCCGCGCTCAAAGCCCGCGATAAGAGCTATGCAATAGCTTAAAACTCATAACAAAGGCTTTACAGGTAACAACGCACTATGGCTACCCTCTGGTAAGACTGATCTTATCTGCAGTTAATTACAGATGCTCATAGGCGTTAATGCACACTTATCATCAGGTAGACTCGAAGCTTACTTAATAAATACTTTTAAAAACAAAAGTAAAATAGTACCTTGCACCACCACACCCTTCCAACTTTGAAAACTTCTAATGTTACCCACATTTAAGCACTAGCTGAACCCGGCAGCCTCGCTCGCGTCATAAAATTCGATGTATCGAATGTCCCGAGGGAGTAAACTATTATTCCACTATAAAAATGTATGTTAATCTAGAGTGTCAGCAAACTCACTACCAAATTTTATTAAAATCGCTCCTGCCGTTTACACGTGAAGAAGTAACAAACATACACACTCACAAACTTTCGCCTTTATAATATTAGTATGAAGTATGATACACTTACACTTCTTCTTAATATATAAACGGAACTCAACCCTCAAGTAACTCCTCATTCATAAACAAAACGTTTATTTATATTATTAGCTGACGAACGAACGTACCAACAGGAAATGCTACAGAGTTGCTCTTCGGAGAAACTATCGTAACCAAGACCGTTAAAGATTAGTACGACAGTATTCGGTAAGTGCACTATGAGTACACGTTGTGTTGCCAGGTATCCCGATTTGAAGAATGTCCCGATATTCAGGGGTCTGGATAAGCATTACCATTAGTTATATTTAATTTCACCAATTCGCACTTGGCCAGCACGGTGGACTATGGCCTATAACCCTCTCATTCTGAGAGGACCCGTGCCCAGCAGTGGCACAATAATGGGTTGACGAGAGAGAATAATAATTTAATACGAGCTATAACTCGTGAGGAAACCTACACACCCGAGAGTTCTTTAAAAAGTCGCCTTATGTATCTTATCTACCAAGAGAAATATGGCTCATCCGGGGAAGTACCACCGCCATACCTATTTCTAGGGTGAAGCAGTCCCTACGCTTAAAGAAGGATGTGGTTGCCGGTACATTTTACATGAGGTCATCATGTGAGTCCTCGGGAGCAGCAACACATTTGTGATTAACTTCGATATAAGTTCTATATGAAGTTGCTTACAGATGTCGAAGGGCGGCAGTGACCACTTACCATCAGATGAACTGCATACTCTTTTGCTACTTCAATATTATAAAAGAGGTAAATATGTAGCGGTAAGAAAAATATTTTAAGTACAATATTATTAAACAATTTATTATTGTATACTAAAATATAATATTGTATATTGTATATGACAATAAAATCTACTAACTACTAAAAAACTAACTACTACTAATAAAAGCCACTAACACATCCAGACATATAAAAAATAAAATCACCGCATATTTATACATCGCAATGTTTAGAAAAATGGTAGTTTACTGAATTGAAAATTAATAACCATAGATATCACTACAGATATTACGATTTTTGTCTGTCTGTGCGTTTGAAATGAATGGCTCAATACGCGCATATTGAGGTAACATACACGCGTTATTATTAGTCTAAATAAAATAAAACGGGGGAAACCGCGGGGCACGTCAATACTAAGTACACAGGAAATCCTACACAGTTGCACTCAGAACAGGACAGAAGGATCATAAAAGTTCTGCCATACATCCGCAAGTAACATGTTTTATTGTTTGTCACACGTAAGTACATGTTTACATGGATTTTATTGTACCTATTCTAGCTTTACTGTGTTACTGTGTTATAAGGCAAGCCGTAGGAGTGCGTTGGTACTTACGCCTTTGTTTTTAACTGATTGAATTAGGGAAGCAAACAGTCCATCTGATGGTAAGCCGTCACAGCCGCTAAAGGACATCTATAACTTCATATAGTCAGTGAAGTCAATCACATACGCTTTGCTATTCTGGAGGACTATAGTGGTAGCCTCAGCCGAGCTTCATGTTTCAGTAAGTGTGACGGTAGTATCTATCTGGTCGAACTACACCGGTTCTACCACCTGATCAATTTACAAGGGCTATTTTTGGTAAGTGGTCTCTGCACCTTACGAACATCTTTAAAGATCAGATCCATATAAGACAAGGTCCTATGTTTAATCACATATCCATACCCCTCCTCAGAACAAACATAAATCCCTAACTAAGTTAAAATTGTTCTGTACTACTATCATTTTTTAAACGCTTTCTAAACTTATAGCCCCACACTAGGATTTTCTCCTGTGTTGTGGGTACCATGGACACACCCAACACGAATACACAAACTCCTAGACCCAGATCATGAATCTAAACTCATCATTTAGATACCTGTCCGGTCGGGAATCGAACCCGGAACCCACTGCGCGTCAGGCCGGTAAGGTAACCGCTCCGCCACGCGGGTCGTAAACAATCATTAAGCAAAGATGTGACAAAGGTTCCTATTATATGTGTTACACGTATGACTAACTGTTCAATAATTCGTTATCTGCATCTTCGGAGCAATCAAAGAGCTTTTTATCATCAACGTTAACAAATTGGTTAAATAATTTAAACGTTTGTTCTAATTACATAATGCTGTCCGTAATTATCTACACAAACTGGCGCCACAATTTTGTGTACATATAAGTAAAATGATTCGAAATGTCTGAATCTGTTTAGGCCTTTTTTGTTTACGAGGGAGAAACCTTCAAAAGGTACCCAACGTTGTGAGAGCGATGCGGGTAAGAATTCCACTACACACTACACACTAAACTCCAGGTAGCCGTCCTCAGCGCTGCGTGGAGGACTCCGGGATCTCCAACGGAACATAACCGGAGTCCCCGAGCGCCCTTTCGGGCTCTTCCCTGGTGGGCGTAAAACGCTCACCGCACCTTCTGGTCTTTACAGCGGCATGCGACCACACATGCCGCCGTCCTTCCCGGGCTCGTTTGGCCGGACGGTAGAGTGCTACCCGCCCGCAACCCCGGAAGCCCCTTTTAGTCGGGCTCTTACAACAGGCAGTGGATATATATAGCATAGCCCTATTCTGGTCCCAGAACTACAGGGACAAAATTTGTTTAGGCCTACTTACAAGTTATCAGTTACAATATTTTGTCTTAGACTACCATCAGACCGGAATAATACCTAACTGAAAAGACCTGGCAAGAAATTTAGAAATTTTGACATTTTTCTTTGTACCTGTGTATAAATATGTATTGTAATTTTAAATTTTCAAAATTGGCATTCATGCATCATCAAGAAAGATACAAGGTAAGGTAGGTAAATATGCCATGTAGGTACAATTCCTGTTACATATTAAATGTCCATGGACAGTAGTGGATAAGTACTAGCAGATGGATTTATTAAAGTTGTAAATGCGTGCGTGTTCTACCGGCTTTATAATGGTGAGTGTTCCGAGGAACTGTTTGATCTGGTGCCCACATCACCCTTCCTTTATCGCACCACTCGCCGACGGATGAGGTTCCATCCGCATCATCTGGACTCGTGGCGGTCCTCCACGGTTCGGTTTGCGCGCTCGTTCCTGCCGCGGACGTGCAAGATGTGGAATGAACTTCCTCCTGAGGTATTCCCGGGGCGCTACGACATGGGGTTCTTCAAGAAAGGTGTAAAAACAGCTCTCCTCCAAAGCCGGCGATGCATTGGCGACTCCTCTGGTGTTGCAAATGTCCATAGGCGACGGTGACTGCTTTCCATCAGGTGGCCCGTCAGCCTTATCGTTAGGTCTTAATTAATATAAAAAAAAGCGGTCAATTGCTTATGCTATTTATATCTACTGATAAGACTTCAACAAAATTTATAATATACCTACGCCCATTAATAAGCAATCTCGATCGATATTGTCTAATTGACAAATCGATCAAATCTACACAAGCCAACGAATCAATGGTAAATAAAACGGTCCTTTTTTCGAAATTTTCAAAAATTTGCTTTGAATTGTTTCCGATTAGATCGCGCGTTGGCAAATATTCGCGATTGTTCAAGCTTGTCCAAATAGCGAACGTAACAACAAATAATATATTTTAATTTGCGCCGTCAGTGCATATCCCCTTTATTTGCCCAACTCGTCAATAAGCGAACCATTTTACAACGGTGTTTACACAAATTTCGCATATAGAGGGCTCTCATCGAATTTGCAAATATGTGCAGCTGTATGTGCTTTTTATAACTGTTGTTGTACTTAATTAATGTGTAGGTTATTTCTGTGGGTTTGCTCACTTGGGAACGTCTACGTCTACATACCGTCTATGTCTACGTCTACTTACGGTAATGAGTAGGTATCTTATTTGTCAATGTACATTAACTATTTGGAGCCAAATTTCAGCGAAATACGACCAATCGTTTTTGCGTGAAACACACATAAATCTTCACAAACTCGCATTTATAATATTGACAAGATAATTTAAGATGTTCCCTTCGCCTATGATAGCCATTAGGCTTGAAGGATAGCCATTAGGTTGAAACTTGCCCTCTCAATCGGGAGGTCCGAGGTTAAAATCCAAATCCAGCACGCACCACTGATGTTTCTAATATTATGTGCGTATTAGAAATTCATTATCACTGCTTTAAGGTGCAGGAAAACATCGTGAGGAAATATACACACCCGAGAGTTCTTTAAAATAAAAAGTCCTCGGAGGTGTGTGAAGTTCACCAAATAGCACTTGGCCAGCGCGGTGGACTATGGCCTAAAACCCTCTCATTCCGAGAGAAGACCCCTGCCCAGTGAGTCTATACTGGGTTTTAAACCCCCACCTCCCCTCGTCTAATAAGTTTTTGCTATACCTACCACGCCTGGCACGCATGCAACGATAAGTAGGTATGTGAAAATTTTGTACTCAAGGGACAGCAAGCATCTCTTACTTCTTAACATATAATAAAATTATTTTGATGTTAAAAAGTAACAATTTTAATAATATGGAAGCAAACGTACATGCAGTCATGCTGGTAACAAGTAGCCACTGCTGCACATAAACATCAATGAATCCACCCTAATTAGGATCAATCTTAACTGACATCAGTCACAGATGAATTGCAACCCCTCAAAACTAGGTTGGAACGCGTTGGATAAGTATGTCTCCCTTAACATACTCTGTATTCGGGGGGCTATAATTATATATTTTTTTTATCTAGCTGAAGTAGCAAACGAGCATGCAGTCCACCTGATGGTAAGTGGTCAAAGCCGCTCATGGACGTCTGTAATCAACTTCATACAGAACATGGGTTCTACGTGAAGTCAATCACAGATGCGTTGCTACTCACGAGAACTATAATGGTCGCCTCATATAAAAGTGTGTCGGCAACCACACCCTTCCATCGAAACGCAAGAACTGCTTCACGCTAGAAATAGGTATGGCGGTGGTACGTTCCCGGTCGAACTACACTGGTTCTACCATCTTCAAAACTTCCCCAGTCGAACTAGATAGATTAAATTAAATGGAGAAATGAATACGGGAAAGGTATTAACGGACTGTCGGTGGCAACCTCCGTTTTGCGGTTACAAACACGTTTGCAATCGGTTCATTTATTTACATTTCAACCACAAACACGCTCTCATGAAAACAGGGCTAAAGTATACGTCGTCTTAATAAAGAGTGTTATGGGAATTGACAACTTTAATATATTTTGCTTTTAAACAAAAACGTGAAAAATGCTTTAATTTTCCTTTTTTTTATAATATCGAAGTAGCAAACGAGCATGCAGTCCACCTGATAAGGTAAGTGGTCACTACCGCCCATGGACATCTGTAAGCAACTTCATATAGAACATAGATTTTATGTGAAGTCAATCACAGATGCGTTGCTACTCCCGAAGAATGTGATGCCTCCTACAAAAGTGTGACAGCAACCACCCTCTTCTATCGAAACGCAAGAAACGCTTCACGCTAGAAATAAGTGTGGCGGTGGTACTTCCCCGGGCGAACTACACTGGTTCTACCTCCTTTTCCTTATTGTGTCTTACAATATGTACATCATATACAGAGTTATTTGTAAGAATTTATTTACTGTAAATGGCGGCGGACACTACGACTCCCCCATAACATCTTAGGGCAAGGATGTGGCTGAAAAACAGCGCAGCATGGAGTACAGATTCCGTGTTGGCAAACGCTGAGCCAACTCCTTTTGTCTCTACAATCCTATGTGTCTATTTTTACTATGTACATAAATATTAAGTTAAATATGTAAATGCACCCTTATAACTGTAACCTGTGTGTTTGAGGCAATAAAATCATTATTATTATTATTATTATTCATATTTATTTCTTTAGAAATCTCGACTCTGATGTAAGTGAATCGGTAGAATGAAGGCCGTTCACGGGTTTAAACCGACCGACCCGAAAGTGAGCGACCCAATAATTGTTATAATATATATGTATGTATATGTATTTATTTTGTAAAAATAAGTGGATACTTAAGTGTCTTTGCCTGTCTGTAGAAATTTCCTAACTATCCTGCAAGTGTTTAATATTACAGCTTTCTGCATATTAATGTATGTGTTAGGCGACAATTGTATGGATTTTAAAGCGATGTGCAATTGTGTAGGTATTACTCCTGTTGTTGAGAGAACTATAGGTATAATATTTACTGTTCTAAGTTGCCACATTCGAATGATCTCTTCTCTGAGCTCCGTATATTTAGATAATTTTTCAGTTATTGTGCTCTGCAGATTATGTGTATTTGGTATAGCTATATCTATTATTTGTGCTGTTTTATTAAGTTTATCAATTAAAGTAATATCGGGTCTATTGTAATGAATTGTTTTATCCGTGAGAATCGCCCTGTCAAAGTAAAGTTTGTGTGTGGAGTTCTCTAATACTGTTTTTGGTATATATTTGTAGTATGGTAAGGGATCTTTTTCAATTAATTTATACTTTAATGCTAATTTTTGATGTATGATGTAGGCGACTTGATCGTGTCTGTGCTTATAATCAGTTTGTACGATGGATACGCATGCACCTGTTATATGTTGAATTGTTTCGGAGGCCCTATTACATTTTCTACATAAATCTGTTGCTAGGTTTGGAACTTTTATGATGTGCTTTTGGTAGTTTCTTGTTTCAATTATTTGGTCCTGTATGGCCAACATAAACCCTTCTGTTTCAGGGAAGATGTCGCCTATCCTAAGCCAGGTGTTAGATGCTTTATTATCGATATGTGATTGTTCAAGATCACGAAAATGCCTTCCATGAAGAGTTTTATTCTTCCACTGATTTCTTTTCGTATGTATATCTATGGGTTCTTCATGTTTTTGTATAGTTTTATTATTAAGATTCAGTGGCGTTAATTTTCGATCATTGTAAACTATTGCGTTGTGTAAGCTAGAAGTATTTATTTTATTCTGAAAATATATTCTCAAATTAGTTAATTGTTTAACGTATAAATTATAAATATCTATAAAGCCTCTTCCCCCCTCTACTCTTGGTAGCGTCATCCTTTGAGTACACGATCTAGGGTGGTGCTTCCTGTATTTAGTCATGTGAGTATTAATAGTCCTTTGAAGTTTCTGTAGATCTGTCTTATTCCAACTAATTACTCCAAAAGAATATGTTAGCAAAGGTATAGCATAGGTATTAATTGCTTTTATTAAGTTTCTAGAGTTAAGCTGCGTTTTTAATGTTAAAGTTAATCTACGTTTAAATTCTTCAGTGAGATTAAGTTTTATTTCAGAATGCTGTATATTTTTGGACTGGTTGTAGCCTAGATATTTATAGACATCGTTTTCCGTGAGGGGTTTAATATGTTCTCCGCTTTGTAATTTAAACTGATGTTGATGATGTTGACCTGCTTTAAATGAACTTATTTTACACTTATCTATACCAAAGCGCATACAAATATCATGTGAAAAGTTTTCAGTGACATCCGCTAATTGATTTAGTTCAGCTTCAGATGAAGCATACAATTTTAGGTCGTCCATATACAAAAGATGATTATGTAGTATTTCTCTATTTATAATTGCATTTGTAGCTTTAATATTACTTTTTAACTTATAACCGATATTTATTGAGTTTAGTTTATTTGACAATGGATTTAATGCGAGGCAAAACCATAATGGACTTAGTGCGTCACCCTGAAAAATACCTCTTTTAATTTTTATAGGTTCTGTTTCTATTGTTTTATTATTTAAAGTTAATTTTAATCTTGTTTCCCAATTTGTCATTGTATTTTGTAGGAATGAAGTTATTGAAGGATGAATTTTGTAAATATCTAACACTTCAAGTAGCCATGAATGTGGGACAGAATCATATGCTTTCTTATAATCAATAAACATGGTGTATAGATCTGTTTTATATTTTTGAACTTGTTTTAGAATAACGGAATCAATAATTAATTGCTCTTTACACCCGAAACTATATTTGCGACATCCTTTTTGTTGTTCAGTTAATATATTGTTGTCTTCTATATGTTTATATATTACCTGCGTTAAACAAGATGTTATGATTTTATAAATTGTTTGTAAGCACGTTATTGGTCTATATTTATCAGGATCTGTTAAGTTATTGTAATCTTTGGGTAATAGATAAGTTGTTCCTAATGTTATATAATTGGGCATACTACTTGGCTCCTTAATAAACTGATTTATATATTTGTACAAAAATGGGTGAATGTAAGTAAATTTTTTATACCAAAAGTTGTGAATATAGTCAGACCCAGGTGTTTTCCAGCTATGAATATTTTTAATAACGTCCTGAAATGTCTCAGATGGTATATCCTGAAATTGCATTGTACCAATATTTAAATTGTTTTGTCTCTCTGTACTGATCCAAAATGCATTTGTATTGTGCGTCGCAGTGTCTTCCCAAATATTTGTCCAAAACTGTTTTAAATCTTTTGATGTTGGATATTGAATATTTTTAGTATCATTTTCATTATTGGTTTTTAACGTTCTGTAAAATTGTTTTTCATTCAAAGTGAATTGTTTATTTTGAGTTTTTCTAAGTGTACATTGCTTGTATCTTTTTAGTCTGCATGCAGCTACCGCTAACTTTTGTTTCAATGTATCTAAAAATTCTGTTAATTCTTTATTTGTATCTTCATGTATCGTATGAACTTTATAATTTTTTAGTATGGCTTCAATATGTATATTCAATTTTCTACTTCTATTACCTTTTAAATATTGTGTTAACCGTCCTATCTTAACTCTTAAATCTTTGACTTTATTTTCTAATCTTATTTGCCATTTCATTTTCATTTTATTGCGATTTGTATTTTCGACTTGAGTAGTTAATTGTATGTTAGTACCATTAAGTTTAGCTGTAGTCCACGCTGAGCAATATATTATAGTTTGAAGAGTGTAAAAATCTGTTTCTTCATTAATTTTTATTGGTAGAATTTCACTATTAATAAAATTAATTATTTTGAATAAATATTTTGAAGTTTGTTGCTTTGGTATATATATTCGTTTTGTTGGAATAGTATTCTTGAAAAAATCAAATGCTGCATTAAATGTTCCTTTTATACATGTATCTATCTGCTTTGTATTCTGGTTTGTGTCGAAATGACATTCTTTAGGCTGTTCTGGTGTGCAAATGAGACTATTATTTATATCTGAATGAGATAGTAGGCTATTATTATGTATTAATGTATTATTTTCTTGTGTCACTATGTTATCTGTAATTTGCAAGTCATTCGCAATCTCTTGTTTTATTATTTGAAGTCTTTCGTCTTTAATAAGTTTATTTTTTATAATAACACGTCTCTGATCAGCGATTCTTTGTTCCGTTAAATGATTTAGATGAGGGAATTTGTTAATAAAGTCTTGGTGTAACTGTGTTCTGTAGATTGTTAAATTAGTCTCTAATTTAGTTATACTAAAATATGCCCTAATTATAGTTTCGTTGTATTCCTGAGTCCATTTTATTCGTTTAAGGGATTGGCAAGGGATAATACTTAAACTGTTTTCTGAAGATTGTAGTGTGTGGTTTTCTGTGTGATGTTGAACTTCTTCTTGGGTCTCCTTATATATTTTATCTATTGTTGTTTGTGGTAGTAATTTACTGCGTATAATTGCCCTACGCTGGTCTCCTATACGTTGACGGCTAACTGTCATATCAGGAAAATTTTCTAGGAATTTTGAATGTAACATTGGAAGATATGAACTATTATCGGTTTCCATCTTAGTTAAAATGAGATATGTGCGTAAAATGAATTGGTTCATTTCGTTCGTCCATTTTCTACGCTTGTTAAGTGTGTTGGTGGTGGGCGCAGTTTTTTTTGCTAAGTTAGCTTCCTGCGCAACATCCTCCAGCACATTTGATGAAATTTTCGGTGAAGGTGACAATAAAGATGAGGATGAGGATGAAGATGAATTATGTGATGATGAACTTGATGATGGCAGAGATGAAAACAATGATACGTTAGATTCTGTATCTGAAATGTCATTTGCGTTCGCAGGTTTTATACTTTGAAATAACCTGTTAGAATCTCCACCATCATTTCTACTACAACCCTTTCCCGCTTGGGGTAAACCCCGTTCTCTTCCACTACGCGGCCTTAAATTATATTTTATAGGTGATTTCTTCATATCATAATCGGCCCCCTAGGGCCATGCGTTTAGCAAGGGATCTAAATGTCCACTCTAACAGAGCCCGGCATGCTAGAGTAAGGCAAAATACTCTCCGAGGGCGCCAGGTGTCGGAGAGGGACCGTTCGCGACTGAGCTCCCCCTCAGCCACGCATCCATGGCACGGTGCCTTCACACATTGGATTGGGTGTCGAGCCATTCGCCAGTAGCTTGCATTAATGCTATTATTATTATTATCAAAGGAACACAAAATAACTGATCAAATTGATTTTTATATTATTATATTGAACCAAATCTGTCAAATAGCAGCAATCTGATATTTTTATAATAGTTGTACAAAAAGCGACTTTATTTCTAAATTGAAAAGAGGAAAATGAGAATTTGAAACTAGTAGAGCATGTTAAACAAATTTTATTTCCACAGGCCTTCCACGGATTGAAAAATAGTGGTGCTATTCTAAACAGCCCTTACATTATCTCTATTTACCAAAATAAAAAATTACAATCCATTCCTCGAAGAAGTTATTCTAGACAGCCTTTAGTATTTATTAGTATTAGTATTTATTCTAGACAGCCCTTACATTACTATTTACCTAAATAAAAAACTACAATCCATTCCTCGAGGAAGTTATTCTAGACAGCCTTTCGTATTTATTAGTATTAGTATTAGTATTTATTCTAGACAGCCCTTACATTACTATTTACCTAAATAAAAAACTACAATCCATTCCTCAAAGAAGTTATTCTAGACAGCCTTTAGTATTTATTTGTATTAGTATTTATTCTAGACAGCCCTTACATTACTATTTACCTAAATAAAAAACTACAATCCATTCCTCGAAGAAGTAATTCTAGACAGCCTTTCGTATTTATTAGTATTAGTATTAGTATTTATTCTACGCAGCCTTTACATTACTATTTACCTAAATCAAAAACTACAATCCATTCCTCGAAGAAGTTATTCTAGACAGCCTTTAGTATTTATTAGTATTAGTATTTATTCTAGACAGCCCTTACATTACTATTTACCTAAATAAAAAACTACAATCCATTCCTCGAGGAAGTTATTCTAGACAGCCTTTCGTATTTATTAGTAGTAGTATTAGTATTAGTATTTATACTAGGCAGCCTTTACATTACTATTTACCTAAATAAAAAACTACAATCCATTCCTCGAAGAAGTTGCGCAAAAATAAAAATCGTCTCGATCGCAAAAGGCCCAAATCAATTCCTTAGGTTTGCGAAATTGTGATTCGTAAGCTTAGCGGAGATTGGAAGCCGTGGAACTTGGGAATGATCGCATCGAATTATCCTATCCCGGTTACTTTTGGAATCTATTTATGTGGATTGACTGATTTGGGAATATGACTGCGATTGCTATTATGTTGAAGTTGTTTTTCTTTGCGTGTTCCTCGTAATGGAAACTACGTACCACTTAAATAAATACTTATTACCCCTCTTTAAGATTTCTCCTGTGCGTGGGTGACATAGACCTAAATGAAAATAAATACACAATCAACCAGACCTAAACAGAAATCTAAATTTACCAATCAGAACTGTCAGGGATCGAACCCAGAACCTACGAGCGAGCAGCTAGAGTGGGCGCTCGAACCATTCGGTCAGGCGATCCCGCGAAGCACAGCGGTATGTGTGGTCGCATACCGTCGTACAGACCAGACGGAGCGGTAGGTCCAGCCGCCCATCCAGGAGCCCGATGGGGCAACGCGCTCAGAGCATTCCGGCTGCGTTCCTTTGGAGATCCCGGAGTCATTTTTGTAGCCCTGAGGACGGTCACCGGGGTGGTTTTAGTGCGGTAAAAATCCCACAAAACCCTGCGTCGCTCCCATGGCGTCGGGTACCTTTTGAACGATTCCCCCTCGATAAAAAAGCGGGTTGTTACATAAATTGATTGAAGAACTTAATTGTCTTTGAAATCCAATTGCGCTATATTTGGTCATCATCATCAACCATTTATTGTCCCATTGATAAAAAACAAGTCTTCTGTCATATAAAAATGACACCACATACAAATACAAATCTATATAGGTACTGTAGATACACTACCATGACAACATTTTATAGAATACTCCTAACGATATAGATTTCCTTAGCATATTTACCTTCAATATATTTAAATTGGTAAAACCTTATAATCCGAATACACACAAATACAGTCATATAACTCTAGGATTTAACCTACATGGGAGACCGAAATTTACGAGTATATAGGCTACAGACTATACAATTCCATTCATTTCTAAATCAGTATGAACATTATGTAGACTGTAAAAATGTTCAAAACAAACAAGTAAAAACAAAGGTCATAACAATAAACATAATTAATAATCCCTGATTTATCACAAAAATGTCTCTGTTCTGTGATTTATCAGCGAACAGAAGGCTTATCACGAATAAATTGTCTCTACAATTAAAGTAACGCGGGCGAGTAATTACGTCATAGGAAAGTCCGCGGGCTTCAAAGAGAGGATCTCAGGTTGCCAGCCAATGTTTCAAACAATAAATTACGCAACTACACAGTTAATAAAAAGCCGATTTCTGTAACATATCCGTGTTAGTGAGTTAGACGTTTATTTTCCCAAACAGTTTACGTTTCGGCGTTACAAAGCGATGTGGTTCAACGACTCTTGTTATTTTTACAATGTTATTCTTACACCTTGATAGAGTTAGAAATAAACAGAGACGATAAACAAGGGATGGTTTGTTTATGCC
Organism: Spicauda simplicius; assembly: GCA_949699795.1. Lineage (NCBI taxonomy): Eukaryota > Metazoa > Arthropoda > Insecta > Lepidoptera > Hesperiidae > Spicauda > Spicauda simplicius. The sequence continues at coordinate 4,043,856 of OX453066.1, forward strand.
AGGTTATGCGCCCGCGCATCGGCGTCATTGATCTACGGGACGGAGGGCCACGAAAAATCCGATTTGAACAGTTTGCTCCAAGAGTTTTTTGCTTTGCGCTGCAGCGGCAGTGTTGACCGTTCGAAACAAATCGAAGGTTTTGTGGCCATTGGTCAGGGTTACCGAAGTAAATACAAATCGTTACTTTATAAAATTTCTACGTTTTGAAAAAAAAATGATTAGAAATTAAATTTGTCAAATAATAATCAAAATAATTATTTCTATGTAATTCGTTGAAGATTACTTAGATTTTAACTAAGTAAATATACTGTAAATTTTAATTGAAAATAGAAACTATCCCTGAAGCTGATGCTGATTATCTTTCCAATTAAATAGAAATTGACTAGATGGCGTATAGGTATCGACTTTCGCAAATGTTTAGGAATACAATTTTCTGCTATATATCTACAAGGCACTGCATAAATTTCAATTTCGCATTTCTTGTACATGTGCGAATAAATTACCTAGTAATTTATTCGTACATGCTTATGTAAGTGAGTGATATTGTTTTTACTATTTACGTATATTCTTAAATTTAGAAAATCAATAGTATTTAATTATTTTAAAGGTGGTAAAACCAGTGTAGTCCAACCGGGAAAGTACCACCGCCACACCTATTTCTAGCGTGAAGCATTTCTTGCGTTTCGATGGATGGTTGTGGTTCCCGGCACACTTTTATACGAGGCGACCATCATAGTCCTCGAGAGTAGCAACGCATCTGTGATTGGCTTCAGATAGAACCCATGTTCTGTATGAAGTTGATTACAGATATCCGTGATCACTTACCATCAGGTGGACTGCATGCTCGTTTCCCACTTCAATAAGGTAAAAAAAATCGTTGATAGCCCTACTGATTCAAGGCGCATCCATTGATCCACAGCTGAAATGTATAAGATTTATTCACGTTTGTTGGATGGAAATCAAGGTAGTTTCAAACATCTGTTCCTAACTTGTTTCACGTAACTTCATACCCGTAGACTAATATACTCCCACAAATATTTTACCCTTTTAGGGGTAGAATATCATTATAATTGATTTATATTGATTATATACATTGTTAACCAAATTTCATGAATCTAGCTGTAGTAATTTAGGCTCTGCGATGATTAATCAAAAATGTGTATTATTTCGCTTTCACGTGTATTTTACAAACAATCGCGGGACTGAATGTCTTTATAAAAGCTTATAATATTATTATTATTATTATTAATAATAATAATAATAATAAATTAGTTTATTGCCCCAAAACTGACATACACAATAATTTAAATTTAAGCACGAGAAATAACAATGGCTATAGGTACATTAAAATAAACAATAACAAATTAATTTTAAAAAAGAAACGGACAAGAAAAAATATTTTTATGAGGGCAAAGGTAGAGGCTCAGCATTTTGCTGTTCAGAGACCTTGGTCTCGTACAACGCTGTTTTTCAGCCACTCCCTACACTCTCTAAGATATTGTGCGGGAGATGGTTGTATGCTTCCCAATCCCAACGGACACAGCCAAAATGCAAACACAAGAAGTATCACTCAATAATAATAATATTAATAAATGCAGCAGCGAATTGAAAAGAAAAAGAATACAAAAATAAACAAACATTTTAACCTTGCGTGCGTGTTATTGTGTGTGTGTGTGTTTGTGTGTGTGTGTTTTTTAGACTTATATATGTGTATAGATAGGAATTATGATATATTAAAAAATAATATGTGGGACGCTACTTGTGTTGACAAACTGGCCCCTTCCCATAATAATATCTCTTCCAGGGCAGTCGGTGTCGTGGCAACTGATGCTGAAATCCGCAAGTACCAGAAGTATGGAGATATAATTAAAGATTACATATTTCTGGCATTTGGCGTGAAAACTATGGAACCGTGGGAAATAAATGCTAAATTATTTTTTAAGCATCTGTCCAAACGTTTGATAGAGTCAACGAATGATCAGAAAGCTGGCACATACCTCGGTCAACGAATTAGCCTTGCTATTCAACGAGGTAATGTTGCCAGCATTCCGGGAACTCATTCTAGGAAAAGTAACGTGGATGCTGATTTTTATACTTAATTTGGCATTTTGTTTTTTTAACTTTTAAGTTATTGTTTTATATATACATATAGTAAAAAAATACTTATAAATATAGGTATATTGAAATAAGTTGCTTAGTCGTTCCTTTGTTGTTCGACCAAGTTTGTACCACAGCCACACTTATTTTGCCATTATAACAACAGACTTAGGCTTTATTATTTAAAAAAAATTATGCGAGGATTAAAATGTGTTTAAGATAACGTTTAACCAGTGAACCTCAATGAGTAATCAACGACGACTAATCAAGCGAGTAATCAAGGCTTAACTGTCACCTACTTCCGACTGTTTCCAATGCTTTGTTACCAAACTTTGTTTTAGTTTCCTTATGGTTTTTAAATCATGAAACACTGTGCAGAGAAAGCAGATTTGGATTGATATTGACGACCCACGTGGCAGAGCGGCTACCTTACCAGTTGAATAAACAGTGAATTCCGGGTTCGATCCCTGGTCGGGTGATGAATTAATATTCTGTTCTAATGATGAATTAGTATTCATGAAACACGGCGCAGAGAAAGAAGATTTGGATTGATATTGACGATCCACGTGGCAGAGCGGCCATCTTAGCAGTCGAATAAACAGTGAATTCCGGCTTCGACCCTGGTCGGACAGGTATCTAAATGATAGAATAAGATTTCTGTTCTAATTCTGTGTGTTTGTATATTTGTTTTTGTATGTGTCCAGGGCATCCACGATAAAGGTGAAAATTCTGGTGTGAGCCTATGTGTATATAAAGTGTTAAGCGGTAATTTGTTTTATTTTTATTTGATAAGGTAAAAACTAGAGATTCGCCGAATATTCGGTTTTTATTCGGTATTCAGCTTCTTTTCCAGTATTTGTATTAGGCCGAATTATTCGATTTTGATGCCGAATATATTCGGTTCGAGTTTTTCTATTATCTTGGCTACACAAGATTTATAAGTCAATGAAATCCTATTGAGAGTGTGTTGAATAAAGCCAATAATTTATAGCCATTAAACTTCAAATTAACAATTTGAAACCGCAATCAAATTCGTATTTTTTACGAAATTATTTTGGACACATACGATCAGGTGGACAGCACTTCAGTTCCTACTTCTGTAGCATAAACCAAAACGGGGTTTTTATCTTAATACAATTTCAGACTTAAAAAATGTCTGTTCGGCCGTCTCTCATTGACTATAGACTTTACGCCCGACTTCGACTGAAGCGCTTTCATCGCGGCTCGCTCAGACCCAAAACGACTAGACAAAAAACTGATCGCTGATGACAAAGGTGAGTAGTTTTGTCTGAACAATAGTTTTCTTTTTAGGAAATGTTGCATATTTTGTTTACTTTTTAGAGGTACCGAACGAGATTAAAATCAACTTGAAAATGTGGCCAATACCGCCCATGAACACCTACAAAATTAATCATACTGATATTATAAGGGCGAATGTTTGTTAATGTGTATGTTTGCTACTTCTTCACGTCTAAACGGCTGGAGCGATTTTCATAAAATTTGGTAGGGAGTTTCCTGACACTTTGGATTAACATATAGGCGGCTAGTTTTTACCGTGGAAAAATATCTTATTCCCACGGAACAATCGATACATCGATTTTTTTTTAACGCGGGCGAAGCTGCGGGGTCTGCTACTATTAGATAAAATTAGTTTTACTTGGGGATGGCCACAGATTGCTGCCACTGATTAACGTGGTAGAACCAGTGTACTTCAACCGGGGAAGTACCACCGCCACACCTAATTCATTTTTGCGTTTCGGTGGAAGGGTATGGATGCCGGTACACTTTTATATGAGGCAACTATCTTAGTCCGCGGGAGTAGCAACGCATCCGCGATGGACTTCAATTAGAACCCATGTTCTATATAAAATTGTTTACAGATGTCCATGGGCGGCAGTGAACATTTACCATCAGGTGGAATGCATGCTTATTTGCTTCTTCGATTAGATAAAAAAAAACGGTTCTATCATATTTAATAGGTACAACCTATTTTTTATACCAATATCTCCCATTGTTTATTTTCAATATCAAAAAACATATCAAAAACTAGCAGACCCGGCCATGCGTTGCTGTGGTTAAAGAAATGTTACATAAACAAATTTTAAATTGTATTATTTCGTATTTGTAAAAAATTAATATACTACAAAGTTGTTAGTAGACAACATGTAACTTAAAAACTTATAAATAAGGTAAGAAGGGCAGATGGTATTAAATTTTCAACAATGACATTTATAATTTTTTATTAAGAAATTTGACATTTAATTTAATTCAGCACTTCTCGGTGTACAATATTTTTAGTTAACCTGTCTTTATTGTTTTAAATTAAAGTGTCGAACGCATCAATATTATTTTAGTTTTATTACATGCATTGTTGCCAGTAATAAATTAAAATTGTATGGGTAGGTTTATTTATTAATAAAATATTTTTCCTTTATCTCTAAATTGCTTTTAAAATTATTTGTCAATTTTAGTTTAAGGAAATACGAAATTAAAATAAAAAAAACTGACTAAGTGAAACGGTATTGATTTATCGATACATTCGGTTCATGTAGATAACCGTAACGTAAACAGCGCCATCTAATATCTCAGACATATTACTATTTCGATTTGGCGGTAAGGTTGCGTATCAACGCAGAATATACTGAGATGGCTAAGTAATACGTACTTCAGTAACCTTTGAATGCCAATATTACTGATCGAAGTTAGTAACTTATACTTATCTTTGGTCATGATATTAAATTGTAGCTTATGTGAAACGGTTGTAATTTTAACAAAGCGCCATTACTTCCACAATCAAGTTAACAGATAACATTACACCACCATCTGTTATTAGGATTATATAAAGTTAACAGCTGAAGCTAAAAAATATATTTGCAATTAAACCTATAAATTAAGATATAGACTATCCTATCTTTCAAGTTGAATCAAAATGCACACGTTGTGTAAATTTGATTATAATCGGTTCAGAGGTTCAAGTGTCCATTGCGGACAAATAAAGTGACACGTAATTTATATATATTAAGATATCCTTATTCATTTTATTTTAAAAACAGTTCTTAATACGAGTGGCAAGTTGAGTGAATTATTCGTATAATGTCAGGTTAGATTTTTAGTGTACAAAAACATGAACTAACGAATGATTGAGTTGAATACATGTAGTTAAGTGAAGTATAAAATGTGTAGGCGAAGCAAAATGTGTAATGAAAAAACATAAAAGCTCTGTATAGGTAGATATTAAAATTTTATAATAATTTGGAATACCCATATAACGAAAAAAAATTCCAGCTAAAACCACTCAAATACGCTTCAACTCTTATTCACCGACTAAAATACCAAAATTACTGGAAATAAAAACTGACCGTCGCAATTTAGGCCCATTCTATTTCCCATTTTATTTTCCATTCCCATAAATAGTTGGAACCGACATAAAGCCTATGTAAATGCGTTTATTGACACATGTCGTGCAAGCTGTCGAAATTTTCCAAAATTCCGTGTACACACAAGGGGCATTGTGCAGATTTTCAATACCCCATTGTTAGTGGGCAATCGCGCATACGGACAGGAAGTATGGGCTGACATAGATAAAAATAGAAATGGGGGTTGCCAAGAGTATTTTAAACAATAGACAATTTGTCGTGATTTTGAAACAATGCCCCATGCGAAATGTCTTTCAACTGTTCGACTCTATCGTTGGTTGGAGGTGTAAAATCAACGCCAGATGGGTATGATACTGAAAGTTCCAGGTTCAATCCCCGGGTTGGACTTCTTATCTCTCATCTCTCTCTGATCAATCCATTATTGGCCCACTGCTGGGCGAGGATCTTCTAGCGGTATGAGAGAATTTAGGTCATAGTCTACCACGCTGGCCAAGTGCGTATTGGTGGACGTCACACACCCCCGAGAACTTTTTTTTAAGAACTCTCGGGTGTGTGGGTTTTTCACGACGTTTTCCTTCACCGAAAAGCAGTGATAATTAATTTCTAATACGCACATAAATCAGTTGTACGTGCCTAGGTTTGAACCTCGGACCTCCCGATTGAGAGGGCAAGTTTCAACCTATATGCTATCACTGCTCTATGGTCACTGTTCACTGGACTTCTTATACGTCATTAAAATTGTATTCATGATTCCCCAAACACAAAGATTTCTAGTATGGACCTAAGTGAGGAGAAAAATTCACCTTTGTATTATTTTATGGAAAGAAAATGCGAATATTAATTAAGAAACCGTTCTGTATGGAGTACATATGTATCATTTGGCGACCCATATGGTGAAGCGGCCACCATGCCTGATATGCAGTGGGTTCAGATTCAATACTCGGCCCGACAGGTCTAAATTACGTGTTTATTTCTTCAAGCGCTATTCTTCGTGTTTCGTCTTATTGATGGCACTAACATTAACATCCTTATATAGCGTTAGCGTTAGTTATAATCGTAAATGAAACAAGTAATGTCCAACCGAAACTGGTTTTTCGACCGAAACCGAAACCGAAACTGAATTTCGGCAACGGTCTGAGTTTTGGCCGAAACCGAAACTTCCTTACAAGGATCAAGTTTTGAGGAAAAAAGAAAAAAACCTTTATAAAACCATCAGTCTTTTGTTTATCATCTTTAAATCATCAGCTATTCAGTCTTCGATATTTTCACTTAAGGATAATTAATAATAATCAACGTAACAACACATAATTTAAGAAATAAACGTATGGTATTCAACGCGCCGAATATGAACGATCACAGCGCGAGAACTCCCGAGTGCAGTTTCGGTTTCGGTCGTAATTTCGGCTTTTCCTCCGAAACCGAAACCTGTATTTTTGCCGAAACTCAACCGAAACCAAAACTGAATATTCGGTCGGACACTAGAAACAAGCGTTACTTCCGATCATTTTAATCCAATAAATTCCATTGTTAACATTTTTTTAATTTCACTTTCGCAATATTCCCGCAAAAATCTCCACATAAGTGTTTCATTAGAATGCACCCATTATTCTTTATGAATAGAATAAAAGTAATTCGTTTAAACAGGACTTGAAGGGAGCAGTGAACTAAAACAAAGAGTACTTAGCTGGGTGTTTAACCCACTTTTTAGATGTAATTGATTTTTACTGGAAAACATTTTGCAGCTACAAGGATTAAAACTAGGACTAACAAAAAATAATAATAATACATAGTACAAATAATGCGTTTTTTGCAACATCAATAACTTACGTGTTTTATATTAATCAATATAATTATGTCACCATCATTACGCTCAATAGCAAACTCACTTGAATAAAATTTAAAATATAGCAAAGTATATGGTAGTTACTTAGTGTTATTATGTGAAAACTATAAAGTAATTCGGCGGTCTTACTTAGTCTTTTAAAAAAACATTAGTTTTATACTCATGACAAAACGAATGGAAATCACAATAGAAAATTGTATGTGACTGTAAATCGATTTTTTTATTAAAATATACCACAATATAATACTCAATTACTAATTTTACACCCTGAACATAAAGCCGCTAAGTATTCATCATTATCAACAAACTTACCCCAGCAGTAATCTACAAGTTTTTAATATAGAGCTGAATAATAGATTTTTTTCCATTCGCGGACCGGCACGCGACCCGTCAATCATTAGGGTCTAAACAAGACCGGTAGGGTACAGCGCATAGATATAAATTTATAGATGTGCCATATTGCCGACATGGTGGCCCTATGCCATGTTGAGTTTAACGTTACTAACACCCAATAGGGTCGACAACATTTTTTTATAAGATTGAAGTAGCAAACGAGCGTACCGTCCACCACGATAAGAATGACTATACAAAAATTTAAATTGCTGTATTCTTTTGGGGTAGGTTATAAATATAGATAAACGATATTTCCATCTCTCATAAGACCTGACATCATTACAATACGTATAGCATGAGTTGTTTTCATTAGGTAAAAAGTATACTAAACTAGCTCTTACCTTACTTGAATAAGAGAGCGCGGTAAAAAGTAGCCTGCGTCATTCTCCGCCCTCCTAACTATCCCAGCATATAAACTAAACCATATAATAGCTATGTGGCGAAGTGAAAGAGGAAGAAACAAACACACTTTTACATTTATAATATTAGTACGGATAGTATGGATTTAAAAAAACGGTGTACCATTAACACATCTATTGATTTAAATCTATGGTATTCTGGATATAGTAACAGGGGTGTTTAGAGAATGGCAACCCCAATTTCACTAAACAAAGACACTATAAATTGGATCCTTGAATCAGCATTTGAATTTTTTATTACCTTTTTCAAATTACATTTTTACGAGTAATAGGATTAAAGAATGTCGAAATGTTTGCTTTTAAATGGGGAGCGTGAAATCCTGTTACCTGGTTTGTGTAATATGATTTGATTAAATATACTGGTATTTAAATTAAATCTAATATAAGCTTCATTGTTATCTGATTTGCTGCGTTCCTGCATGCATTAAGACGGCCCTGGTGGCAATACATATTGAACTGTCGCTCGTCGATAGTTATGACTGTTTTTCAAAACGAGATGTGTGTTTGATTTTTAGTTGAGCGACTATCTAGTTTATGCAATCTCGTTCCACTTCCATATGTTTTTAACGCACAACTAAACAATTGTTCAACTAAAAAATGCGTTAGGCCTAAGTATTCAGTTTACATCTAACTCAGATGTCAATGATAATGGGACATTTATTCATCCATCAAACATTGCAAAATCTTCACAAAAAGACTTCACAAAGCGAGTTCTAACAGAGATATTTCATTCACTGGATATTAAACTGCAAAATGAAACAAAAGTAGGAAAGGCTCAACAGAACTGCACTCGAAACATTAAAGGAAGCAGCACTTAAACATAAACCCAGCATAAAACAAAGATTTAAATCGTTATCTACCAAAAGTACTGTCTATTGTTACTTGGACGACAAAACACTAAAAATATAGTCAAAGTCAATATTAATTTAACGTGAAATCATTTCATTACATCGTGGAGATTTATCAAAACATATTTTAAAGTAGGAAACGTCAATACTACATTTATTTTACCGTAATTTTTGCTTTCAGTAATATAAGTGTACACTTACAAACAAAGTCAGATCGTCTATGCATCCAATCGAAACATCATTCAATTACATAATGCATCTAGAAAGAAAGAAGAAAGAAATAGTTGTATCTAAATCTTTCTTTCTTTCTTTCTTTCATCTGGTAGGTAATCAGCCTATCGTCCCTGTAGTTCTGGGTTCAGAATAGGGCTACGGTATCCCCTACCTGTCGTAAGAGGCGACTAAAAGGGGGCTTCCGGGGTTGCGGGCGCCAAGAGTGGGAGCTCGAGCCGTTCAGCCAGGCGACCCCGGGAAGGGCGGCAGTACGTGTGGTCGCATATTGTCGTAAAGACCAGACAGTACGGTGGGCCCAGCCGCTCACATGGGTGGAGCCCGATGGATCAACGCGTTCAGACAACTCCGGTTGCGTTCCTTTGGAGATCCCGGAGTCCTCTTTGTAGCGCCGAGGACGGCCACTTGTTAGTGCGGTAAAAATCCCACATAACCAGGCGTCGCTCCCACGGCGTCGGGTACCTTTTAAAAGTTTCCTCCTCGAAAAAAATAAAAAAAAGTTTAACAGCCCATGGACAGAACTACCCCTAATAAGATTATAGTCTTAGCTGTAATGTGAGTCGTGTATTAAATATGCAACATCAAAATATGAAATATTTTTTCCGGTATGCGGGATTTACACGGGTAAATTTCCGGAACACATAATTAACCGCACAAATAGTAATTCAGCTAGGATGCAGGTGAATTGATTTCGACATTTCCTACGAAGCGACTAGTCCAATGCAGCGGGTGACAAATTATTATCAAAGGCAATAATGAACTAGCCATTTGCAACGTTACTCTTGTGTGTGTAAGCAGGGTAGCGATTCAACCAGTAAGGAGATTTAGTAAAAGCATATTGGAAATTGACTCCATGTATTTAAGTCCGCCTTTAGTGTCACGTACGTATACGCATAGTTTTCATTTCAATCGTGATGTAGCGTCTCTTGCCTATTATTTGGGTGCATCACAACAGTATTAAAATATTAAACCGAAATACGTAAACGGAAGAACTTCTACTGTCAACAGTGCTCTATGCAGCCAGTGACCATAGAGAACGAGGAAATCGTTAACAACTTTTTTCGGGGCAAAAATCAAATATTCTGTTGATATTTCCTTTATATCCTTTGACAATGCTAAAATGTTGGAGCATGCACTGCACATTTGATGAAAGTTGAGAGAGATATTTTGAAACGTAAAAAATTAAAAATGTATCAATAAGTACATATAAAAAATATAGTGTCAAAAACCAAGTACCCACATTTTTAAGGCTAATAATAAATTTAAGTTAACAAGTTGAAAATAAATCGACATATATTTTTATGTTAGACATTTAGACTCTTGTATTAAAGCCCTTTATGAACGTAATTTTGATATCCATTAAATTATTTACTGATTGTACCCTTTTGTTAAAATTATGGATAAAATCGCTCATGTTATTTTTCGAGGAACTGTGTTTTCTTAATTAATTTTAGTCACACATTTTTAAATAATATTTGATCAAAATACATCCAAAATATTTGTTCATTTGAATGAAAATAATAATAAAAAGATAGATTTTATTAAACATGCTCTCATATTTTGTGAAAACATTTATTCAATATTTCATAAGTATGTCTGTCCTAAGCCCGAAAGAATAACTCCCAAAAAACACTCGAGAGAATCGAAAATAAAATTAGCAAAAAATTATACGCTCTTTGACTGCACAGCGACCGCATGCAAATTTTACTTTATTTTGAGTAAAATACGCAAATTGTCTCGTAGCTCGTTCACCAACTGGTGCATGTGTGAATTTTAAAGTGAATAGTGACTGTATGGTGGAAATCATGCGAGATAAAACTTGACGGAATTATGAACAAAAAAATAACCGTTTGGATTTTACGATCTTTTTACGAGAATACTATGATTAAAAAAAACGCGCTTTCTACACTCATAGTCCCACACTAGGATTTTCTCCTGTGTCGTGGGTACCATGGACACACACAAGACGAATACCAAGACCCAGAAATCGAATCTAAACTCATCATTCAGATACCTGTCTGGTCGGGAATTGAACCTGGGACCCATTGCGCGTCAGACCGGTATGGTAACCGCTCCGCCACGCGGGTCGTCTAACTTAGTTGATTGAATTGTTACATTTTGAATGCAAATTAATAGCACGAAACTTGCAGAGATGTACACAGATTTTGATTTATGTGCAAGGTTCGTTCAAGCAAAAATCTCTGAGCAAACAAAAGATAGACAATTTTGATTGATTTGATTGACAGAAAATCGATAAGAGTTGACGCGGGGAGACGAACTTGTCATATCTGGAAAATGCGAAATATATGTTACCTCTATGCAATTCAATTCAACGTTTGACCATGTTATTATAGTGCATCATTGCCCAGATAAGCTACGATTACTGAGAAAACGAAATTTATTTATATTCGCCACTTTCTTATCTCCACGTTCACCATTTTTTTATATATAAGATTGAAGTTAGCAAATGAGCATGCAGTCCAGTGATGCCACACAGTGTGTTCCGGGTTCGATTCTCGGCCAGGCAGGTATCTGAATGATGAATTCAGATTGTAGTTCGGTCTGGTTGTTTATGTATTTATCTTTGTGTGTGTCCATGGTACCCACGACACAAGAAAAAAATCTACTGTGAGGCTATGAGTGCAGAAAAGCTTCAAGTTTAAGTTTAAGACCACCTAATGGTAAGCGTTCAATGCCGCCCATGGACATCTGTAAGCAACTTCAAATAGACCATGGGTTCCATCTGAAGTCAACACAGATGCGTTGCTACTCCCGAGAGCTATGATGGTCGCCTCATGTGAAATTGTGCCGGCAACCACACTTCCATCGAAACGCAAAAAATGCTTCACACTAGAAATAATTCCTCGGTCGAACTACACTGGGTCTACCACCTTCAAACTTCAAAAAATTAAATATTAATCATATATTTAATTTATTTCAGTCACTTTTCTCTTACCTATCTTGCCATGAAAATAAATATTTATATAAAACCAACTTCAGTGCGGTAATGAAACCGCAATCTAGGGCTTAGGTAGATCTTAAAAACACTTACAGCTTTTTATTTCCGGGATCTTGACTTCATGTTGCGTCTGCGTTCACCTAAGTTTTTTTAAGTCACAAGTAGGTAGGTTACGTAACTTTCTTATCTTTTGAATACGCATTGCAAATGATTATATATTTTTACATAAGATTTTTTTAACTTTAATTAATCAAATTCGTTCATTAACCGTTTATTTATAACTAGCTGAACGATTTTATATTTTGCAGCTTCGCCTGCGATCGATGTATAGTTTGTCCCGTGGGAATAACATATTTTCTCACATTAAAGTAGCCTATAAATCCTGAGTATCAGCTAACTCCCCACTAAATTTTATGAAAAGAGCTCCAGCCGTTTACACGTGAAGAAGTAACAAACATACACATTCACAAACTTTCGCCTTTATAATATTAGTATAAAGTATGATAATATTAGTATGATAAGTTTTTAGTATTTGTGTTAATTTAGAAAAGAAATGAGGGGAGGGATTCTGAAAATGATATACTCTACGTCGGTTTTTTTTGCATCATAAATCCACTTATTATTGCTACTAAATTTCTTCTAAAGCACTCCTAACTAAGCCTGCATGTTAGAAGTTTTATGCATCTTAGCAGCAGATATGACGCATTCGCACTCGAACTACAAAGTACAAATATAGAACAGTATGGAAACTAAGCCTAGTTGATAAAAAAAAACATGCGTGCGTACAAAGTACACATGTCAGAAGTAAAACTTCTTTGGCGAAATAATTTATAAATCTTGTTTATATTTATACAAATCTAAAACTTTAAATTTCCAAGATTAAGAGGGAGGGAAAAAGGCGTGATACGACGTTCGCTCTGTCTCACTTTTTCTCTCAATCTTTCTCACTCGCTTGCTCCCTACTCTCACTCCACGGCTAGTTGCTCATGCTACGTTCGCCCTGTCTTACTCTCTCTCAATCGGTCTCGATCACTCTCTCTCTCTTTTCCGACACTTCCGTTGCATACCGGCGTGACGTTTCATCTGTAAAAACCCTCATGCGCCTAAAGAAGTTTCACTTCAATAATTACCTACACTCTATTGAAGCAATAGGATTGTCTCTATATTCTCGACAACCTTCTAAACATAAAAATATTTATTACAGGTATTTGCAACTGTACTTCGCTGTATTCCTAAAAATAACCAGCCCCTTCACAAACACCGTGCCACATTAAGCAAAGCTAAAGCATAAAATATAGTTTACTGCCGTTTATGAACAACTTGTCACAGTTTGACTTAATTGATTGGATTTCGTATGGTATACAAGCAAAACCCGCGACTTCATTCGGGTCAACCAATATTAAACTCCTCCTCCCATTTTGTCAATAGTCAAATTTAGCGGATTTCCGGAAAAAAATTCAACAGAGAAGCAACTGGGTTATGCCGGACTCTTACCGGCTAACCCCCTCCCCCCAGTAAGGCATGAAGCTCCCGTTCAGCATAAAGACGCGCCAGAAAACACAAAGGCGCACCCCACCTGCATGGCACCCATCCTCAGAGCGACGGACCAACCCCCAGACCGCCACCTACACCTTCAAAGCCTTCTACAACTTACAGGCATCGACCGTCCACACCCAGCGGCGGATACGCTCCTTGGTTCCGTCGCAAACCACCAAACAGCCGCAGAGCAGCGTCTTCCTCTGCGGCCCCACCGCCAATGCATCTGACGGTTGAATTAACTTCAACCCCTGTTTTGTAGCAAGCATGCTCGTTTGCTACTTAGATATTATAAAATAAATAGGATTTTTGCTTCATCGTCAACCCAATGTTGTCCCATTGCTGAACACGGATCTCCCAGCGGAGTGAGAGGGTTTTAGGCCATAGCCCGGACAGCTATCCAAGTGCAAATTGATTGACTTCAAATACCTTTGTGAGCTTTCCTCACGATGTTTTTACTCGTAACTCACTCACTTTATCGTAAAATAGTGAATATTCCAATACACGTATTATTAGAAAAAAGACGACTGGGATTTAAACCTAGAGGCTCCTGATTGAGGGTGAGTTTCAACCATTAAGCTATCACTGGCAATTTTTAGATTTCTAAATAGGTACAAAATACAATATTAAAAATACACACACACACACACACGCTTCCTACACTCAAGCCTCACACTAGGATGTTCTCCTGTGTCGTGGGTACCATGGACACACACAAGACGAATACTAAAACACTCAGACTCAGAACATGAAACTAAACTCATCATTCAGATACCTGTTGGGAATCGAACCCAAGACCCATTGCGCGTCAGACCGGTATAGCAACTACTGCGCCGCGGGTCGTCTTAATATAAAAATAAAAGCATAATATCATCTCACTCTGACGGTAGGCGCGTGCCCAGCAGAGAAATAGTGGTATAAACTACTAGAACATCAGTGCCAACAAGACAGTTAATATAATCTTCTTCCATAACGCTAAATCGGAACAGGTGAAATGTGTTTCCACATGCAACACCGCGTTTAGCATTTGGCAGAATTCATACACAGTGTTAAACTAACCTATTATATTTATTACTAACAGTTTAGTTTATTGCAAAAGTTGTCGGGCATAACAGTTATCATTAAATTGCCACTATTAATGCCAACTTTCTCCATTCAATGACACTGCTGGATAATCTTCTTTAAAATTTCTATATTATTGTATCTAGTTTTTTCTATTATATTGCTCCACACACATAATAACGCGCTGACTATTGATTAGTAGTTGTCTATTTTTTTAGAATATAAAAAAAATATGATTTTTTCTTTAAAAAATGGCAATTTTATTTCATATCTCTAACAGCTATCTAAATTCGTTTTTAAAAGTTTAGTCGGTTAACGATGTTTATTTTGAGCGGCTAGTATAACACACAGAGGTCTGAAAATATAAACCTAAGTTATTCTAGATTTTCCTTATTATATACAGTTGGGAGACCTCTTAAAGTTGCATATGAAATATGTTGTAAAATATGTATATCTTCTTCATACTTACCTATTATACATCTAACGATAATATAGTAACCTATGGGCATTGATAACTTCATAGGAGTCGCCAATGCATTGCCTACTTCAAGGTTTTCGCAAATATTATAGAGAAATTCATAGCACTCCAAGACGCTTAGAGAAATTACGAACTACATATTTCTTCTTTCTAATAGTAATGTCAAGAGCTAATGTGTTCTGTTCTGAAGTGTGTGGTAAGGGAGACATACTTTAAAAAAAACACACGCTTTCTACACTCATAACCCCACACTAGGGTTTTCTCCAGTGTCGTGGGTACCATGGACACACACAAGACGAATACTCAAACGTGCAGACCCAGAAAATAAATCTTTCTTTCTTTCTTTCGCTTTCTACATTCATAGCCCCACAGTAGGATTTTCTCCTGTGTCGTGGGTGCCATGGACACACACAAAGACGAATACACAAACACCCAGACCCAGAACAAGAATCTAAACTCATCATTCAGATACCTGTCTGGCCGGGAATCGAACCCGGGACCCACTGCGTGTCAGACCGGTATGGTAACCGCTGCGCCACGCGGGTCGTCTAAACTCATCATTCAGATACCTTGCTATCCAGGAATCGAACCCGGGACCCATTCAGACCATACCAGACCGGTATGTTAACCGATTCGCCACGCGCGTCGTCAAACTTTATCCGAGGCATTCCAAGTTAGTCCTGACAGGTAGGAACGAATCTGTGGTTACTCTTAACTAAAACCCTAATCTTTTCTAGGGTTAATTATATTTTAAGTAACCACCTACCAAGTTTATCAATTTTATATTTATAGAACAGTAATTACAAAACTTTAATCCTGAAATTCGTTATGCAAAATACAATTTCAACAATTGACATGTCGATGGGCTTCGGTCAACGTGATTTGAACGTGCTCAACATGCCGGCACAGGTGGACTCTTCACTTTGACTAACGACCTTTCGAATTTTCGAATAGTCTGAACTTAGGCTCACAGCTTAGAGAACCTCAAAAATGCGTCTGTTGCGCACAATGAACATGGTTTTTTAGGGCTTAACTACATTATTTTTTACTTGAATTTGGACGTATGCAGGCTTTTCCTTTTCAATACCCATCTAGGTAAAACTAGATAAGGTTGCTTTATTTATTCAAGGTGGTAGAACCAGTGTAGTTCAACCGGGGAAGTACCACCGCCTCACCTATTTCTATCGTGAAGTATCTTTTTGCGTTTCGATGGAAGGGTTGTGCCGGCACACTTTCACATGAGACGGTCATCGTAGTCCTCGGGAGTAGCAACGCATCTATGATTGTCTTCAGATGGAACCAATGTTCTGTATGAAGTTGATTACAGATGTCCATGGGCGGCAATGACCACTTATCATCAGGTGGACTGCACGCTCGCTTGCTACTTCAGTCAAATAAAAAAAAATCGGGTGTTATTTTTTTACCCAATAGAAGACAGTCATTAAAGACACAATATTATTGACCAAGTGTGCAGGTTAAAAGAGTTATGATATCTGCAACGAACATAAAATTTTAGAAGTGCTTCCGTTTGGTAATCAAATATGAGTATTAACTATTTCAATGTTTGATTGAATGTTGTATGTTCTCTCTTGAAAATTCCATCCACACCGCTCTCAGATACATTGCCTGTGTTCTTAGATGCAATCCACTAATGAAACTAATACGAAATATTAATATTTTGTTAACAAACCAAAAATATATAAAGCTAGGTCTATTCTTGATTTAATATTGTATGATTTATTAAAAAAAAAAACATTTTTTACAATTTAAAACTATCTCCAGATGAAACAAAAGTTCCATCTATCTTCAATTTCAGATGCATTGCCTCTCTTGAGGGCTGAGGTGGCAGCCTCGTACGTATCCCAGCTGCAACTCCAACAGAATACCTATACGAATTACTTCATAAAAAATGTGGCGGGTAGTACCTTCTAAATGTAAAATGGTAAATTGAAATTACGTTCTAACATTTAAATGTAAACTTAATATCAAAATTCCATGGTATTTAAACCCTATACTTCACCCAAATAGCGTTCACGTAAGCAAAGTTTTCCCTACCTCCCAAAAACGTGACTGCGAGCTAACGTTCACAAGATAACTAGGACCAAAATGTCAATTTTCTTTAAAACGATCCACGCTGAAGGAAGTTCCTTTATATCGCTGAAAGCTCCTTTTGTGGGCCCAGAAATTGCTCGTCTCAATTTTATGCTATCTAGAATTTTGTGTGAATGCATCGCCCTAGGCAAGACGTGTGAGTAACTAGATGTAGTAACATTACTTCCGGAGATATTTTGCTAAATAGTTTCAAAAATGTTGTTATGGAATAAAAAAAAAAATACTATTTTAAATAAATACCATTGAGATTTCGGTAAAACGTAATCACGAAACCTATGCATACCATCCACGCGTACTGATAAAATAGTTCTAAAGTTTTAACTAGATGGCATTATACTCAATAAAAAAACGCAACGAAGTCATTCATCAGTAGATTTTACTCTTCACATTTTTCTTAAAAGAGTAAACTCCAAAAAAATAACAAATTAAAATAAAATTATTTAAATTATCGATGAAAATCTGCGTGGTTATAAATGTATTGACTATTGATCATACAAGTATGTACAAACCCACACAAAGGCCAGCAACCACGAATATATGAAATACCCTACATAATACCAACTCTTTTGTTCCCGCATTTAGTTTTAGAAGTTCCAAAGTCGTGCTATCTGGAGGATTGAGCTAAGCTCAGGCTTCATTCACTTAGTCAGTTCAGCTTTGTCTAGTTCCAAAGTGAGTTATTGGAGCAGTGCTTAAGGAAACTTTAAATTCTCAAGAGTGAATGATTTTATACGAAAGTGGTTAGTTTATTACCTTTAAGATAAACTTTGGTTATGAATTCTCTATTTGTGTTTCGTGACAGTTAAATGAAGTGGTCGCACTTTGTTAGGTCTAATATTTTTATATCTGACTGAAGCAGCAAACGAGCATGCAGTCCACCTGATGGTAAGTGGTCACCAAATCAATACATACAGAACATGGGTTCCATCTGAAGTCAATCACAGATACGTTGCTACTCCCGAGGACTATGATGGTCGCCTCATGTGAAAGTGTGCCGGCAATCACACCCTTGTATCAAAATAGGTGTGGCGGTGGTACTTCCCCGGGCGAACTACACTGGTTCTACCACCTTCATAAATGATGCGATAATGGTTTCAGGTCTGAGCTCTTGAGCGTTGGATGTCCCGGATTCAAATGCAAAAAATCTCTAATTGCAATTTCTTTAAACTTATGTCTCTTAGAGTGTTTGTATGTAATATAATATATAGAGTAATTTCGAACATTAAGGTCGTACGGCTACATGTCAGAAATTTTGCAGAAAGTCAATGTTATTTATAATCATTATATCAACCTATTACACGCATTGTAAAAACGAATATATTTTTTTTCGTATTTTACAACCAAATATATTTTGATAAACTTTTTGTAGATTAGGACCACGTCTAACCAGTAAACCTAAAATATCTATCGAAATCTGTCTATTAGTTATTACATAATGCGCGATGAAAGCAAAACCTCTAACATTTATATAGAAATTCCAAAACCCAAAATTAATTTTCTATTCTTATTACTGGGCGGCCATCAGTACGCGAATCACCACTCAGACAGCTGTCAGCCTCTAATTATCTCATAAATAAATTAACATCGCGTGACCGTTTTAATCGCCTTCGAATTTCTACGTTAATTTCCGCATTAATTATGAGCTTACCATTGCACGGTAATGTTATAATATTGCACTTTATTATAAATATGGATATTTTAATTAATATACTACGAGGGATGTAGTACGTTTGAAATAGCTGTGTAACATAATTTTACTATGAATTACTTCATTAATATATCGTATAACATAATTTTTAAAAGTCACTTTTGATACAGTTCCTGGATTTTATAGACATAAAGACTAAATATTGCCTCAACACAGGGACTACAAAATTATATGTAATTGATTGTAATTATCTGGAATTCAAGTCAGTCATTTCGGTTTAAGACTATTTCAAACACAAAGACAAACAGATAAATAAACCTTATAAAAATTTTAGAAAAATCTATTTTCTTTTACTACTTAGTCTTCCAAAACGATTGTTTTGCAAAATATGCAATTTACACTCGCAAAACTTTTATTTCTATTACAAGTATAACGATTCTAGTATTTAGTGTTCTAAATATAATCCTTCATTTCGAAAAAGGTTTCATAATATATTTACAAAATACTTATGCGATACGAGACATAGGGATTGTAGGAATAGTCCCTAAGGGTTAGATAAGTAGTTTGAGAGTACTTTAAGGGTAGTTTGACATCCCCGGTTTCCAATTTCCACCCTTAGATAAAATATTAAAGACAGCAAATATCTGATATGTTATTTATGGTATAACTTGTTATGTGTGTGTCTCTAATCCTGATTTAAGGCTTACGTACAACTTTTTTACGTCCCAACGCTGGGACATAAAGTTTATATCGCCATAGTGTAACAAAGATCTATAGAATAAGTAGCAGTAAAAAAATAAAGTTGAAACTTGTAGTTTATACGACCACTGCCATCCATACTTCCATACTCCATACTAATATTATAACTGTGAAAGTGTGTTTGTTTGTTCCTCTTTCACGTCGTCACATAGCTATTATATGATATGGTTTATATGCTGGGAGATAGTTAGGAGGGTGGAGAGTGACGTAGGCTACTTTTTACCGCGCTCTTTCATTCCCATGGTGTTCATATAAGTGTTTTGTTAGTCGATACATATTTAGTAGTTCCAGACGTTGTTAATAGATGGCGTTAGTAAAATTCATTTGCAAGTTTTTAATCATGCTATCAAATGCTAATGTTAATTCCCTTTGACCGTACGGGCGAAGCCGCGGGTAAGACTTAGTTGTTATATAAAATTGAAGTAGCAAACTAGCATGCAGTCCACCTGATGGTAAGTGGTCATTGCCGCTCATGGACATGTAGGCAAGTAAACATAGCCAAAGTCAAAGCTAGTTAATCACAAGTGCGTTGCTTCTCCCGAAGACAAGATTATCGCTTCAAGGTGGTAGTACCAGCGTAGTACCACCGCCACACCTATCTCTAGCGAGCAGTATTTCTTACGTTTCGATAGAGATAGAGAGATAGATATGGTGTGGTTGCCGCCACTTTTTCACATGAGGCGAATAATCATAGTCCTCGGGAGTAGCAACGCATCTGTGACTGACTTCAATTGGAACCCATGTTCTGTTAGTAGTTGATTACAGATATCCATGGGCGGCAGTGACCACTTACCATCAGGTGGACTGCATGCTCGTTTGCTACTTCAGTCAGATAAAAAAAAACAGACATCTGTCCTACACCATATAGAATCATAATTAAAAAAGCCTTAATTATTCCTGTATTTGCTTAAACCACGTTGAAATATTAATTAAATTAGCGCGAACCAAATCAAAGCAAATTAAACATGGCGGCAGCGTTGCTCAAACGAATGCCTAAAAATGTACAGTATAACAGTGGTTTGTTTTAGATTTATAAGGGGTGTGTGTGTGTATGACGGCCACAAGTGGGGTGGAGGGTGCGGCACAGAGCAGTGCGTAAACAGAGAGCGGTTTGTTGCTTGACACTAAGCTTTTTTTATATGGAGGTAACCGCGCTGGGATATACAATTTGTATCGCCATATGTGAGACCATCTTTTAGTTTTAAAACAAAAAAAAACACGCTTTTTACACTCATAGCCCCACACTACGATTTTCTCCTGTCTCCTGTGTCCAGGAATCGAACAAGGAACCCATTGCGCGTCAGACCGGTATGGTAACCGCTCGGCCACGCGGGTCGTCGTCGTAGTTTTTTTTATAAGATTGAAGTAACAAACGAGCATGCAGTCCACCTAATGGTAACTGGCCACTAGCATCCATCGACATCTGTAATTAACTCAAATTCAATCAAATCCCTAATTTAAATGCGCCCTTGCAGGGTTTCATGACACTGTAACAACATTTGTAACACCATTATTATAGGATAACCGCATGACGCAATAAAGATTATGAATTATGAATTAAAGCCTAACTGAGGTTCGCCACTTACCTTATAACTATTGATTAAGATGGATCGTCCGCAAAAGTAGGTATGTCTCCGTTCGACTCTTCAGACAACAAAACAGCATCAAATAAAACTGCTGTTATTAGGTAGAAGCAAGATGTCGCGTGGATGCTACCAAGTCAAACCAAGTATTTTTGGAACTTTAGTTTTTTTTTATTTCCTTTATTTTTTTGCAATATCAAATTATATTGAAGAAGCGACAATCCAACAGTACAATGCTTCCATGATTGACTTTAGATAGAAGAAGAAGCGAAGTTTCTAACAGATATCCACTGGAGGCTGTGATCACTTACCATCGGGTGGAGTGCGTGCTCGTTTGTTACATTTATCTAATAAAATAAAATCGTTGAACGATCATAACTAAAAAATAGCAAGATAACAAATTTAGTTTTCTCTGGAATCGTAGCTGATCTGTACAATGATGCACTTTATTAACATGGTCGAACATTGCATTGAAATATTTAGAAGGAATTTACGAAACAATTTTTGGGGCTTCGTTTATAACGGTACCTTACTAGAGTTTGTTAACTCACATGCCTTTGCATTAAAGTATTAATAATTGAAATGATATTGATATTGGAAATTGAACTTTACTTTTAAGCTAAGTAAATATTAGTTATTTGTATGGACAAATAGCTAAAATTAGTATTGATGGTAGTAGAACTTTTTGTGATTTGACTAGCTTATGCCTGCGGCTTCGCGCGACCCGCTTTGGTCCCGTCTACCATGTAATGAGTATCATATGTGCTAATTTTAAGGCAATTCGACCGGTAGTTTTCTCATGAATGAGTAACAAACACATACATTCGTACAATTTTTCGCATTAATAATATAACTGGTTGACCCGGCGAACTTCGTTCCGTCTAAAAGTCAAAAATCTAAAATTATCAGTGTTCCTCCACTACATTTTAGGTACATAAAAACCTTCCTCTTGAATCACTCTATGTATTGAAAAAAATTGCATGGAAATTCGTGAGTTAGTTTTAAAGATCTAAGCATACATAGGGACAGACAGCGAGAAGCGACTTTGTTTTATACTATGTAGTGATAATATAATAAAATAATAAGATTTGTACAGATAAAGACGACTAATTCTGTTAATAGTTCTGGCAGAACTTAAATCATACCATAAAGGTATGACTTCGGGAGTAGGTACCATCGCTCTACCCGTGTCTGAGTTATAATAGCAGAGTTAGGGACGTCTATTTTCTCAGTGTTGATAATGGAGACATACAGACAAACATTATCTGAGACGTTCGAAGTTAATATTCAAGGGTAGCAACGAAATTGCGACAATCTGACGCGTATTAGGTACTAATATTGATGGGCACCAGTGGCAACCTACCTTCAGGTGGACTATATAAACTTATACTTCAACACTTGTACATACCTATATTAAAAAAAATATATTGTCTGCTTGATTAAAATAATACCAATTAATGAACGGAAAACGCGAAACATACGGTAGGTGTACACTATGTTTTTCGCATCTACCTACACTAGAGCAAAATAGTAATACCTAAATAAATAAATCTCAAAGTTATCTCACTAAAATGGTATGAGCTTGTAGATATTGTTATTCAACGTTCAGTTTTAGTCACCTTTAAGTACAAAGCTTTATACGATGTAAACAAGAATTATATTCTCATAAACTTGTAAGTAATTGAAACACTTCATCACGTTTTTGAGGCTACGTTTAAAAAATGAGGTATAGTGTCAAAAGGAACTCGCAACATGCTGCCGCTTGTTTTTATCTACGACTAGATATAAAAAGTCATAATTACTATGCTGGCATTAACAAAAATATTAAAATAATAATTATAGAAATATTGCTTACCTGTCACAATTCACTTCGACATACCAAAATCACTCACACGACACATAAAAAGCAAATGAAAAAAAAAAAAAAAACAAAATTCGAATCTTAAACAAATTCGTTTATCCGAATATCGAATCAAATAAACATTTCGAACATAAAACTAAAAATCGAATCATAACATTTTTAACAAAACGAAATTCAAACCGCGAGAACGTCAGTTTAGAACAAATTTTGAATTACGAACATCGTAACAAGTTCGAAGTTCGAATCGATCGTCCCGGACGCGCGTTCGCCACCGCGAGGGATGACGGACTGAGCGCAACCGTCATACGGATCTCCCGAGTCCTTTTGACAGAATTAATTAATATTTAATGAAATAAAAAAAACACAATAGATAAAAACTTCGTTTTTCAAACTTGATTTAGAATATGATAAAATAAAATTCCACGTCTCCACAATGATTATAAGTGTGTTAGGTAGTCGACATAAAAAATAAATTGAAAATAAACAGCTTACCAGGTCTTTTTTATCGAAACCTTCGAAAGGTATCCATCGGGTTATGTGGGAATCTTAAAACCCTCGGATGGCCATGGTCTCAAAGTGGCTTTGGAGATCATGCCCAGGAAGATCTCCAAAGGAACACCGAACTGGAGTCGAGTGCCTACGTCATCCTTCCTGCATCGCACCACTCGCCGAAGGATAAAGTTCCATCCACATCAAATTGACCATTGGCGTTCCTCCACGGTTTGCGCGCTGTTTCCTGCCGCGAACGTGCAAGATGTGGAATGAGCTTCCTCCTGCGGTATTCCCGGAGCGCTATGACATGGGAATGTTCAAGGAAGGTGCGATAAGACCTTCCCCTAAAAGGCGGCGATGCATTGGCGAATCCTCTGGTGTTGCAAATGTCCATAGGCGGCGGTGACTACTTTCCCTCAGGTGACCCGTCTGTCTTATCGTTAGATACAAATATAAAAAAAAGTTTTGTGAGCGTGTTCCACAAAATTGGATGTAAAAAACCTTCACACGTTCTAGTTTTTACGACGGTATACGACCACACGCCATCCTTCCTGGGGCCGCTGGCCAGGCGGCTCTCACTCTCGCCTATCACAGTCCCTGAGACCCCCCTTTAGTCCACTCTCACGTTAGGAAGAAGATATCATAGTCCTGTTCTCTTCTCGACAGGACAGAGACAAAACTCTCGTCAACCCATTATTGTCCCACTGCTGGGCACGGGTCACCTCTCAGAATGAGAGAGTTTAGGCCATAGTCCACCGCGCTGGCCAAGTGCGAATTGGTGGACTTCACACACCTCCGAGAACTTTTTTTAAAGAACTCTCGGGTGTGTAGGTTTTCTCACAATGTTTTCCTTCACCGAAAAGCAGTGACAATTAATTTCTAATACGCACATAATTTTAGAAAAATCAGTAGGGGCGTGCCTGGGTTTGAACCTCGGACCTCCCGATCGAGAGGGCAAGTTTCAACCATTAGGCTATTTTGCTCCAACATAGAGTTTAGGCTATCACTGCTCTGAGACAAAACTACAACTAGAACATAAAATCATCGCCACCCCAAATCTAACTTTTTAACGTAGCACAGGAATTACGCACGGTCGTGATCAATTGCAAATCATGCCAATTGCGTAAGATGTCCAAAAATAATATTACAAAAAATTAAATAACTTCTTTAATTTGGGAAATCACTTTAAAGTTTACTTATTTCTTTTTTTTTTGTGTATATCAGCGATTGACGTTATTATAAAATACACCTTTTTTTTAAATGAAACGAAATGTCTTTATTTTGTACTAGCTGTTGCCCGCGACTTCGTCCGCGTTTCCGTTGTTTTTCGTAAAAAAAAGTAGCCTACGTCCTTCCTCACGGTTCAGTGGTTTTGATGTAACAAACAGATTAACTTTCGTATTTTAGTAGGGAAATATAATATGTCATATCTACAATACTGTTGAAAAATATCGCAATACGGAACCGCACAATATTATTGTTAATAGCTTTGCCCGCGACTCCGCCAGCGAGTAACTCCTTGTGTGTTATTGAGTTAATGAATTGGTAATATTGTTTAGATCACGTTCACATGAGGCTTAAGAACCTTTTTTATTTTTGTTTTCGAGGGGGAAACCTTCAAAAGGTACCCGACGCCGTGGGAGCGACGCAGAGTTATGTGGAATTTTTACCGCACTAAAACCCCCCCGGTGGCCGTCTTCGGTGCTATAAAGAGGACTCGGGCTCCTCCCAGATGGGCGGATGGGCCCACCACCCAATCTAGTCTTTACGGCGGTATGCGACCACACATATACCAGCCAGGCGCTACCTTCCCGGTATCGCCTGGCTGGACGGTTCAAGCTCCCACTCTAGCCGCCCGCAACCCCGGAAGCCCCTTTTAGTCGCCTCTTACGACAGGCAGGGATACCGTAGCCCTATTCCGATCCTGCCGAAGGCTTAAGTACTTATATAACGAAAATACTTCAATGCAAAGCTCCCGGGTAAACTATGTTGAATGTTGATCCATCCGGCACGTGAACGTAAAGATTTTTGGAACTACTGACCCGGGAAAGAGCGACGTACAACTGACCATGCGAGAAACAACTGACACCGAGATCTACTCCAGCAACACGAAAAGTCTGCCCTTGAGCCTTATTAATTGTCATTGCATAACACACCGATACTGGGAATTGCGTTCTTTTAAATTGGAATGGAAAATTATTAGGTACTAAGGGAATTTTGGGAATAAAGACAGTTTCTCCTGCACCGCAACCTGTTAAAATTTGAGCCTCGATAATATTTTGTTGCAACCGGGTTACTTTTAGCCGAGTTCCATTGCAAAGTTGTGGTGGTCTTAAATTTCGGAGCAGAATAATCGGAATGCCAATTTTTAAACAAATTTCATGAGAAGGAAGTCCGGGCATATTTAAAGAATTTAAAAATTCTATCGGGTAGTTAGTGGCGTCTTGTTCATCGACCATTCTATTTATTGAACTATAAACTTTGCTTTCCCCTTGTATATTCGACAGTATTTTATTATTAATCTCAAATGCCTGGTCATTGCGAGGAGTTAAGATGGATCTTTCGCATAGCCAAGAATTGTCCCTATTTAATATATTTGTTACGTCACCGTGACACTGTTCACTGTTCACTGTTCACTGTTCACTGTTCACTGTTCATTTTTCATTTTCCATTTTTCATTTTTCATTTTTCATTTTTCATTTTTCATTTTTCATTTTTCATTTTTCATTTTTCATTTTTCATTTTTCATTTTTCATTTTTCATTTTTCATTTTTCATTTTTCATTTTTCATTTTTCATTTTTCATTTTTCATTTTTCATTTTTCATTTTTCATTTTTCATTTATCTTTTATCTTTTTTCATTTTTCATTTTTCATTTTCATTTTCATTTTTCATTTTTCATTTTTCATTTTTCATTTTTCATTTTTCATTTTCTTTTTCATTTTTCATTTTTCATTTTTCATTTTTCATTTTTCATTTTTCATTTTTCATTTTTCATTTTTCATTTTTCATTTTTCATTTTTCATTTTTCATTTTTCATTTATCTTTTATCTTTTTTCATTTTTCATTTTTCATTTTCATTTTCATTTTTCATTTTCCATTTTTCATTTTTCATTTTTCATTTTTCATTTTTCATTTTTCATTTTTCATTTTTCATTTTTCATTTTTCATTTTTCATTTTTCATTTTTCATTTTTCATTTTTCATTTATCTTTTATCTTTTTTCATTTTTCATTTTTCATTTTCATTTTCCATTTTTCATTTTTCATTTTTCATTTTTCATTTTTCATTTTTCATTTTCATGTTCATTTTCGTACAGATAGATGACTGAGTTATAAACGTAAGAGTAGACAAATATAATCAGAAAGCTTTGAACTGCTAAGCTATCGGGAGTTACACGTGTTATTGTGAGTCAACCATAAAAGATGGACATATGCTGTCGTAGGATATTTTTTAGATAATTTTAAGGAAAATATTTCCCTCATACATGATTTCTGTGTAGCTTTAACCATTAAGGTTGCACACGCGACAGAAGCTTAAAAAAGTAACTTCTCCCGTTTTCCCAACATTTCCCTTTACTGCTCTGCTCCTATTGACTGTAGCGGGATGAAAAGTATACTATAACCAGCCCAGGAGTATAAAGAATAATCGTACCAAGTTTCGTTAAAATCCACTGAGTAGTTTTTGTTTCTATAACGGTTATACAGATAGACAGACAGACAGACAGACAGACAGACAGACAGACAGACAGACAGACAGACAGACAAAAAATTTACTGATTGCATTTTTGGCATCAGTATCGATCCCTAATCACGCCCTGATAGTTATTTTGGAAAAATATTTCATGTACAGAATTGACCTCTCTACAACTTTATTATAAGTATAGATAGGCCTACGGGGGCACTTACAAATTGTAACTTACATTTTTTTTTCTTACACCACCACCGGATCGGAATACGACCTCAATTGAAAAGATCCGGCAAGAAACTCAGTGGGTTAGTCTTTTTGTTATTTTACATGCTTATGCCAGAATTTTCTCAGGAATGTACTTAAAAACGTATTAAAATTAATAATCGAATGAATGTGTGCAGTAATGCATAAGCACAAAGACACATTGTACTTATATAGCCTCATAATGATCCTATATAACTATGAGTATCGTATATAATAAGTATAAATAACATTTAGTTCCTTTTTTGCTTTATGGACAAATCAAATCTGTGTCTAGGGCTCCCGCGGTTACGTAACTCTCCAACATAAGAAATATTGTATACCTATATGTATACTTTTTAACATTATTAAAAAAAAAACAATATTTCCAAGCTCCTTAAACGTTATAATATGTATCTACAGCTACAGTGTAGTCCGATTTATTATTGTTTTCTAACTGGTCGCAAATTATCCAGGGCCCCTTTATTACCTAAAACCACCCTGATAACGTTCCCCGTCTTGTATTTTATTGTTCTATCGTAATTCAATGTGTTCAACCTACGTGACTACAAATGAAAGATTAATTCAATAACAATAATTTAATTATATTGTTATTAAAAATTATATTAATTATATTAATTTAATTATATTATTATATTATATTGTTTATTTTTAATTCAATAATAACCCCTGCCTTTCTTACAAGTGTAAAACATCTTAGTTGTCATCAAACGTGGACAGTGGTGCAATAAAATGCCACTAGGCACGTGTCTACTCTTAGAGACAGGTTTATACAGAAACTAACTACTAACCTAACCCGGCGAACTTAGACCCGCCTAACAGTGAAAAATATAAAATGATCAAGTGTTGCTCAACTATATTATGCATGTGTTATACATAAAAACTTTCCTCTTGAATCACTCTATCCATTAAAAAAACTGCATTAAAATCCGAAGCGTTGTTTTAAAGATTTAAGCATACATAGGGGCAGACCGCTAGGCCACTTTGTTTTATACTATGTAGTGATAAGAAACATACGCATTGCAATATAATTACTGGACGCAGGTGAATTGGACTTCCATTGAAAGATAAATTGGCTAATAGGTAATAGTAAAAAAAATCGCCCTATGATATGAAAGGTTTGATATACGTGTACATATAAAAAACACTAGACGGAAAAATTTACGAGTTGAGATGCAACTTTAGTGCAAAACCTATTTATAACTTTAATTGGTTTACATTAAAAGCTAAATGAATAAACAATATTGCATTTTAGAAGTCGATGCACCCTTCTAAGGCCTACATAAACGCCCCTATTGTAAAGCTATAATAAATATTATCACGATACGATTTTGAAAGAGTATGAAAATAAATCATTACACAAGTGAAACAGATAAGTGTTGTCTTAAGCTTTCCATTCCCACGATACAAAACACCCCATACCAATTTAAATCACATCTGGGAAGATGTCAGATGTCAAATGAAAGCTAAGAATGGAAAATAATTTACTTCAAAATTTAAAAAGAAACGTTTTTTGTCTCTGTTTATATTTAGCTTTTCTTAATTTCTTGAAACTGATTGAAACTTAAATCCATCTGTTTAGTTTGTTTTTTGGTATTGTATGATTTACCAGATGTTATTAGATATTAGAGTAAAAGATGCTTTGATATTCCTTACCTAATATTTAATATATATCAATTAAAAAAAAACTCTTTTTATTAAAGTAAATACTTTATTTACCTATTAATGACATTTTATTTGTATTACCTACTTATATTTTCTTGGCCGAGGAGAGCGAAACCTTTATTGATTAAAATACTTCATAACATAATATAATTAGTAGAATCATTCTTTATTACTCATAAATTTTAATTTCTACCTTCAATAAAACCTATGCGATTTTTCTAATTAAATACATTTGTAGACAAACATATCGTCATGATCGTAGAATAGTGACGGTTTTGACAAAATGCCAAAAATGACATTTTGCTTTAATTCGATAGGAAACAATAGGGATTATTATACCACGATTGAAAAAAATTGATTTTACACATAGTTTTGGAATTACACAACAGGAATACCGACGGATTTGACTAGCGGTCGTAGAAAAATGGCGGGTGTGCTTGTTCGACTGTTTATTACGCGCTGAACGTCCGAAACATCCCCTCCCGCGCCCGACGGACCTACGCATTCGACACTTTCCGCCGGACTCCCACGCATTTTGCGTGATTTTTGTTATTAACTTATAAAAAAATATGTTTACCTTATATTGTACTATTTGTTATCTGCAATTTATTATGCAAATGTTAAAAAGGTTTTCCAAAAATAAAATCAAGAAGGCTGAACTATGATTAGTTTATTGTAAGAAGAATCTTAAAAAAAAGAAAAAGTACAACTGAAAAAATCTACCTAAGATTATTACGACGATGACGAGGAATGCATACCAGGAACTCCAGATTAAGGAATTATTTAGTTAGAATTATTTATTTTATCAATTTCAATAATTTGTACCAAAATATAACAAAAGTATTTAAAAACGTCGAATTTAAGTATCCGCCACTCTTCTACGGAAGTTTATTAATCATTTATTGATTTGATTTTTTTATATTATATTTGACGCAGTAACAGTAAAGATTAATTAGTGCTTTTGTTTTGTTTTTTGTAACAATTATTGATAATTGGTAGTGTACGTAATTTTACAGCATTTTTCTAGGGACATGCCAGAGATGGATGGTCACAGCCGACGATGTTCTGCGGAGACGGTTTTGAACTTTAGTGTCGTATATGTACTTCCAACTTTTTTTTCAGAACTGAAATTTACATCCGTCCTTTTTCTACTGGAAATAATCTACATTTTAAATATTTTTTTAATAAGCTTTTTGCACCTGCTAACTTCATGTTATGAAATATTTTTTCTGTAATTAAAAACAATTTTGCTCTTACTTTAGTTATAATTTTCATAACTACAATGTGTTCTTATGGAATGCTCAAAGAAGTCTGAATATATCTTCAGTTTTATTTCACTTACACAAATTATATATATTATTTTTAGAATATTATTCCCCATTACCGCTAACACCTCATAATATTATTGAAAAAATAAAGAATTTGTAAGTACACATTTTAAAATGACGTCGTACATGTGTGTGGAATACGTTAAAAACCATGAGATAAAGAAAATTTAAGCCTAAACATACACTCACCGAGTTCAATTCTAAATAGAGATCATGTTTTGCCAGTGAGTCATAAATAGTACTCCAAACTTACCTCCAGTAGACAATCTTAAGCTGAATCCTTAAACATCAACTCACCTCAAACTCCGTTAGATACCTCTCCATAAGTCACCAGAATTAACAAACGCGAATTTGCGAACACCTATGCAAACACCAGCAAGAAGCGATAGCAAAGCCAGTCATATCCAGCTCCTGTCATCCGGTATAGGGGTAAAAACGTCTCCGCGAAAATAATAGGTGGGGTGGGAATTAAAAGAAAACGTCTAAAAATGAGAGCAACCTACTGCTCAAAGAAGGGTAATGTTATGTATACTAGGGCATACAAGAGTAACAAAAATATTTCATTTAAGTGGAATGAAAGTATTGCTAAACGGTGGAAAAATGAAGAAGCCAGTAGCGTGTGTGACTTTACAAAAAAATATTATTTACAAAAGGGTATAAAGAAATTGGATATAGTCTGGTCAGAATCGCAACCGAATAGTTTTTTTTTTATGTTTGCTCATGCAGCCAAAAAATTCGTGTGACTATAACACATAGATTTCTGAAGAAGGTGCACATCCAAAATGGAGGAGATTTGGTCCATAGCGTTTTAGAAAGACCCGCCGAACATAAAATAATTTGCATGGCAGACGATTGGAAATTCAATGTCTGATAGGCAAAGATAACGACGGGTTTTCTATGAAGTTATAGATGTAAACTATAGTTTTTGATTTTAAAGTGGTATTTATAATGGTATGGTAATATTGCATCAAGAACACCGACAACCATAAAGTTACATAGACTTCTTTGACAGCCGGTCAAAGAAGTGCATGTCGAGGAAACGTGGAGTAACAAGATTCGATATAAGTATTCTTTAAGCGATGATTATATGATGCTAGTTCCTAGAAAGGAGACTAGAAAATTATAATATCCCAAGCTTATGCAAAGCTTACCGAACCCAAATCCCATCAGTATCTATAAGTTCAAGTCTTTGCTATTCGAGGGTAGTACCTAATAAATGGTTCTTAGGTACCATGAAATATTCGAGGGTAAATTCGTTGTCAAAACGTTTGTAATAATGATAATGAATCGAAATAGGTAAATCCTATCGAATAAAAGGACTGTTACTACTTATTATTTTTATTTTATTAGATGTTTTTAAATAATATGATCCCATTGTTTCTATTGTGTGACTTTTATTGTTATGTAGTTAAATATAAAACTTTATGATGCGTGAATATCATACGTAAGTACGTATATGTAAGTAATACTTACAACATCCCTGTAATCCCGGGACCAGAATAGGGCTACGGTATCTGTCTGTCGTAAGAGACGACTAAAAGGGGCTTTCGGGGTTGTGGGTGGCTAGAGAGGGTGCTCGAACTGTTTGGTTAGACGACCCCGGAAAGGACCGCGGAATATGTGGTCGTATACCATTATAAAGACCAGTTGGAGCGGTGGACCCCACCGCTCACCTGGAAGGAGCCCGATAGAGCAACGCGTTCAGAGAACTCCGGCTGTATTATTTTGTACATCCGGGAATCCTCATTGTAGCTGTATCCACCTGGGGTGGCCGTCTTCAGGTGGCCTCGGCGGTTTTAGTGCGGTAAAAAATCCACATAACCCTGCGTCGTTTCCATGACGTCTGGTACCTTTTGAAGGTTTCCCCTTCAAAAACAAAAAAAATAATACTTGCAAATAAGAATTACAAATAAGTAAAAGATACTTTATAGCTTAGCTTAGTATTTTTAAGTAGGTACAACTGAATATTATTTAGTTCATAAAAGCTTGTAAAGTTTACATTACATAAAAGTATATTATTCCAGTTGTTTTATACACTTAGGTAAAGTGTATAAAACTTAGTAGATACTGAAAGATTCTTTTATTTTTCAAAAATATTTCATATCCGTCAACATTATTTCACCGTAACTTGGTAGAACAAGAGCGTAAAGTAAGATCCGACATTTTTTTAGCGTAGATTTTCGAAGAACAGTGTCGGTTAAGATCATGCAACTGTTAAGACTCCGAAGTATAACGAACCATGTGAATTTTCTGGAAAACTACACATATATTTTGTATTATTTCTATTGTAAATTAAAAACAACCCTTTTTATAAGATGCATGTAAATTTTTAACTCATTTGATTCTTAATTAAAAAGTATATGACCAAAAAACCGTTGCAAAAACTTCAAACGGCCGCCACGG
This sequence comes from Spicauda simplicius, assembly GCA_949699795.1. NCBI lineage: Eukaryota > Metazoa > Arthropoda > Insecta > Lepidoptera > Hesperiidae > Spicauda > Spicauda simplicius. The sequence goes on from OX453066.1 coordinate 4,076,899, forward strand.
AAAATATGATTTTTGCAGATCCGACACTGTTCTACGATCATGACGATATATTCGCTAATGCCACGGTAATTGATACTACTACTGTGCTAATACTACATAATTTTCGTATCTTAATCTCAAAATATCATTATTTACTGCGAGAAGGTACATAACAATAGGTAGGTCTATTTAGATAACTCCCATTTTATTTTTCTGACATAAAGCACTTAAGCTTATGCTGTATTATTGTAAACAGCGCCATCTTCAGAAATATTGTTGAAGCGTGTGTAAGCTTTCACTTGTAGAGTTTTAATGCTGCAGACCTCCACGTAGTACCAAATTTCTACGCAAGATGGTCATGTGCTTATAAAAAGTGTTATATAAATTACTTTAAATTGTGTAAGTTATGTGCTTACCTCGATAATAATGCAGTTAATCAATATTATTATAGTCTATCAAATATTATTATTAATGTATATTCATGTGTAAATTTTATTAATGTATTAATAAAAAAAGGGTGGAATATCTATTATTATTCTTCAGTTACCAGATATAATAATAATATAGCTAGTCACCCGTCACATCAGTCGAAATTCGACCGTAAATGAAATTCATATTGTCCAAATTAGCACGAATATTTCTTAAATTCAAATAAGTTGTTATAATTTTCAATTTATTTGAACGCAACCGTTAAATATAAAAAGAGGTATAATTAGCTAAACCGCATTTAAAAGCAATAGCGGTTATTTTGACAAAGACACTGACATAGATTACAAAATAGAACCGATATCTTATTGTATGATGACAATTGCGACTAGCACATTCAGTAAAAACAGGGCAATATTTATCTTTACTTTAACTCATTCTAGCATATCAGTTGCAGAGATGTTTTTAAACGTATAGAAGTAGCAAACGCTTGCAGTCCACCTGGAGGTAAGTGGCCACTGCCACAGTAAACAACTTCTTTTAGAACAGGGCTTCTATCTAAAGTCAGGTGGTAGAACCAGTATAGTTCGACACACCACACCTATTTCTAGTGTGAAGCATTTTTTTGCGTTTCGATAGAAGGGTGTGCCGGCACACTTTTATATGAGGCGACCATCATAGTCCCTGGGAGTGGCAACGCATCTGTGATTGACTTCAGATAGAACCCATGTTCTATTTGAAATTGCTTACAGATGCCCATGGGCGGCAGTGACCATTTACCATCAGGTGTACTGCATACTCGTTTGCCACTTTAATCAGATAAAAAAAAAAGTCAGTCGCAGATGTGTTGCTGCTCCCGAGGATGGTCGCTTCTTATAAAAGTGAACCGGCCACCTAACCCTTCCACCGAAAAGCAAGAACTGCTTTTCGCTGGAAATAGGTGTGGCACAGAGATTAAAAGGCTCAAGCAAAAAAAAAAAAACAACTTTTTCCAGCTCTATAATATTAATAAGTTTAAACAATTAACGTATTTTATACAAGGAATTGATTTGACTACCTGAATATTTTATCTTGTAGACAACATTCTTATCATGTGGGTTATCAGTGGAGATTACTGAAGGTGTAACATACTATATCTTATCTCTTACATTATGCACCTGAGTTAAGGCATTGCAAAATATGAAACAAGTATTATCAAATCTGGCTACAAAGATAATTGTAATAACGCATTCTAAAAGTTGAATGAACTTTTCATATTTCGATTTTGATGATGTCAACAATTTAACATAACATACGTAGAGTTTCTTTAGTTTGGACTATTCAAGCACCAGCTCTTTGAAGTCCACAGTTGGCCTCTCTTAATGGGGGTTTATGTAAAAAGCGTGTTGATGACCGCAGTGGTGGATTACACAGAAAGACGCTGCTCCCCATCTCCTGGATTTTATCCTTTAGTCGTCTTCTACGACGTCCACGGGAAACAGCGACAGTCAAGTTTTTCAATACCGATACCACACGCCATCGTAATTTTTATTACTGATAAAAATAAAAACAAAGAGGACATAAACAGTGCAAGTGGTCAAAGCTCTGTTAATCCTAAGGTGTGCTACAGCATTCGGTCTTCTACTGCTCTCATCCATCAACTACCTCTTCCACCAACACTAAGGTCAAGGGCCCGGAAAGCGTCCTACACGTTTGCAGATTCATGGTCTCCATTCTAAACCTCGTCTGTCCCAGCGGCCATCGGTTTTACGTAATATATCACCACTGTGACCACTTACAGCTGTGTCGGTCGAAACCTTCGGTCTACTGTAATCAACATATACATGTATAACAGAAAATAGGCTAGGCGTACCCGAAAGCTATGTTGGGGCGCCTCATATAAGCAAATATTTGTATTCACGCGTGAAACAGCCCTGCTTAATCCCATTAGATGTATTATCGTCACAAAAAAAAAAGAATTATAATCATACCTCTTTTGACGAGCATTCCTTCTAGTAGGTACTTACCCATGTAGTGAGACGCTTTTGTTAAGTTTCGGTGACACAGGGGCAAGGTAAGGGGAAGGCCCCTTAAAGCGAGGATTGATGCGAAAATTGGTGGTTTATATAAGTATCAAAAGATCACTGTCAGTCCTGGACGTCTGAAATAAACTCCACAGATTAAGGTCTTACCTACGGTTGGCCACAGGTGCATTGCTCCCTGCTGAGGATTAAGTTGGGATACCTTGGATGAACTTGTCTTTCTCACTACCTTTTCAAAACGGAACTCAGCAGCACCGTTTCAGTCTATAACGTACCTTATTTTACAGGTAGGTATTTATATTTTACTCGCAATCATGTAAAATATTTCTAAATTGAAACTGTTCAACACCCCATACAAGAGTTAAGCTATTGCATAGCTTTTATCGCGGGCTTTGAGCGCAGCGACCGAATTAAAAATTTCCGTAACGAAAAAACCTAACACCCCCACTCCGCCTACCATGTAGCGCGGCCGAGCGTTCGCTTAACGTGTATGTATATGGTACGACAGTACGAAGATCGCACGGATCGAGACGAGCTGCTCGGAAATCGGACAAATATGTAAGCAGCTATTTGTGAGAAAGTATATAGTAGGTATCAAAGAAAAAAAATTGAATTAATATCAAAGAAAAAATACTGCATAAATAAGTAAACAATTATAATTGCATAAGTTGATAAAAAATGCTATGCAATAGCTTTACCGCTGCAGTGCCGGAATGCCGCGCGTTTTTTTTTTTTTTTTATTTAATACTTGCTTTCCTTGTACCTACTTAATTTTTGTACGATTGGACAAGTTGCATATTTCTGCAAGGCAATACATACAGTACATCCACAATATATTATACGACAGCATTATAAAGATCAGCTAAGATAAAGTCTAGAATGTCTAAGACATAAAATCAGGTCAGAGGTTCTTATGAGAAACTTGAACTCTCATTAAAGGGTCATATCGTATATACTGCCTTTCCTTTGTACACAGCTCAGCGCCCTATCTACGGAAGTGTTTTAAATATTATTCGCATTTTTTTAAATATTTTATGTACTCTTCTCTGCTCTTCTTTGACCTATGAGAAATTGAAGTTTGAAGAAATAAGATAAAACTTTAATCATCAACCCATTTTATTCCCACTGTTGGGCATGGATCTATCAGAATGGGATTGCTTAAGCTTAGTAGGTTAACACGCTCAATTTAGAAAAGTTAACAATATTTAAAAGTGATTTTGAAGCAAATTTATTTGCAAAAATCGCCGCAACATCGGAATTTGACCCTGGTCCATTAATAATAATCACGATAAAGCCTATTTATTTCCATCAGCCTTAAATAACATTTTCTTTTATAACTAAACTAAATGACCCGGCGAACTTCGTTCCGCCTAAAAGTAAAAAATCTAAAATTATCAGTGTTTCTCTACCTTAATATATATAAAACCTTCATCTTGAATCTCTCTATTTATGAAAAAAAACTGCATAAAATCCACGATACGGATTATAAGGATTAGTTTTAAACATCTAAGCATAGGTACATAGGGACAGACAGCGAGAAGCGACTTTGTTTTATACTATGAAGCGATAACTAATATGTTTCTACTCTATTAGTGAAACCCCACGTTTGGTAAAGGCCTCTAGCTTACTCCACATTTTTTTTATTTTTTGCTTATTCTCCATTTTTTTCCTGAACCTTTAGTTTCATCAAAATCGTCAACCAAGTATTGACCCACTACTAAATCGTTCTTGATCTGAGTAGGGTAACACCGAGAATGAGAATGCATATAAATAATTTGTCATTGCTAGTAATGCGTGTAAATTAAACAAAAGAAAAAATAAAACAAATATTTAGCGCACCAGTTCATCTATTTTCTTTTTGTACAGATCTGGTGTCTATTTTTAATTTTGTCATTGGTCTTAGTTCAACGGACTTTTGACCGTTATATGAACAAGATTTATATGTTATTTTTAATTTAGGAAAAAAACAAGTCTAGGTTCACCTCTACTTAAAAATAATCGGACTTATAAAAAAGACGAGTAAGATATGAGTATAAAACTCATAAAGATAGTCGAAAGGTCAAAACATCCACACCTATTTTTATGCGTCCAAAATCAATAATCACACAAATATTTACAAGATTAAAAAGTGTCCAACGAATAGTGAAATGATAACACTTAGATTAAATTCAATTATCTACGTATAATTTTATTTATAGCTATTTGTTATCAATCGACTAATTCCGTAAGAGTACCAATTTCTTTTTCTTAACTTTGAACTCAGCCTTAATAAAAAATATACCTACCTAACATTTCAAGTGTAAAAATTACACATAAAAAGTAAACTGTAAAATAGAATTGAAAGAAATTGAAATAGTTTCATATTAGCTTACATAATAGCACACAATTTCGTAATAGCATTCGCTTATTTTGTATGGTTAGAAAAAAGTTGAGATTTTGTCTAAACTCAATAATGTCAAGGTAGATAATTGGGCTTCATATTTTTTGGCATAATTAAAATATTTCTTATATCTCATCTACTTGCATTTTATACTGACGTCGGAAAATTACACGATTTTATTATATCGCGTAAGATGCGTAAGTGCGTACCTTTATACATTGGTGTGGATTAGATACGTGGATTTTATTTATTTAAAAAAAAATTGTATGGCCTACACTTTCTATTAGGTATGTTTTACATCATTATCATATTATTTGTTTATGATATCAATTTTATTTTTCCACCAGTGCCACAAGGATAATAGATCTAACAATCGCAACTATGCAATAGTACTAATTAAAATGTTTCAGTTAAATGAACTCAATGCGCTTCTTATCAGCGTTCAAAAACAATGCGGCATATCGCACACACCCCGATGGCGATGAAGTTCCAACAGCAGTCGGGAACATACGCGCATGAGCGGCGACAATGACGACAATGCTATCTGTAGTACTCAGTGTGAGTGTGGTCTAAGTTCGCTCAGTCCGTACGCCGCAGCCGAATGCGCGGCCGCGCGCCGTCCGCGACAATTTAAAAAAATAACGAAAAAAACAAACGCGTTCGCGCCTTCGCTTGCGCGCGTGAATTGTCAGTGTCAAGTTCCAAAATGCGACGTAACGTGAAGATTTTTTTTGTGGCAGCAGTGGCGTGGATATTCCTCCTGTTCTACTACATGCAGCCAGATGCAACACAATCGAAGGTGAGCGAGTATAGGACGGAATGCTGTTATCGAAAATCAGCTGTTAGGTTAGGGACCGCTGCAATCGGTCTGCACTGCGCATGCCCGGTCTCCCCACGCAACGATAAGGCATAACAAAACGATTCCTTTGCCTTTTTGATTTTTGTTAAAAATAACAAATGAAAGTGCGTTTGTTTTGTATACGTATTATTCGTAACAAATCCGTTTTCATTCACCTTGACTCCATTCGTGACTAACAAAACACGGAATCGTACCACGAAAAATAAAACGAGCTTTTCGTATAATTTGGCTAAGCTACCGAATAATGACTTGAGACTTTTTGGATGCGTTCACACAATAATTGCTTGTTTCGGATCCATAATTGGTTGCCCTAATTGCTAAATAAGACATTAGGGTGTCGTAATTCATTTCTGCTCAGTTTGTCTAAAGAAAAAATAATATTTAGGTATTTTTATTTGTGATGCGAGAAAAATCAAAAATATTTTAATTACTTACAAATTAATTAAATTGCTATAATATTTTATGACACGTATCTACTTAAAAAACACCGTTGATTTTTTTTACATCGTGCCACTAAATGGTCGCTCACTATTGCAAGTTTATGAATAAAAAAAACTTAATGGTAAATTCAATTAGGTACTGTTCGCTACAAACCGACTAGTTCTAATTAGAACCTATCTGATTTAGTTCTCAGAGGAACTAATACTAGGGGTGAATGCTTTCAATACATTTGCTACAGTAGTAATAAGTTGGTGGTGGTTTCAATAATTACCACATGTAACCGTATTAGCGGCCAGTGGTGCTATTCAAGATCGGTAAAGGGTGCCTTTCAAGAATGACACCACAAGCCACAATAAAATGGCGATAGTACAATTATTAAAAAAGACAATGTACCAAGTTTCCACGCGAGCTTAGGAGTAAGAATTGTATTCCTCAGATTACTTTTACTTTTAGTGCGATAGTAAATGGCATGATATTTTTATTTAATCCTCAATTTAATCATAGCGCATACAGATATGAATCACAGAATAATTGAGGAAAATTATTTAGTATCGTACTAAAACGAATATAGAGGGAAATTTCCTTGTTAAATTGCAAGAGGTGCAATTATTTGTGTATTACTGATTTTTAATCATATTGTAGTCTATTGCGACGTAAAATAAACTATCAAAAAATGCTTACCGATGTTTTTAAAAACGATTAGGTACGTTTTGAAATAAAAAATAATAACCCAAAAAATAATAAAAAAAATCTAAAATTATAAATAAAAATAATAATTAACAAGTACGTTTATAGTGAAAAGGCGTTACGATGCGGTACACGGATTTTTATTTGACGGAGGAACTCTTCATGCTTATGGTTTAAGAAGAACTTTATTTCTCATAAAGAATTACATAATTCACTCACTGAGAAATCATAACATAAAAGCATTATAATATCAGGCGTAGGTCCAAAAAGATACAAAAAGATATAAGTTTACCATTTTTACTTCAAAACCTCCAAAACCAATTGTGAATTATAGGATCACTTGTTTCCTTCGCTACCGATGAATGCAAAACCGTATCAAAACTGGTTTAGTTATAAAAGTGTTCTAACCATCTAATATTAAAACATAATTTAGGTAATAACCACAAAAAACTTCGATATTTTTTCTTTATTATTACACTAACTTTGATTTGTTTAGGTCATTGGCATACACCTAATTTTCATAAGAATGTTACAGATAATGACATACATATTCAAATGAACATAACGTTAACCGACCGACAATGGCAAACGTGCTTCACCATATAAGATCGCTAGCAGTAATCAATTCATTAATTAAGCTAGCATAATACACAGTCTTTCTGCACACTCTTTGTTTACTAAACGCTGGCAAATGTGGGTTATATTTGCCCTAATTGCATTTTGTGGAAGACCTAAGAAGGCGTTGGTCACCAGAACCCTTTGTCGTTCGACTCTGAAGGTATCTCCACACCTAATTCTGCCTAACACACTAGGGTTCAACATTATTACATTCTGATTATGACGACTCGTGTGGCAGTGCGGTTACCATACCGGTATCACACGCAGGGCGTTCCGGGTTCGATTCTCGGCTAGATAGGTATCTGAATGACGAGTTTAGGTTCTTGTTCTGGGTCTTGGTGTTTGTATATTCGTCTTTGCGTGTGTCCATGGCACCCATGGCACAGAAGAAAGTCCTACTATGGGCTATGAGTGTAGAAACCGTTTAAAGATCTGACATTACTAATAGTATTTCACCTTAGTCTTCAGTGACAGTGGCAGTGTAATCCGTTGATGACCTTAGACAAGGCTCTATTCCTATTTGGGATTGATTATTTATATTTATTCATCGAACATCAAGTGGACTGCATGGTCGTTTGCTGCCTTTACATTGTAAAGGATACGATAGTGTGGAAGAACTCCTAGATACGTAGAGCCTCTACTCTACCTAGTCATATAGACATAGACTGGAGTGATAGCAGAAAAAAAAAACTTTCACGCTAAAACTTTAAGAGGCGTATAATTATTCTCTCGACAACCCATTATTGTCCCACTGCTGGGCACAGGTCTTCTCGCAGAATGAGAGAATTTAGGCCATAGTCCACCGCGCTGGCCAAGTGCGAATTGGTGGACAGTGCGAATAAATTCTGGGACCGCTTAGAAGAAACAGTATATAATCAAAATGTTTTAAGTAGTATTTCCATGCAGGTCCTTAGTTCAAGCTTTTGATCAAACTGAACATTTTCGAGGTTCAGTATACAAACTACAAAAGAACAAACATACGAGCTGGTATGGAAATTACACAAAAACACTACGCTAGAACAATTTGCTTCGGAATCTGTTTTAATTACTTTCGTCCCGCTGACGAAATTGGGTCAGACTCGAAAAATAATGTGATCTGCAAGCGTCGTGCGGATCTCATAATTGCCAGATGTGCACAGAATATTTTATGTATTACATCATAATAGATATGGTTATTATCAAACATACATTGTACTATTATTTAAAATAATAATAATCTTTTGTAGATAAGAAGAATAAAAATGTATTTATAATAGATGTAGCTGTACCTAATACAAATAATATACAAAATACAATAGTTGAAAAGATAAGAAAGTACACTGAATTACAAGAGGAATCAAAAAAGTTTGGAAAATGAACACAGTAACAATAGTCCCAATAGTAATCTCATCCACAGGCGTGATACTGAAACAGCTATCCCAAGCACTTAAAATATTAGATTTACCAAAATTTACATATGTTACGCTACAAAAAGCTGCAATCCTAAATACATGTCGGTTAGTTCGAAAATTTCTACAATTTGACACAGATAATGATAATTAGTTATCATTATTATTCATTCATTAAAAACTGAGGTAATAATTGGCAATATTTGCCCGTATTATTTCAAAAATCCTGGTATACCCAGAGCGGAAGATCCATAAAAACATAATAATAATAATAATACTCTTTATTGTACCCAGAAAGTAGCGATAACAAAAAACATACAAAATAAAAACAATACAAAAGGCGGTCTTATCGCTAAACAGCGATTTCTTCCAGACAACCTAAAGGTATGGAATTAAAGTAAGTGGTAAATAAAAGAATAGGTTAGCTGCAATAAGTAAGTTTTAGTTAAAATATTCACAAAATAGAGTTAAGGAAATAAGGAATTATTTTTATCGATAGCAATGAAGCAATAGGAGAAGGACAGCATACGATAAAAAGACGGAATACAGTAGAAGATTATATTAAAATATTTGTTATAGAAGAACCTGCGACTTCGTTCGCTGGAAATAAAGCCAAAATTTTGTAAAATCTTTTTTCAGTGGATGCCGTCATAAAGTAACAGATTTAAAGTATCTAGCCCTATGTATTAGGCCTGTGCGTTGATACATCAATCAGTTACTTTTGCCTTTTATATATATATAGATAATTTAGATACTGTAATAACAGGGTTTATGAAGGTAGTAGAAGAGACTGGATCGACAGGGGAGATACCATCATCGCTCGTATTCCTAGTGTGAGGAGTTCATGCGTTTCGCTGGAAGTGTACGGCTTATTTTCATAAGAGGTAATCATTTATAGTCTTCGGAAAAGTTTAGCATCCGTCACTGAAAGAATACCTTTTAGAAAGAAACAATAACTTGTTTGGCACCTGATTTCTTAGCCAATAACGCCCTTGCTTGATACGTATGCTGGTGATCGCAATGGCTCAACACTCGTAGCGGTGACTTGATGCAGCGCCTACACGTGCATCGATGCAGCGTCTTCATGTGTGAAATCAACATTTCACACATGAAGATGCTGCATCCTAACTTTTTGATTAGATCTATTAGTCCCTCTAATTAGAGAGATAGTAACTAGGACTGTAACAAACCGTATGAATTCGGTACTGAGCTACGGGTACTCAGTCTTTCATACGGTATCAAATCGGTACTCGCATTTTCATGTCGTTTCTCTCATCTATTGTATGGTTCGAACCACAGAACACTATATAGTAACTATTCAAAACGATACCGATCGTCTACACATAGGTAGGCAGATCTATGATCTTTGATAGAATGCATATCCAATTAATACATAAGCCTTCACTTAACGGTACACATTTTAATTACTCACAATTACCATCCACACTTTCCACAGTGTCATACACGAGGCGCCGGTTCGAATCCGGTAAACGGTGGCACTTCATTAACGCCTCGATTCACACAACTTTCATTTTTGTTCCGTCGGAATTCAGACCGCAATGGCATATCACATTTGACAGGATTCACTGCTCTACTTAGGATTCGTTTACACTTATTTTGGAAAATCTTCGTGAATTTTTACTTTTGAGTCCATACGTGATACTCTATTGGTTGCGTCTCGGGATTTCCATCGAAAGTCCCAGGTTCGTATTTTAGGTACGCACCATTCATTTTAGTGAAATTAGGTGCGCATTAGAAATCTATAGTGTCCGACTGAAGGTGGATTTTTAGCGATGCTATAACCGAAGCTTCAGTTGGACACTAGAAATTTACATCTGCGAATTCTAGATATTATGGAAATGTCTACATTCTCGTTCTCCATTATCGTGACACTGCTGGGCACATTATACTGGTCAAAATAATGGGTTAATGACAAGAGTAAGTCAGTTTTCTTAGATGATAGTAGTAGTAATGAAGTTAGTGTTGGTGGAAGAACTCTTAATGCTTTGACTTCGATGGCTTCTTCACCACTTATTATTCTACTTACATTGTTTTGTAACCTTAAGGAAAATTATTAAAGTTAATAAAATATTCAATGTTGATTCATCATCTGCACGTGTCATTGAGATTAAACTTTTTATATGATTTAAATATTAATTTTGTTGTACTTACAGTGAACGACATAGTAAAAGTGTATTTGGTAAATGTAACCAATCAGTAAATACCTATATAAAAATAATATCTCAACACAAACCAACCCCATTAGTTGGAAATCAACTGCAGTATAACTTTATCAGATGGACTATGCTAGTTTAAATGTATAAACACCCATTTCATGCTACCATTTCAGCGTCCATTGTGAATATAGCCTTAATTGATCGAAACACGCAATGTGTACATTCACTTTCAACCATCACGAGCTTTTGTGGCGATGGCCGGATACAGAAACCTTCGGCTTAAACAAATTTGTACCTTAATGGTTAGCCCTACCTTAAAGATAAGAATATGCTGAAAGCCATTAAGTTAAAACACGCTTTCTACACTCAGAGCACCACACTAGGATTTGCTCCTGTGTCGTGGGTACCATGGACACACACAAGACGAATTCACAAACACCCAGACCCAAAACATAAATCTAAACTCATCATTCAGATACCTGTCTGACCGGGAATCGAACGCAGGACCCATTGCGCGCTAGACCGGTATGGTAACCGCTACGCCACGCGGGTCGTCGAAGTTTTTTAACTTTGTTACTTATTTATTGATTTTCTCTAAAAACAATGGCATCTCTGCCAGTCATGGAAGAATTCCCCCCTCTTTCTGAAGCAGTTGGATAGACTAGTAATCGATTATACGAAGTAACAGAGTTTTTTTTGTTTTAACTGTTTGTCTGCCTATGTGTTATTAATGTCATTAAACGAAGCCTACAGAATTTAGTCTAGGCATTTCAAAATACTGTACATACCTAGTTCTTATTTTTTTACTTTTTTAATCCTTCTACTTCATGAATAAGATAAAATTTTAAGTTCAAAACAATAGTCTAACATTATTTTGGGGTGCTGTCTTCGAGAAGAATAGGTATTCGAAAAACGATTGAATATCTAAAATTTACGTTAAATATGATATCATTATCATATTTTTATCGCAGGTGAAACTGCGGGACTCACCTAGTATGCGAATAAATGTATGAAATTATATATGTCTATCTCTACATCGAACATCAAGAATGTAACGGAAGTCATAACTATAGCCCTGAGAGTAATTACTGTATTTCCGGTGTTATTTAGTTCCCAGTTTATTTTTACGTAATTGCAAACCTATAATAATAATGCTTAATCACGCCGTCATTTGTATCTATATATTATTAAATAATATTATTCATTGGGTAACATCGTCGAGGTTCAGACCCAGGCACGCACCACTAATTCATGTGCGTATTAGAAATTAATTATCACTGCTTTTCGGTGAAGAAAAACATTGTGAGGAAACCTACACACCCGAGAGTTCTTTGAAAAAAAAAAAAGTTCTCGGAGGTGTGTGAAGTCCACCAATTCGCACTTGGCCAGCGCGGTGGACTATGGCCTAAACCCTCTCATTCTGAGAGAAGACCCGTGCCCAGCAGTGGGACAATAATGGGTTGACGAGACGGGTAACATCGTCAAATGTTTGCTTGAATGCTGAGATAATGTAACTTGCTAGACTTGTCCATTGCTTTGGGCATGTAGCTCTACCCTGCTAGATGGCAGCACTAGAAAAAAGCAGTAGTGTTGCCACAAGAAATGGTCGGAATTCTACCACCATCACTTAAAAATATACCAATAATTGTAAGTAATAAAAAGCAAAACGCATAGTATGGTTTCCATAGATCCAAAACATAACTAAACATTGCCAACACGCTAATAGTTTCCTAGAAACGTAGTTTGAAGTCCCAATTTAAGATTACAATTTCTTGCGTTTCGATAGAAGGGTGTGGTTGCCGGCACACTTTCACATGAGGCGACCATCATAGTCCTCGGGAGTAGCAACGCATCTGCTGTCTCTGATTAACTTAAGATGGAACCCATGTTTTGTATGATGTTGATTACAGATGTCCATGGGCGGCAGTGGCCACTTACCAGATGGATTGCATGCTCGTTTGCTACTTAAGTTAGATAAAAAAAATGTGTGCGTGTACTAGCGTACACTCGTAAGAAGTGAAACTTCTTTATGACGTTATTTTTCAAAAAAATATTTACTATATGCAACTTTACAGAAATTGGTTAAATAAAGTTAAATTAGATAAAGTTTAATAAAAGGCTTTTATTTAACTTTATCACTTTATTAGTTTCACTTCAAAAAAACATTTTTTGTAGAACTTTATTATGTAACGGGTACTCAGGATATCTCGATCCAATATATCGATAAAATAAATTTTAAAACCACGTATCGTGAGTACCCATCCATACATTAGCATTTTGGAATCTACTGCTGGACATAGGACTCTAAATAGCGCCACTATAACCACTCCTGTGCCTTCGTAAGTACCCATTACATATTAGAAAGAATAAATTCCGCGATAAAAAATTTAAATCTGTCAAACAGGTGTACTTGTTCCAAAAAAGTGACACAAGTGTTTGCTAAACAAAACGTTTATACTTAAAAATGTAACTGTGCAAACGATAAGGTAACATCGGGCCCTGTCCGATAACAAGGGTTCAGTTAAACCATGCTAAACGAGAGCGCTATACGAGAGAAAGAGATGGCTAGTGCTCGGCTAGTACCGGCGTCAACTTGAGGTGCGATCAATATAAGGGCTGTTTGTGTAGGGTGAGTACAGAGCTAGAAATAGCTTATTAAAAGTGTTTTTTGTTAGGATCATACTCATTCATAGTCTTGAACTTAAGATATTTGTTATAAAACATAGCATATGCGAATATGAAAATTATCTAATACATGGTTTTCTTTTTCTGGAAAGTACCCGTCGCAACGGTCGAAATTCGACCGTAATTTAACTCAAAAACTAAACTTAATATTAGCCAAAGTACCACTTTCTCAGATTCAATTAAATTGTATCAATTTTCAAGTTATTTTGAACACACCCGTTAAAGGTAAAAAGAGGTTTCATTTACTCAGCTGCAAAAGCAATAGCGGGTATTTTGACAAAGACATGTCTGACATTTTTGACGTTGTGTTTTCATAGTAAGACATTGAATGTTTTATTTCGTTTATTATATGCGTAATATGCAAGGTAGTGTGTGTAATGTGTTTTTAGTTAATTTTATATCTGTTAAATGCATTATTTGAAAAAAATATTAGCATTCCGTAATCCTTCTGTACATCAACTATAACCCTGCGTAATTTCATATTCCTCCGTCCGCGGCAAGTATGTTAAAACATATATTATATATTATATTAATATATTGATAACAAAATGGTATCCACATTTTAGCGAGTTCTTTAAAGCACGTGATTGTTATAGGCTTGTAACGTTTATATTTGTCCTTTTCTAACATAGAATCGCCACTTTTCGTTTCGTTAGACGATAGAGGTTATTAGAAATAGTTCCAAATATTTTACTTAATTTGCCGAAATCTTGAGGTCGATAGTCCTTTTCGTTTTCAATATAAGATTCACATATTATACTAACAACAATTTCATGTTAAAAGGGTTGACGTTTATTTAATCCATTCCATTCCAACATTCCGTTCAATAGAAAATCGGAAAATTGACATTAGAGTTATGTATACAGAATCGTCCACCAATTCGCATTTGGCCAGTGTGGCGGACTATGGCCTAAAACTCTCTCATTCTGAAAGAAGACCCGTGTCCACCATATAGAATCCAGGTGCTAGAATCAGTGTAGTTCGACCGGGGAGGTACCACCGCCTCATCTATCTCTGGCGTGAAGCAGTTATTGCGTTTCGGTGAAAGGGAAGACGGTCACTTTAATTTGAGACGACCATCTTAGTCCTCGAGAGCAGCAACGCATCTGTGACTGACTTCAGATAGAACCCCCTATTTTATGTGAAGTTGCTTACAGATATCCATGGGCGGCAGTGGCCACTTAACGCGGAATTGATACAATTGAATATACGACGATTTGTTCCGTCGCAGTTTTGACCTGACCACAATCTACGAAGCGAAATAGAGGCAAAAATATCGGCTGAGCGAAAGATGATGATGAGAAATGAGCGAAAACAGAACATTACTTATTTAGAAACATGAAAGACTTATGCTAAAGGTAGAATGATATAAACAATTCTTCCTCTGAGAGCTTGATACATATTTAAGCGAGCCCGCCCAACCGCGTCTTCCGGCCAAACGGGCCTGCTCGATCCATAAATGTATATTTCTGAACAGGAAACTCGAACAACTAATGGGTTATGAACAAGAATTAAATGTATAACTTTATTCATTACGTAAAGAGAACAATGGAGTTATATGTAAAGTTCTTTTAATATGAAATTTAGAACCGACTGATGAATGAACAATGTTAGAAGTTTTAAGGTTTTTAGATCTATGTATCTATATATTAATTCCTAAAGCAAAAATTTGGGATCCGTTTTTAATAAACTTGCCGCTAACTATAACCGTGCTAAATTTCATACTCCTCCGAGTATAAAATTTAGAGAGATGTAGAGAGATTGATATAGAGTAGATTGATATAGAGAGAAGGAGTACTAAATACTATTTAAAATAATTATATTATTTCAAATAATGTAAGAAAAAAAAAGACTTAAAATCAACTAAAACACAATACACACACTACCTTGCATTTGACACGAACACATATATAATAAACGAAATAAAACATTCTATCTCTTACTATGAAAACACGTAACGTCAAAAATGTCAGATGACTTTGTAAAAATACCTCTTATTTCTTTTATATGCAGTTTAGTCAATTGAAACGCTTTTTACCTTACAGGCGTATTTACAATAACTCCAAAATGCATACGATTTAAATGAGTATGAGAAATATTCGTGCTACTTTGGACAATATCAATTAAGTTTTTGACGGGCGACTAGTTTAAGTAAAAATAAAGGTTCTTCTTCCGTTAACGAAATGTCAATTTTATCTGTATCAGATCCAATATAGAGCTTTTTCAAATACATTTTTTAGTTAAATGTCACCATCACAAGAACAACCAAAACTACGGCATCAACATTTGCAGGACCTTAGAATATTTTAGCACATTTCATACTTTTCTTTCATTTTTCGGTTTCAATTATTTATTAAAATTCATATAAGAATAGACATATTAGCCAGTTAATTATTAAGACAGCGGAATCAATTATTTACTTATAGTGTGATGTCATAGTCATAAGATCCAACACCACATTACATAAACACTGGTATTGGATCTATCAGAGAATTTGAATACACGAGTGCCACGAATAATAATAGGACATTCATATACAAACGTGTCTAGAATCCAGTTCCATATATGTCTAAGTAGGTAATCGGATATTAATTGCGTCTAGATGTGGATTTATGGACGGCCAAATGGTTTAACTGCTAATAAATCTTGGTTGTTATGTTTGCCTTTACGTAGTCGACATTTTAGACGACCTGTTTAAACATGCTCCATTTAAAAATATTTTATAAATTGATGATTGAGTTTTAAGCTGTAAAGTATTGATAATTCTAGATGTAAAGTATGTAAAGGTATCTATGGTGCTGGATTGATAAAGCTCAAGACATCAAGTCAGGTAGAATTCCCTGAGACTCAGTAAAACATCGAATGTGTGGTGTGGGAGACAAACTTATCTCAGGCATATCAATTTGGTCCTCAGGACTAGCACTCAGATCTTTGCAGGGGTTGATTACAAATGTCTACAGCTGGCAAAGACCTCTTATGATCAGGAGAATGACACAAGAGAAAATTCTACTGTGGGTATTGTGAATTTCCGTTGCCTAAATTTGGTTACAAATATCTATCGGTGGCAGTGACTACTTACAAGGATAGATCCAAGCTCGTTTACTCGTTAATGATCTTCACTGAAAATACCGGTTATTTTCCTGTTTTTGTGTTTGGCGACTCTCGTGGCGGAGCGGTTACAATACCAGTCTGACGCGCAATGGGTTCCGGGTTCGATTTCCAGTCAGACAGGTTTCTGAATGATGAGTTTAGATTCATGATCTGGGTCTGGATGTTTGTGTATTTGTCTTGAGTGTGTCCATAGTACCCACGACACAGGAGAAAATCCTAGTGTGGGGCTATGAGTGTAGAAAGCGTGCGTGTTTTTTTTTATATAGGATCACGAATATAAGCCAAATAAATGTATGTATGTATATCGATTGTTTACGTCGTTTACATCCTGGAACAGTCACCCACTTTCCCCAGAAGTTTGATACATACAAATTCACCTCTAAAATTTTGATCCGCTCACTCAAACCGTAAACCGTGACTTGAATATAAGTTGAGTCTAAGCCGACAAGTGCTTTCTCGTCCGTGCTAAGAATATTCGTCACTAATCCCGCAGATAAATTTTACAGTAGAATACTTAATATATCTTTCGTCATCAACCCATGATTGTCCTACTGCTGGTCATGGGTTTCCTCTCAGGGTATGAAAGCGTTAGAATATGGTCCACCGCGTTGGCCAATTTCGAATGGGTAGACTACACACCTTTGAGAATTTTTGAATTCTGGAGATTTTCTCACTATATTTTCCATCTCCGTTAAGTAGTTATAATTAATTTCTAATACGCACATCATTTTGGAAAAATCATAGGTGCCTGGTGCGTGCCTGGAATTTAAACCTCGGACCTCCCGATTGAGAGGGCGAGTTTCAACCATTAGACTATGTCTCGTAAAATAAGTCTGTAGGCTTGGTCAAATCTTGTGCGTGGGACAAATTCCTTAGCAATCGAATCTGGAATGTAATATTAGATAGAATGTCCTTCGTCATGCGCTATTTGGTTTTATCTATTTCGATATGTAAGTTTCATGTTTGTTGGTTATGCCACAATAGCTGGCATTTTCATAAAGGTTGTAGAATTTGTAATTCAACTCCAGAAGCACCACGGTCACACCTTTCTGCATTATAACAGCAATCTTAATAGCAACCGGGGGGTTTAGTGCGGTAATAATCCTACATAACCCTGCGTCATTCCCACGACGTCGGGCATTGCTGTGTCTTAAGGGATTAGGAAGGGAGAAATACTTATCCAAGGCGTCCTAACTGAGACCTCAAGGGTAACAAAAGCATTGATGGAAAACCTCAAGTACTAATCTTATCTAGGGTAGGTTATACATGCTCTCGAGCGGTAATGGCCACTTACCATCGGATGAGCTGTAATGTTTAAAGTATAGGTTAAAGTAGGAACGAATTTCCTCCTGAGGTATTTCGGGAATGCTTGAACTCAGTCTGCGTTCCTTTGGAGATCCCAGAGTCCTTCAAAGACAGTTAAGGTTTATAAAAGCTGGGCTTTAGTGACATAACCCGGTGGCACTCCTACGACTACGTATACGTATTTTTTGAATTTATTTGAAGATATTGCCCTCTTCCCAATTTAAGCATAACCTTTCATTATCACCTTGACATAATACATGTATGCTAATCATTTCAAATTAGCACAATTCACATGTTAAAATCGCAATTAACCGTTTAACATAATCATGAAATGAATTGGCCGTCATTACAACGCCGGTTTCATTAATGCAATTACCTCATCAAAGCGCAACCACTTCATAAAATCTACATCAATTGCATCTATGATGTGTGATGTACATTTATGCATATGAATGGTCTACTGTGACTGTAAACATACAATTCTGGACAGAGTATTCCTTTTTTGTATCAGTAGAAAATGGGTAATTAGTCCACTGCTTAACATGGTAGTAGTCCATTGATTGGCGCTAATACAGCTGCTTCTGTAAAAAGATGGTGGGAACTTAAATAAAAGTGGACTGTATATATAACATAAGCTGGTTTAATCTCACTCAAAATTACATTTGAATATCGCGGTCTAACAACTATATCAAAATTAAGCGGAATGGTGGCTGTCGGAGGTCGCGATGTTGCGTGCCTCCTCCGCCCGCGCGTCCCCTCACGTGCGTGTTGGAGGGAATCTCAACAGCTCCAGTGATTTTGAATTCTAGGGTTTCGGATGATCGGTTCACTTGTCAACTTGTGCAAGAAACGGCTTGTTCTCCTCTTATCTAAACGCGGTCATCATTCGACTACCTTTCTTCCTTGTTGTTTAACGAGTAATTATCGGATTATATGTAGTCCTAAACATTCAATCGACTCCTGATAATTTATTCAACGTGAAGATTTCGAGGTATAACTTGAAACGCCTTATATATCTTGGGTTTGTTTATCCTTCAAACTCCTTATTTCTGGGTTATTTTAAATGAAATGTCTTTATTTTGTATAAGCTTACGGGGGCACTAACAAATCAAATTGTCAGTTTAATTTTTTCTTACACTACCTACCACCGGATCGACTCGGATCGGAAATTTAGTTCTGATTGCAGAAAAAGTAACTTTAATTATAAAAGGCTTTAAAATTTACTTTAAACAGGTTATATAGGCTGTCTAATCCATTCAATTTGTTCTTCTATTTGTTTTCGAATAGGTACGATACGACTTAGGCTATTTTATCGCTGGATACAAGGGTACCCTAAACTATGGATGAAAATAAAAATTGACTATATAAACCATTATAATTATAGTATAGTTAGAAATCCAGTGTCTAATTCGTTTTCGAGAGGGAGAGGGATTTTCTAAGTGAAGCGCAATTAATTCACATTAACCGTTTAACCAATCGACACTACTCTAGAATACTAATGACGAATTGATCAACTCTGTACCTAGGGTTGGCACATGCCAAAATTCGCATCAATTCTTGTATAAACTTTTATAAAACATTGGACAAAAGTTCGCGTCAGATTTCATTAAAAATAACTACTTTTTTTAATATACATGTGATAACCATAATTTATATGTCGGCGCGACACCGCGTATTTATGAGAAACACGTCGCCGATAATAATTATTTTAGTTAATTTAAAGATCGAAAATTGTTTGTTTATTGAATTGGTAATATTTAATGATTTTTAGAATTGTAATTTAGTTTACCCTCCATCAATTTGTTATTGTCACGCCACCAAACATTGTTATAAAAAGGCGAGCGAACGCTGGTAGAAAAAGATTCTTGTTTAACCGTCGAGGCGATCGGACCTCGTAAACTGTGAATAAATCGAAAAAGTTTATTCCTGTGTTTTACTTTAAATCTTCAAGAACGGATAGCAATGAAGACTCCTGGCCATCCTGACGTCACGCATCACTCATCTCACTTCGTTATATTTAGTTTATAAAATGCAAATAGACTGATGGCCACAGTTTCTGATATATAAAGTAAAAAATATCAGATAGAATGCGATAATCGGTAGAAAAAATTGATACCAGTAATTAATTAAAAATAAGCTAAAATAATCAGATCAAGCGCTCGTGATAATAACGTGGTTATGAGTTTTATAATGATTAGGAATCTCCCGACTATATCATAATGACTTTTTTCTGTGCTCTCTAACAGTCCGTTACTCGAAGCGCCATCACCCGTCTTGTAACCTCAAATGCGTTAAGATATAACCATTGATTAAACCATATGATAATATACATATGTCGACAATTTACCATAGGAAATCATTGAATCAAATGAACAACGTCACTCTGTACATAATCAAATAATAAATTAAAGTCAGCAATTAAACAAAACTAAAACAGATTGTTAGATGCATTCTGATATTAAATTACAAAAATCCATAGAAATTGATGTGGCGCCATCTATCGCCAAAGAATTGTAAACTCAAATACAAAACATCCGCGACGACATATATTTCTATAATTATGTGTGGGTAGGAAATTCCTTGCCACAAATGATATGGAATGTGCTTCTTCCTGAGGTATTCCCAGAACGCTCTTCAAAGAGAGACTCCCCTTTAAACCCGGCGATGCTTTGGCAACTCTGCTGTTGAATATATCTATTGGTGGTAAGTCTCTCATTATGAGAGTAGACCCGTGCCCAGCAGTGGGACAATAATGGGTTGTACCCGACAGTGACTACATTCCATCAGGCGCCCCGCCTGCGTTATTGATAAGTACAGCTATAAAAAACATGTAACGTTATAAGTATTTGAGTCTTTTATAAGAGTTTGACCATCTTGAACATATTCAAGAGCTATTTTTGAGCGTTTGTCGATCCGCATTAAGAACAGGCAGCCCTAGTAATGACCGAATGCGATTAATTCGTACAACACTAGCAACGCCACGCTGGAATTTGTAAAACTCTACTTGAATACAAATTTATTACTACAATGTTACACACAAACACATTGTATCTATTTTAGTACTGTTCCATAAACTAGTAAACACAAGGATAAATATGAAATAAATCGTACTTACGTTTTGTACACATTTGTGATTTATAACACTTTATTGAGTATCCAGTATTCAGGGCCGTCTTACATTACGCTGGGGCCCTTGGGTACACAGGTATTCGGGGCCCCTTTAAAATGTA
Organism: Spicauda simplicius; assembly: GCA_949699795.1. NCBI lineage: Eukaryota > Metazoa > Arthropoda > Insecta > Lepidoptera > Hesperiidae > Spicauda > Spicauda simplicius. Next base: position 4,098,206 of record OX453066.1, read on the forward strand.
AAGAGAGCCAACCGAACTACACCGAACAAATGTTTTCACTATTATCTTCTTTATTGATCAAATCTAATCATATCTACCTAATATATAAAATTCTTGTGTCACAATTTTAGTATTATTACTTCTCCGAAACGTAACGAAATATAATGCGGCTGAACATAATATTTTGATATTAAATTTGAGAGGAATTGTCGGTCCTTCGGGGCCCTCTATGGATGGGGGCCCCGGACACTGGCCCCAAGTGCCCAGGTATAGTTATGGTAAAGACGGTATTGCATATATTTGAGTACCCACAGAAACTTCTATTGATACAACATAATATTATTATGTACAGTTTTACAAAAGACTGTAATTCAAAAAAATAATAACCAATGAATACCATTTTCTCGAATGATCTGTAAAAACAAAAATCCTAGAAAGTCCTAGTGTGAGGCTATGAGTGAAGAAAGTGTTTTTGAATATGCGGTTCTTACCATAAGTCATCAGGTGGATTACATACTCATTTGCTACTTCTACAGAATAAAAAAAACGTGCGGCACTCGGGTACTGCCGTGGTAAAGCTATTGCATAGCATTTTCATTTTCATTCCGATTTCCGAGTAGCTCGTCTCAATCCGCACGAGCTTCGTACTGTCGTATCATATACTTACACGTTAAAGCGACGCGCTGCATGATAGGCGGAATGGAAGGTGTTAGGTTTTTTCCGTTACGGAATTTCTTGATTCGGTCATCCCTAAAGCCCGCGATAAAAGCTATGCAATAGCTTAAAAACGTTTTTCAAAGTTATACGTATTACTTTAAAGTACAAGTTGTAAAATGGAACATTTCGTTACATCTATTAATGGAGGTTCATTATTCTAATTTTGTATCGTCACCGCGGACTAAACAGACCGCGACCGACTTGGATAACTAAAACACTGATGTAACCGGCTTGGACAATCAATGATCCGATGCGCGATTCATCAGGTTACTACCGGAACCAATTCTGCCATTATGTTGCCATTATTTTATTTTTTGAAGTAATCTCTAGGCGCTGTATTGAGAACGGAGTGTACGCATTCCATCATACGAAATTGACCTACTAAAATCACTTGTTTTTAGATTTTGTTTTAATGTTTTTTTATTTATAACAATTCTGTTTCCCTATTTGGCCTTTTATATACATCCAATTGTTGTTTTATTTATGATACGATTTTTTTCAAGTCTTACTAGACTTGATTTTTATTGATGAACGTCTTTACATGCAACAATCAGCGTTTAATATAAACTAGTCACCCGTCACATCGGTCGAAATTTGACCGTAATTTAAATTAAAAAACTAAACTTCATATTGTCCAAAGTAGTACGAATATTTATCAAATTCAAATAAATTGTAATAATTTTCAAGTTATTTTAAATGCACCCGTTAAAGGTAAAAGTGGTTTAATTAACTAAGCTGCATTTAAAAGCAATAACAGGTATTTTGATAAAAAAGTTATGTTTTCATGTACATATGTACTAGGGTTGTTACGGATGCAAAATTTTAGACATCCGCGGATGCAGATGCGGATGCGGATTATTAGAAGTTCACATCCGCGGATGCGGATTCGATGCGGATGCGGATTCAATGCGGATGCGGATGCGGATTTAAAAGTTATTTATTTATTTTGAGTGCATAAATAGCAAAAAATCAATTTAAAATTAACTTTATATTTGTCGTCAACCCATTATTGTCCCACTGCTGGGCACGGGTCTTCTCTCAGTATGAGAGAGTTTAGGCCATAGTCCACCGCGCTGGCCAAGTGCGAATTGGTGGACAGTGCGAATTGGTGGACGGATGCGGATGCGGATTTAAAAGTTATTTATTTATTTTGAGTGCATAAATAGCAAAAAATCAATTTAAAATTAACTTTATATTTATTTAATCATATTTCTAAAATTAAATTACACAAGTCTTTACTTTTACTTATGACACAACAGAATTTTGAGCTTCAAATAAATCTTTGTTTAATAATTAAACTAAAAAATCGGTAAATTATATTTAATAAATAGCAATATTGCAGTTTTCTCAGCTTCCAACCTTAGTTTTTTAGCGGATTATATATTAACCCAGATCCACTAAATAGCTGTTCGCTTGGAACTGTGGCTGGTGGAGGTGATAAATATCGGCATGCTAATTTGGAGAGAATTTTAAATTCACAACGGTTAGCTTTCCACCAATTAAGTGGATTTTCATCTAAATTTTTTTCTTCAATTCCTTTTCTTTATTCTCACTTTGGAATAAACTGAACTCCTCCGGGTGTATTGCTTTCAGGTGATTTTCAAAGAAGTAGTAGTGCGACCCTTCCGCGAGTAACTTATATTACACTAGCATACCCGGCCACGCGTTGCTGTGGTTAAAGAAATGTTACATAAACATTTACAATTAAACCTATAAATTAAGATATAAACTATCCTATCTTTCAAGTTGGATCAAAATGCACACGTTGAGTAAATTTGATTATAATCGGTTCAGAGGTTTAAGAGTCCATTGCGGACAAATAAAGTGACACGTAATTTATATATATTAAGATATCTTACACTCCGACCTCTCGGGATCATTTTTATCCTACTAATATTATAAATGCGAAAGTTTGTGAGGATGTATGTGTGTTTGTTATTCTTTCACGCAAAAACTACTGAACGGATTTGGTTGAAACTTTACAGTAGTATAGGTTACACATCAGAATAACACATGGATTATAATTTATACCGATTTTTTTGTAATAAGGTTATACTATAACGAGAAATATCAGATTAGTCGCAAAAAAAGTTGTCCTCTGAGAGTTATCTTCGCGTACGCTGCCTAAACCGTTGGAGATATCCAAATATAATGTACGGTGGGATTGTTTGGCTCACATAGATCTAAATAAAAGTCCGCGACAGCATATATCTATATTTTATGTATAACCCACAATAACTCTTTTTATACTTTGAAAATTTTAAAAATATGAAGTTGATGTTTCCATGGGTTTTATACAAACTAAATATTAATCCTTATCAAAATAAATGATTTCAAAAAATCAAGCATCTAATAAAGATTGAATCTGCCTTTTACACCAAGTAAATTGGATAAGTAGTTTAGAAGATATTACGAGTATAACATATTGCGTAGTCAATTGATTGACCGGCAGTACGCGCCGTGCGCCGCCGCCGCCGCCGTATACAACAAAGTTGTATGATATTAATATTTGAATGGTTATAAAACACGGAGCAAAATGTAAAAGGACAATGACGTCTCTGTTGTTACGGGAATAAGGCTACGGTATCCCCTGTCTGTGCTGAAAGGCAACTAAAAGGGAGCTTTCGGGGTTGCGAGCGGCTAGGAAAGGTCCAAACACCCAGTCAGCAACTTCGGGAAAGATGTCAGCATGTGTGGTCGCATGCTGTCGTGAGAGCCAGGATGCAAGGAGCTTGAACAGTCCAGCCAGGCGATCCCGGGAAGGATGGTGGTATACGTGTGGTCGCATATCGTGGTAAAGACTAGATAGAGTGGTGAGCCCAGCCGCTCACTTGGGAGGAGCCCGATGGGACAATGCACTCAGAGGACTCCAGTTGCGTTCCTTTGAAGATCCCGGAGTCCTGGTGCGATAAGAATCCCACATAACCCTGCGTCGCTCCCACGGCGTATGGTATCTTTTAAAGGTTTCTCCCTCGACAAAAAAAAGGTCAATAAGAATGAAACAGTGGAAAAGGTTAGATATGTCATTCAATCGTCATCGACCTTTTAATGTTATACAACTCGGCACATAAGTCAGTTTAGCAGTAGTTTAGGTCGTAGTTGACCCGTCCCTGTAGCCTCGGGGTCAGAATAGGGCTACGGTATCCCCTGCCTGTCGTAAGAGGCGACTAAAAGGGGCTTCCGGGGTTGCAGACGGCTAGAGTGGGAGCTCGAACCGTTTGGTCAGGCAATCCCGGGAAGGACGGCGGTATGTGTGGTCGCATACCGTCGTAAAGACTAGACGGAGCGGTGGGCCCAGCCGCCCATCTGGGAGGAGCCCGATGGGGCAGCGCGCTCGGAGGATTCCGGTTGAAGTCGTTTCGAGATCCCGGAGTCCTCCTTTTCAGCGCCGAGGACGGCCACCGGGGGGGTTTTAGTGCGGTAAAAATCCCACATAACCCTGCGTCGCTCCCACGGCGTCGGGTACCTTTGGAAGGTTTCCCCCTCGAAAACAGAAAAAAAAGAAAGGTTGTAATTGACCACGCTAGCCAACTGCGCGTTGGTAAACGTCACGCGTTTTGAGACCCTTTCTTAAAACTTTTAATTTCAGAATAAGTATTAATATCCGTTGCCGACAAAACTAATTCAAATTAATATACGTGCCTGTGATTTGAAATTTGAACACACAGATTTAGGAAGTAGGGCAAGGGTTCAATCTGAAGTCAATCACAGATGCGTTGCTACTCTCGAGGACTTTGATGATCGCCTCATATAAAAGCGAGCCGGCAGCCACACCCTTCTAATGAAACACAAGAACTGCTTCACGGTAGAAATAGGTGCGGCGGTGATAACTCCCTGGTTGAACCATTGCTCTACCACCTTGCAAACTTTACGTGGCAGGCTAAATTCCACGCGAGCGAAGCCGCGGGCAAAAGCTAGTCTATTATAAAATAAAATAACTCCAGATACTACTTTTTATTGGTGGCGACATTCCAATTTATCAAAATATTAATGAAACCCGCAAAAAACTATGGAGTGCGAAGTATGAACACACCGTAAACTCTCACTGGAACTATTTTATTGACAATAAGAAAAAACACAACAATTAAAACCTGTAGGATGTTGTTACTAATATGCGCCTTCCTATTCGTCAGTTACCGAATGAAGTTAGCAAACGCGAAGCACGTGCCATACTAGCTCCGCCCACTTTCTTTGCATGTAGTTACTTGTTGATGTGAATCTGCATCCGTAAAACTCCGCATTGATTGATGCGGATGTGAATGCGGATGCAGATGTCTGAATTAATGCGAATAATCCGCATTTGCGGATGCGGATACGGATATTCGTAACACCTCTAATATGTACCTATATTATGTACATATGTGTTTGTGTCAGGTAGTGTGTGTAATGTGTTATTAGTTGATTTTATGTATTTTTATGCATTATTTCAAAAAAATATTAGTATTGCGTAAGGCCGGGACTCCACCAAAGCAGAGATGTGTGCGGTGTGCTGTGTGCTGTGCGAGAAGAGATGTTTTTCAGCTCGCGGGACTCCACCAAAGCGGAGATGTGTGCGGTGTGCTGTGTGCTGTGCGAGAAGAGATGTTTTTCAGCTCGGGTGCGGGGCGTTGAGTGCTCAGTACGCATTCTGACACGAAAGGTAGACGATGTCGCTATTATTACAAAAAAAGTATCTTCTTTTACTTGAAGAAGAACTACAGTCTGAAGAAGCAGAATTGATAGCTTTATACTACCTAAACAAAAGAAAACATCGGTTTTGGAAAAGAAGTCACTTGTATTACCATACCAGTCATGGAGAATTTTTTACTCTGTTTAATGAGTTAGATGATGAAAGTTTTACCAAGTCCTACAGACTACCGAGGAATATATTCTACGAACTACATAACTTAATTAAACCGCATATATTTAAGCAAGATACTAACTACAGGAGATCTATCTGTACCCAAGAGCGGCTAGCAGTATGTTTGAAGTAAGTACCTACCTAATTATTTTTTTGTTAATGTGTGTTTGTGTTTATGTGTGTTATCTGCGTTTGAATGTGATCAGTCTTTTTTGAGTGTTTGTTTTTTTTTGTGTAAAAGGGCTAAGTGAGAAGTACTCAAAACGAGAATCAAGAAGTACGAGAATACATGAAAAATATTATGTAAACTGAGGTATGTAAGGATTACGAGAAATCGAGATCCGTTGTCTCTTTCTACCCCTCCGGGAGACTGGAGTGATGCATATTATGTAAAAACCAAATATATTTTTATATTATCTTATTTATTCATAAAGAAAACAAAAAAATCAACTGCCGTTCTGGCAGTAGCAAAAAAAACGTAAGGTTATATTAGAAACATAACGTACAAAAAAATTATAACAGTAAATCACATGAGACATATTGCTTTCTTTTCCATATAGTTACAAATTATCATATGTGTCTTCTTCATTTCTGAATCTGTTCATCGGTCATGTGCGTATCTTCCAAGCTTGGAACAGGTGCCTGTATCGAACTTGGACCCGGTATTTGTGTTGAGCTAGGAACCGGTGCCTGTGTTGAGTTAGGACCACCGGCCTGTGTTGATGTAAGAACCGGTGCCTGTGTTGAGCTAGGACCCGGTGTCGAACTTGGACCCGGTGCTGAAGTGTAACCGGGGGAATACCAATTATTTTCATTTGTGTTATACCATGTGTTTTGTAGCTCAAGTTCTTCCAATTCTAAAAGAACATTGAAAATTTTACGTTTAGCCTGAAGCTGCATATATTGAGAAAGCTTTTTTACACTTTTTGATATCGACAGAAAAAAAGTGTCCATTTCGTCAAGGGTATTATTTTTCTCTATCAATGATTGTACTTCTAGTTTTTCTTGGCGTATTCTTTCACGGTTTGCATGGTGCTGTATAAGTAAATTACTTATTTCATCCGATTTTCTTGTTGCATTTCTGCATGTCGAGGCTGAGACGCTTGATGTCGGTGACGGCGAATGTTGTACAGATGGACGATCTTCTGGAGTGCTTCTTGTATGATTGCTTGATGTTTCAAAAAACTCATCGGTTACATTACTTTCCAATGAATTTGTTTCCTGTTCATTTATATTTGTTTGTGAGGTATAATTTGTAGTCCTGTTTCTATTCGTCATATATGGTATCAAAAATTCCATTACCTTCTCATATTTCCATTCACGAATTTGTTTACCACTCTGTCCACTTCTAGTGGCATTCTTCCTTTTTAATGCGTCCCGGTGGCTGTCTCTCAACTTTTTCCACTTAGATTTAGCCGTTTTTACTGAAATAAAAATAATTGAAATCATTATAAATATTAAATGTTGACATTGCCATAGTCAAAATATACTTACCGCATTATCACTCATGCAGAATTTATAACCATTATAAATATTTAAAAAATACCAGAGTTTCAAGGGAAACCAATTTATAAAAAAAATATCTGAAATCAAACAAACAAAACGGATTGTATCTCTCGTACGTGGTCGCGGCAGACGGCGGCGTCGAAATTTGAAATGTTAATAAATAACGAGTGATAAATCCATTTTATTTGTTTGATTTCAATGTGTTGTGCTCGTGTGAATCTTAGACTTTTAATTGTTTCTTTTCTATTATTTAAAAATGGCTATAACTTTTGAACGAGTGAAAATTCTGTAAATACATAATTTCAGTAATGCCTAATCTTTTATAGTTCCGGAAACAACACGACACTGATTAAGATATTATTTTGAAATGACCCTTCTATTCTAACTGAAACCACGACACATAAATATAAATCTATATTATAATTATTACAGGTATTTGGCGACTGGTTCAAAATTTTCACAAATAGCTGAAAATTTTAGGATTGGAAAATCGACTGTTCCAAGAATTATAGAAGATGTCTGCGATGCCTTGTGGACAGTATTACAACCTTTGGTTATGCCAGAACTTAATGAAAATGATTGGAAAAAAATTTCAAAGCAATTTGAAGAAATCTGGCAATTCAAAAACTGCGTCGGGGCCATTGATGGCAAGCATGTGTACATGTTTGCACCCCCAAAATCTGGGTCCTCATATTACTGTTATAAACACAGGTTTTCAACTGTAATGATGTGCGTAGCCGACGCTACCCGAAGAATAATTATGGTAGATATAGGTTCAATGGGAAGGTTCAGCGATGGTGGTATTTTTGCTGATAGTATATTCGGAATTCGTTTGAGAGAAAACAGACTAAATCTACCACAGCCACAACCCTTGTACCAAAATGGAGAACCTGTACCGTTTGTTTTTATTGGAGACGAAGCTTTCCCTTTGATGACTAACTTAATGAGACCATATCCACGCGATAATTTAAATAACGAAAAACGAACATACAATTATAGACTTTCAAGAGCTCGTCGTATTGTGGAAGCTACATTTGGTGTATTATCACGGAAATGGTACGTATACCGTAAAGAATTTGAATGTAAAATAGAAACAGTGGAAAAAGTGATAAAAGCAACGTGTGTTCTACACAACTTTTTAATTGACAAGATGCCTGGCTATCTAGATAATAATGAAACGGGTTTGGCCACGACTATGTTTAACGACACAAACGTGGAAAATCTATTATCGAATGACAATATGGATGCCTATCAAGTTCGAGAAAAATTCTGTAGTTATTTCAACAACGAGGGCGCCGTTCCATGGCAAGACACTCGTATTACAACATTACTTGAACGAAATACTTAATATAATAAATTGCACTTACCGTCAGATAATTGAGTTTCTTTCAAAACGTTCTCCCAAGCTGCATCTTTGACGTCAGTAAGTTTATAGGTATCTATTGATGTGTTCCATAGACATGGATATTTTTTTACTGATTCAATAAATTGTTCATCCATTACGTTTTATTTAAATTAACTAATTGTTTACGTTGAAAAATACAAACTGCACAAATTATTCACGATAAAAGCGTGTGCTCGCGCGCACGGTACTAGCAAGATGGCCGGCCGGCGCGCGCGCGGGGTTCTGCGGGTTGCTAGCGGGCGAGAGGGGGGAGGGTGACATCGCTCACTGCACGCCGCTCACATCTCTCGTCTCCACTGCGCGTCGTCCGCGCACAGCTCACATCTCCGCTTCCATCGCGACATACAAATATTACACATCTCCGCACAGCGATCTCCACTGAAGCTGAGCGGAGAGGAGACGTGTCAATAACTCAATTCTATTGGTTGTTTAAAAAACATCTCCTCTCCGCTCGTCTCGTCTCCGCTTTGGTGGAGTCCCGGCCTAATCCTCTACATCAACTATAACCGTGCTTAATTTCATACTCCTCCGTCTGCGGCAATTATCTTAAAAAGGATCACAAGTTTTTGCTTCATGTACTACTATATAAATTTAATTCGCTTTACTTTTTCCAGTATTGGTAAACGTTGTTGAATTGTGTAAACAATTTGCATACTTATATCATCTAGCTACACGTTAATGTAAATAATAAAAAATATGTAAAATGTTTTTGCCCCTTTCCGTCTCTAGGTAACTACGCGACCTAAAGACGCCCCATCTTTTGGGACCACTGATTTCTTGGCAACAAATGCCATTTTTCTTACAAACATAACCTTTTTAAACGACTTACTAAATAAATAAAGTTTTTAAAGCTCGGTTAATGTTTTCACTGTTTACTATTTGTATCCCGCGATTTTACTAACTTTTCAAAGTTTAGACATAACTTAAAATTATAATTTTTTTTCAATTGTAGAAAATGTTATCATTATTTATTTTCAATGTCCATTTCGTTTTTTTTTTTTTGCAAATATACATACATAATGGACAGACATAGGGAACTAGTTGTTTTGTATATACGGATTACATTAATAAAGGTCTAAGTCTGGGTTCTGATCACGCAACACCGAGGCTTTGACCGATAAAAGCCTTAAGTGTCGCAATGCGTCAGCGATTCTTTTACTTGGGGTTGAAGGGAAGAAAATTAATATTGATTTCTAATTTTTTGCTGTTATTTTCAGTAAAATTTCTGAAATTTTCAGGCAAATTATTTAGATCATTTATTATTTATGATATCCTTTTGTGGCTATAATGGTAATAGTGCCTATTCAGGCGAGTTGTAATTGGGGGTTTCTTGCCCTTGAAAGAGTCTTGAAAAAAGTGTATAGAGCAGTGATAGCCTAATGGTTGAAACTTGCCCTCTCGGTTGGGGGGTCTGAGGGTCAAACCCAGGCACGCACCACTGATTTTTCTAAATTATGTGCATAATAGAAATTATCACTGCTTTTCGGTGAAGAAAAACATCGTGAGGAAACCTACACACCGAGAGTTAGAAAAAAACTTCTCGGAGGTGTGTGAAGTCCACCAATTTGGACTTGACCAGCGCGGTGGTTTATGGCCTAGAACTCTCTCATTCTGAGAGAAGACCCGTGCCCAGCAGTGGGACAGTAATGGGTTGGCACCAAATAATCAAAAACGTCCATAAATATAATTTCCTTTGTTTCAGTGATAACGCTTCTTTAATATATTTTTTTTATTTATAAATATTATTAACAATCCGCCTTACACTTTTATTTTCTCGTGGGGGAAACCTTCAAAATGTACCTGACGCCGTGGGAGCGACGCAGGATAACCCTGCGTTGCTCGTGGGATTTTTACCGCACTAAACCCCCCTCTCCTCCCGGTAACCGTCCTCGGCGCTACAAAGAGGACTCCGGGATCTCCAAAGGAACGCAATCGGAATCCTCTGAGCGCGTTGCCTCATTGGGCCCCTCCCAGATGGGTGGCTGGGCCACCCGCTCCATCTAGTCTTTACGACGGTATGCGACCACACGTACCGCCGTCCATTTACCCATCCCATCTAATCTGAAACCTTTGAAATTTACTTTGGAAAAAAAGCGAAAATTACTTATAAAATGCATCAAGAAAAATATTTTATATTACTTGTAAGGATAAATAAGACAAGATCGCAAATAATCTATAGAACTACACCCAAAGAATAATAAATTTAATACAAAAAATATTACAAAACAAAGAGTATAAATTATTCCGACGTGAGTAATGGTCTCTTTGTGATATTATGTACATTGCCGTCACACAATTACATACTCAATTGTAATGTTACTCAGCGTGATATAATCGATTATGGAGTAAGTAAATATAGGTAAGACAAGTGCTTGCTTAAGTGGCTTCAATGTCAACTGTTTGGTATAAAGTGCTTTCCTACTTACCAATTAAATAAATAATGAATAAAATTTTCTTTATAATAAACATATTAAACCAAATAAACTATTTTTTTCTTTCTTTAATAACCACCGCCACCTCATAATTGTCCCACTGCTGGGCTCAAGTCTTCTCTCAGAATGCTCTATTATTCTGAAAGAAGATCCGCTTTAGGTCGTAGTCAACACGCGGACCAAGTGCGTTGTCGAAATTGTATTTTTATTAAATTTATTTCATTGCATTTATACAGCTCTCTCAGTCTCTCAATGTCTCTGATTATTATATTTTTATAAGCTACGTTAACTTATAAATATATGTATGATATATAGTACCTCTCTATAAAATATTACCGAACAAAGAATATAAATAATCCCGCGGTGAGTAATGGTCTCTTTGTGACATTATGTACATTACCGTCACACAATTACATACTCAATTGTAATGTTACTCAGCGTGATATAATCGATTATGGAGTAAGTAAATATAGGTAAGACAAGTGCTTGCTTAAGTGGCTTCAATGACAACTGTTTAGTGTAAAGTGCTTTGCCACTTACCGATGAAATTAATTATTAATGTTATAATTAGGTTTTGTATTTTTATTCCATTTTTGTACTAACGATAACAATCGTGGTCATTGCCCCCCATGAATATGCATCCCGAAGACTAAGATCATCATCTTGTATCATTGTCATTTAATTCCGATTATTACAAAATTTATAATGTTGTATTGCATGTCGTCGTCACTAGTAATTGTACTGGCGCCTAGAATTATAAGCAATATTATGTTTAATGTTAACCAACGTAATGGTGTACAGTGCGTTAGTGACCTTAAATAAATAAAAAAAAAAAGAAAAAAAAAGTGAGCTGCAACCACACCCTACCTCTGAAACGCGAGTGCTTCCTGAATTATTTTTGAATTAAACAGATTGATGCACGTCCATAGCTGTGCGTATTATGTAAGAGTATACCCTCATCTCATTACTGTCTCGCTCCAGGGTACAAGTACCCTCAGAATGAGAGAGTTTTAGGCCATAGTCCACCTAGGTCAAGTGGAAATTGCTAGACGCCTTACACCGTTAAATTTTTTTAAGATCTCTCAGGTTTATAGGTTTCCTTACGATGTTTTCCGTCATTATAAAGCAGTGATCATTAATTTTATATAATGCACACCATTTTAAATCAGTGGTGCGTTCCTGGGATTCAAACCCCAGACTCTCGATTGAGTGACCGAGTTTAACCATTGGCTGCACTACTTAGTGATAAATTATGAATCAAATAATCAAGTTAATGAACGTGTGGTGCGTATAGTGTATAATGTATCCATATGTATGTTGTGTCTGATCTACATATTTAATAATGTAGCGCGAGATAGGGTGTTGCATGGGTATATGGTAATAATATATTTTTTTTATAATTTTTTTGTTTATTTTTTTATTTCAGTCACAAAATCCACAGCTCTTAGTTCAATGGGTTATAAGTCATGGGTTACAAGTATTACAGCCAAAACGGATTTACATTTTATACAAATAATAATAATAAAACGTTAATTACCAGAACTGTTTATATTATACAGAAATTTAGATAGGCAAAAGTAATCGACACCGCCTTGTTAAATCGTAATCAGTGATTCGAATAGCGCTGTTTATGCTCCGATACCATATTCCCTGAGGTGTTAGCGGGATAGGAAAATCGCCAGGCCCTGAGGTTTCATCTGGGACATGAGATCCGAGTATGCGTGTGTATATCTGTATGAGCCTATAAAAGGGTATAGGGGTATAAATTGGTAACTTGTTATTACCTAACATTAAAGAACACCTTTAATTGTAGATATTGCATATAGGCGGGTTTTAAAATTTTTAGTAGATTTGATGTTTAAAGATCATCATCACTTTCATTCCTCGGAGAGCTCATTAACAGTATGATTAAAACACACTTTCTACACTCACAGCCACACACTAGGATTTTCTCCTGTGTCGTGGGTACCATGGACACACACAAGACGAATACACAAACACACAGACCTAGAACATGAATCTAAACTCATAAATCAGATACCTGACTGGCCGGGCATCGAACAGGGGACCCATTGCGCGTCGGACCGGTATGGTAACCACTTCGCCACGCGGGTCGTCTAATTAAAAGCTAAGATCATTTTAGAAATCTATGGCGTGTCTTTGGGATTCGGTCCCTCAACTGAGAGGTCTGTTTTCTCCCATTACGCTATCATTGCTCATTAATATTTTCTCATTAACTCAATCTTACATCGATAAATAAAATCAAATTAAATTAAGCCAATCAATCAAATGTACTACACCCGCAATACAAATTAACCTTGTGTAAACTTCTGTGTTTGCGTAGTTGCTGAAACTCTTAAATATATAATAACAGGTGTGTAAATATATGCAATAGTTGAGTAAGCCAATTACATATTAACGGCTTTTGTTCATTATTTATTGGTTAACATCGGAAGGTTACCAATTCAGTATCCAATACCTATTTTTTTATATAATATTGAAGTACCAATGTCGTGCAGTCCACCTGATGGTAAATGGCCATTGCTGACCATGGTCACCTGTGATCAACGCCAGATAGGATCAGTTATAAGAGGTAGTAACGTAATTATTTGTCACAGGTTACTACCCCTCATGACTGAGTTGGAAAACCTCGGATAAAAGAAGAAACCAAGATGGTTCGTACGTATATCGTTTTCAGGTGGAAGAACCAGTGTAGTTTGACCGGGAAAGTACCACTGCCACACCTATTTCTAACATTAAGCATTTTTTTGCGTATCGATGGAAGGGTGTGGTTGCCAGCACACTTTCACACGAGGCGACCATCATAGTCCTCGGGAGTAGCAACGCATCTGTGTTTGACTTTAAATAGAACCCATGTTCTGTATGAAGTTGATTACAGGTGTCCATGAGCGGCAGTGACCACTTACCATTAGGTGGACTGCATGCTCGTTTGCTACTTCAGTCAAATAAAAAAATATATATATATACAAGCTCTTTAAAATTTTAATGCAGTTTTTTTTAGTAGATACAGTGATTCAAAAGGAAGGCTTTTATGTATAATAGGTACATCCATTATGTAGTGGAGGAACACTGATCATTTTAGATTTTTGACTTTTAACCGAAGCGAAGTTCACCGGGTCAACTAGTCTCATATAAATGTGTTCATCAATTCATTACCGCGAGTATTTATATTTATTGATCTGAGGAGTTTAATTTCTCGCAGTTTCTACACACACTGTCTTGAAGGTCAAAGCTGAGCCGTTACGACCACGTTTTACTTGACTAGGTCACGGTTGGAAACTAGTTGTCGCTCTTGACAATATAGTCGGACCATACTGATTATACTTGTTATCAGATAAAAGTTTTACAGCCGGTTAAGCGATTCCCATTAGCTTGTTTCGAACTGATAAAAGATAGAGCCCGTTTGGGTACAACTGCGACGTAGGTAATTTCTGCTTTAGAATAGTGTTCATGCATATTTTCAATAGATGTGCAACGTAGCTCAGCGATGTGGAAAAACCATGATGTGAAGTTCAGCTAAAATACGCTAAGTGCGGGAAATATAATGTCATACGGTTTGCGATATTCCATATTATAAAAACATAGGAAAAACATTTGCTGGTGGTAGAACCAGTGTAAGTACGACCGGGGAAGTACCATCGCCACACCTATTTCTAGCGTGAAGCATTTTTTGGGTTTTGATTTATGTGAGGCGACCATCATAGTCCTCGGGAGTGGCAACGCATCCGTGATGACTTCTGATAGAGCCCGTGTTCTATGTGAAGTTGCTTACAGATTTTCTATCGGACGAGTAGGGTTTCATTCCTAACCGTCAAGAAGACAAGATTCACTATGAAAGTGAATCTTGTCTTTTCAGAACAGTATCACTTCTGTGGTCTAAAATTTGACACTGAAATTACTTCTTAACACTTAACAATAAGTTCACGACTCGCTGTCCGAAAACGTCACCGATTGCTCATTTTTTCATAAAAAGTTTCATTATGGTCATTGACTTAGGTACAACCCATTATTGTCCCACTGCTGGGCATGCGTCTTCTCTCATAATGAGAGAGTTTTAGGCCATAGTCCACCACGCTGGCCAAACCTTTTTTTTTAAACATATCTCGGGTGTGTAGGTTTCCTCACGATGTTTTCCTTCACCGAAAAGCAGGAATAATTAATTTCTAATACGCACATAAATCAGTGGCCTGGGTTTGAATCTCGGACCGCCCGATTGAGAGGGCAAGTTTCAACCATTAGGCTATCACTGCTCTACGTAGAGCTATTACGGAGCTAACCACTCAACCAGAGACTCAGATTCATCCGCACCGCTTGAGTAATCATAACTTCATTCACTTTCTTAAAACTCTTAGAATAATTTGATCGTTATTTCGTAAGCCAAATGTCGCATACAAGTATGTCATGTAATGCAGTAATGGCCATCATTATAGTTCGATTTTGTAGCAATTTCTTCACCTACACTCACACTTTCATATGGGGGTGACCACTTTAGTCTTGCAAGGTAAAACGTAAATGTTTCGACCGTGGAGGTGCCACCGCCACATCTATTCATAGTCGGACGGCAGTATCGATACATAAACGTGCAAAAAATGGTTCTGGATTTCTTTTTTTATCTGATTGAAGTGGCAAACGAGCATGCAGTCCAACTGATGGTAAGTGGTCACTGCCGCCCATGGACATCTGTAAGCAACTTCAAATAGAATATGGATTATATCTGAAGTCAATCACAGATGCGTTGCCACTCCCTAGGATCCCTCCTCTGATGGTCGCCTCATATTAAAGTGGCACACTTTTATATGAGGCGACCATCACAGTCCTGCCATTTAGACGCTTGTCAAGTCGAACATAGCATCCGACACCCCGTTCTAGAAAAGATCGGACGGTATTAATGTTAGACCGGTATTGTACCTGCTCTGCCACCCAGGTCACCTGTTTTATTATGCAAATTGTAAAACAATTCTATCTCAAAATGCAGGCGGAGTGGTTATACTAGTTACGAATGTTAAAACAGCTGTATGAACATGTCGACCATGATCGTTTAATTTGGGCATCATTTTCCTGTTAACTTAATAAAAAGTTTGTGTCTATATCTTTTCAATATTTATATACCTTTTTTTTTATTTGACTGAAGTAGCAAACGAGCATGCAGTCCACCTGATGGTAAGTGGTCACTGCCGCCCATGGACACCTGTAATCAACTTCATACAGAACATGGGTTCCATCTGAAGTCAATCACAGATGTGTTGCCACTTCGGAGGACTATGATGGTCACCTCATGTGAAAGTGTGCCGGCAACCACACCCTTCTATCGAAACGCAAGAAATGCTTCACGCTAGAAATAGGTGTGGTGGTGGTACTTCTCCGGTCGAACTACACTGGTTCTACCACCTTGAATACTACGTCATTCTACGTCAAAGGTATATACTATTTATATACCTTTGACGTAATGAACCCAGCAAAATAAATGCTTAATTTGGCGGATGGTATTTCGAATGGATTTCGTTCTTCTGATGTTAAGCCGTTAATTGTAATTTTCTTGTCGTCAACCTATTATTGCCCCATAGGCCCACAGCTGGGTCTTCTCTCTATAAGAGAGTTTTAGATCATAGTCCACCGCACTGGCTAAGTGCAAATTGGTAGACTTTCCACACCCCTGAGAACTTTTTTTAAAAAACTTCAGGTGTGCAGATTTCCTTATGATACTCTCCTTCACAGTAAACTGATTTATTTTAAAGAAAGTGATGATTAATTTCTCATCAAATCAAATCATAAAAATCAATTAAAAATAGTGTTTAAATTCAAAATGCGTGTTAAAAACTCAGGATTCAGATACGGGACCCTTGATCGTGATATCGGTATTAACCATTATCACTGAATTTAATCCTTGTGGTATTAATTAAATATTGCCTAAAGTCTTATTAACAACTTTTGCCGCCACGCAAAAGTTTTTTATAAGACTACGCAACGCCTACATCTCATAACTTCCCTTACAAATCCGCATCGACGTAGTAAGTTGATACTCTATGCCTCCCACAGTTATAAGGAGAGACCTGTCCACATCAATAAACTATAAACAGTGTTACAACCTATAACCATTAAACGCATGTCTCGTTAAGCTAGAAAGTTTTATGTTTGGTAATTCTAGGATATTCCTATCTTGTAATCAGACTTTCCCCAGGGCTGTTTGCCAACTGATATTTTCTAGTGCCGGTGATATCTGGGTAATTCAATCACGGTTCAAGTAGAAAGAAGTGATGACTACCGTTTACTTGTAAATATACTAAGTGTAATCAAATTCATGAAAAAACATATAAAGAATACACAAACATCCAGACTCAGTACAAGAATCTAAACTCATCATTCAGACTTTAAAACGACTCAGTTATGAGGTTGACATAGGCTATATGATTTTTAAATATGGCGGCTGTACACATACTTGTACAAAAAACAACATTATGTAGCTGAATCAGATTTTACAGTAATAAATAGTGTATGTATGTATGTTCATCGACCCTGGATCAGAATAGTGCTACTTTACCCCCTGTCTGTCGTGAGCGACTAAAAGGCGCTTCCGAGGTTGCGGGTGACTCGTGGGAGCTCAAACCGTTCGGCCAGGCGACCATGGGAAGGACGGCGGGATGTGTCGCATACCGTTTTAAATACCAGACAGAGCGGTGGGCCCGCCCGCTCACCTGGGAGGAGCCCGATGGGGCAACGCGTTCAGAGGATTCCGGTTGCGTTCCTTTGGAGAATCCTGAGTTCTCTTTGAAGCGTTGAGGACGGCCAACGGGGGAGTTTTAGTGCGGTAAAAATCCCACATTACCCTGCGTCGCTTCCACGGCGTCGGGTACCTTTTAAAGTTTTCCCCCTCGAGAACAAAAATGTTGTACATTAAGTTGTTGTCGTTCAAACAACAACCTTTGAGGATCCCGCGACAAATCACAAGGATACATACGTACATTATAGTAATCTGAACCACTAGTAATTCATTGCAGTAAAATCCGATTTCACTTAAATCGAAAGTGAAACTATGGGAAAAGTCTGACACCGTGACGTTTAACCCCTTTAATTAGACTTTCCATTGCAATAGAAATAAGTGTACCGATTAATCGATCGGATTCTATCGATAATCGATTTTGAATAATAATTATTAGAGGAAGAGAAAATTATTCATTTAAATTAGATACTTTATCCTTACTAATATTATTATCCTTCCTATTATAAACTAAGTAAATGTAAGTTTGTTTCTTACTCTTTCACGCAAAAACTACCAGACGAATTTCGCTGAAATTATACATAGTTTACTTACACAAACATAGTTTTTGACCTAGATTAAAACATAGGGTGGTCAATACCATGGTAGATATGACCAAAGCGGGCGAAGCCGCTGAATTTATTTTGAAAATTAAAACCCTTCTTGTGTTCAGTGTTTCTAAGTGTACTTTGATAAGGCAATGAATGATAATCTAGAAATGCGAGGACATGCATATTTTTTCCATCTTATTAAGTAGCAAACGAGCATAGTCCACCTGACGCTAACTGGTCACTATAGTTTTATCTAAAATCATCTGTAATCAACCACTAGGTTAGTGCCAATAGAGTTGCTTACAACTTTAAGTTTTTTTTTTAGTTGCTAGTCTTAAGGACTAAGGTCCTAAGACTACCAACGCACCTGTTTGTTCTCAAGTATGCGCCTCTTACCACAACCTTCAGAACACAGCATTGTAGCGCTTTACTATCTTATTATAAATCAGAAATAAGTAGTATTCTAAGTCTACCATAATATATTATTCGTTTTATAAGTATTCGTTTTAAATGTTAAGAATACAGTTCATAATTATTAATTGTCCTTTATTAAAAAAAACACCGGCAAAGTGTAAGTAAGACTCATGCACGAAATCATTTCATTATCTATACAAAACGACAAAAAAGTCAGGTTTGTTGTGTGGGAGCCATCGTTATATATTTATTTGAATCTGTTTTAGTAGCATAATGACAATAGAAATACTTGTTGAAGGTGGTAGAACCAGTGTAGTTCGACCGGGGAAGTACCACCGCCTAGTATTTCTAGCGTGCAGCATTTCTTGCGTTTCGATAGGAGGGTGTGGTTGCCGGCACACTTTTACATGAGGCGACCATCATAGTCCTCGGGAGTAGCAATGCATCTGTGTTTGACTTCAGATAGAACCCATGTTCTCTATGAAGTTGATTACAGTGACCACTTACCATCAGGTGGACTGCATGCTCGTTTGCTACTTCAGACAAATAAAAAAACTTCACTTGTACAAATTTCAACTGTCTAGCTATCACATTTCAGGAGATACAGCCTGATGACAGACAGACCGACGGCTGAGTCTTAATAATAGGGTTCCGTTTTTACCCTTTGGCTACGGAACCATACAAATAAACGAAGTAATCGATAACAGGATGTATATTGTGATGAAGTAAGACACTAATACCCAGAAATCAATAAATTTCAATAGGTTAATGACAGCATCATATAATGTCTTGCGAAACTTATATCAATAGAAAATAATGATCCTCAAGTTATATGAAATATGAAGTATCATAACAATAAACTTCAGCGTTCGATTTCAAAACTGAAAAGTGAGAGAAGTCTGGGCGAATTGTGCAATATACATGGTCACGTACTGCTGAGCGGAGTTTTTTATACTTAACGACGTGTCTTACGACGCTCGACGCGATAGAAACATCGTTATGTTAAGTGTTTAGGTGTAAAGAATCTTTAATCTCAAAATATGTAGGTTCATCACTTACATTTGAATAATTAATTGAAAATAGCCTAATATATACGAGTATTCGTCGCTTCACACAAAATGGGCCACGATACGATCCATTTACTTTACAATAAAGAGGTTCCTACATCCGACATCTATATATAAGTGAACACTTTTTTACTTATTTTATTAAATAAAAATACTTTTCAACTGGCAAGCATATCGTTTGCGTTCCTTTCTACTGTGATTCTTAGAGCATAAAACAAAAACATTTATACTTCGTATCCGTCGTGTTACGTGTCGTAGAGAGTAATAAGCACTTTATCATTATTAAATAATATTTAAGTGCCTTCGAATTGACTACGTGAAAGGAAGGTCTCTGAAACATTAGTACAGCTATAGAAGGTTCGAGACGAATGAATATGATGGAAGATACACATACAAGCTTTCTACACTTATAGCCCCACACAAGGATGTTTTTCTGTATCATGGGTACCATGGACACTCACAAGACTAATACACAAACACCCAGACCAGGAACATGAATCTAAACCCATCAATTAGATACCTGTCTGGCCGGGAATCGAACCCGGAACCCATTGCGCGTCAGACCGGTATGGTAACCGCTTCGCCACGCGGGTCGTCTTAGTTGGTAGTAAGATGGTAG
Source organism: Spicauda simplicius (assembly GCA_949699795.1). Classification (NCBI taxonomy): domain Eukaryota; kingdom Metazoa; phylum Arthropoda; class Insecta; order Lepidoptera; family Hesperiidae; genus Spicauda; species Spicauda simplicius. The sequence goes on from OX453066.1 coordinate 4,118,511, forward strand.
TATTAGTTGAAATTCATGCTCGTTTTTCTACAAAGGGCGGTTTTGAGGGCCACTGTTGTACATACGCTTTCCTTAGAGTTTGATTACATTTTATGATGTTTATTTTACAACAGAAAGACGTTGCTGCCTATTTTCTGGATTTTGTCCCTTAGTTGCCTCATATAAAGGTAATATATAAAAGAATATGCATGAGAAGTGCGAAAATAATGCTATTTTCTCTTTCTCTCTTACCTATTCTTATCTTTTATATTAATTCCTTTACATTTTTTGTACCGCCTTCAATTTTCTCTGCACTTCCCTAAGGATGACTGACAGAAAATGCTATCAAGCATTTAAGTCCGCCTTTTGTCCATTATTTTTTTATGGTCAATAAAGATTTAATAAATAAAATAGATAAATATTTTCAAGCCACCACAGGGCAAAGACAGTCTTATATGATTTTAGACTACTATTATCGCGGAATTGACACATTATAATACTGAACGGGTACTCACGATATGCGGCAACTGGGTCGAAATATCGGCAAAATGAATTCTATAAGAATTCATAAACCGCATATCGTGAGTACCCGTTAAGTATTATAAAGACAGTCTTGTTGGCTTCTTCTATATCATAAAAATATGTTTAGATTGTAGTTAAGATTAAATCGCACCAAAATATTGGGACACACATGTATCGAAGAACATTACCTTTCCTCTGACACAGTAAAGTAAGAATAATAGGAGTGAAGGTGGTAGAACCAGTGTAGTTCGACCGGGGAAGTACCACCGCCACACCTATTTCTAGCGTGAAGCATTACTTGCGTTTCGATAGAAGGGTGTGGTTGCCGGCACACTTTTACATGAGGCGACCATCATAGTCCTCGGGAGTAGCAACGCATCTGTGTTTGACTTCAGATAGAACCCATGTTCTGTATGAAGTTGATTACAGATGTCCATGAGCGGCAGTAACCACTTACCATCAGGTGGACTGCACGCTCGTTTGCTACTTCAGTCAAATATAAAAAAAAAAAAAAAAAAAAAAAAAAAAGTAAGATAAAAAAAAGTAATGGAATATTTTACAGTGTTGCAAAATAATAATCGATACTCCCACTCCACTCTTCAAGGTTAAGTTTACACTGACAAAGACCTGTGACTTGCAGATCTACGTCTTTGTAGACGCGAACAAATTAATTATCGTACATGCTACAACAAAATTTACGACAAATATTTTTTGTTTCAAAATATGACTCATTAGGTCCCATTCCGTACATTTGTTGTTAGATTTAAGGAAAAATAATCTGTAAGTCCAATAAAATCATTAAAAAGTATTAAGTTGATGTTCAATACTTTGTATCAGCATATAGATAAATAGAACACGGCCCGCGTGGCGGAGCGGTTACCATACCGGTCTGACGCGCAATGGGTCCAGGGTTTGATTCCCGACCAGACAGGTATCTGAATAGATTCATGTTCTGGGTCTGGGTGTTTGTGTATTCGTCTTATGTGTGTCCATGGTACCCACGACACAGGAGTAAATCCTGGTGTGGGGCTATGAGTGCAGAAAGCGCGCGCGTGTGTGTGTATAAATAGAACTATAAAAACATTTTAGAATTTTAACCAAATATTCACAAAAAGGAGTTGGTTTTCAATTTGTGTAATGCTAAAATTAATCGACGGCCTCTTATTATTCTCAATTCTTTGTTTAAATAATAAATTACTGCTAACCGGATGTCGCTTTGAAGGCCTTGGTAGCCTATTTAAAGGACTTTGGGTCTATAACATAGCTTTAGCTTGTATGTACAGTCAGCAGCAAATAGTTAGTGGCATTCAAACTGTCCACATTGTCAGATATAACCAAAGTGCTGACTGTACTCGGTAAGTCATGAAATACTAAATAGCTATTCTTTAGTGACGATCTGCTTGGCGGAGCGGTTACCATACCAGTCTGACGCGCAATGGGTCCCGGGTTCGATTCCCGGCCAGTCACGTACGAGTATCTCAATGATGAGTTTAGATCCATATTCTCGCTCTGGTTGTTTGTGTATTCGTCTTTTGTGTATCATGGCACCCACGAGACAGGAGAAAATCCTAGTGTGGGGCTATGAGTGCGTTTATGCTCTCTGAGAGAGCGTGTTTATTTTTCTCAGCCTTAATCGAATAGAAGTATTAAAACCGAATTCATGAGAAGAAAGAGTTTTTAAATTCGTCTGTATAAAATACTAAAATTAATCGACGGTTTCTTATTGTTCCCATTTCTTTGTGTAAATAATAGATTACTGTTTATCGGATGCCGCTGTAAAATCTTTAGTAGTCTATACAAAGGATTTTGGATGAGAAACAAAGCTTTAGTTTGTCCACAAATGTAAGTTGTATAATACTAAATACCTATATTTTCTTTTTCAGGTACAAATTACGACTTCTACAGATTCAGTACTATTGTGAAAGTGACGTGAGTAAGTAAAATAAATATGGCTTATGGTCATTAATTATATACAAGCTTAGTCTACACATGGTTATATAGTAAAAAAGTGTGATGTAACCTGAGTTGCGTTAATTCTAAGTTTTTATGTTTTATTATCCTAATACATATAAAATGCACTTGCAATAATAAAATGAACATTTTAATTGAGTTTCATAATTTATTTTTTTGCTTTTTACAATACTATATTTTTATAAGCAATTCTTATGATTTAATTACGCAATTTACAACGGATCTTGTATCGCTATTGTTGACTTTCGTAGTTTTTTTTCACCGTTTATAATACAATATTTTATTAACAAATCTAATGATATAATTATACAATTTACAACGAATTTTGTAATGTGATTGTTAATTTGCTTTTCGGTGAAGGAAAACATCTTAAGGAAACCTACACCTACCCTAGAGTTCTTTTTAAAAAAAAGTTCATCAATTCGCACTTGGCCAGCGCGGTGGTCTATGGCCTAAACTCTCTCATTCCGAGAGAAGACCCATATCCAGCAGAGGGACGATAATAGGTTGGTGACGAATTGTAAATTGCGTTTTAGAACCTCATTGATACAAGCCATTTCTACGTGTTCTTTGATCAATATTCCAATGTCAATAGAATGAGCTATGCAAGAGCGTACAATTAATGAAATGAAACAATAGTGTAATTACTTTTTACGACCACAAACCCGTTTCCCAACTTCCCACGCCTTGTTATATTTTCTCGAACGAGATCTCCGTACAAAACATAAATTCTCGTAAAGAGGCTCTCGAAAAGTGGCTTCTGTGTAGGCGTATTGTTCATTGTTATGAGTTTACCTTTTTACATTTGTTCAGAAAAATACAATATTGTTAAATGGCAAATGTCAGGAAAATAGCCCACGCCGACGTGCCGTGGAAATACCATCGGTGAAGCCGTGGGCAGGTTAAATTGAAAACGATGCGGCCATCTTCTTAGGGGTGGAAAGCAAAATATACTTCAGTTAGAACTTCTTTTTATGTGAAGTCAATTATGCAGGGTGTAATCGTTAAGTGTGTACAGGTGATATAACTTAACATCAGGTAAGATCGCGGCCAAACGTTGGCCTTTAATACGATAAAAAAATAATTGTTTTTTTTTTCATTTACCGTAACGGTGATCGATAAATTTCATGTAAAACTTTAGAACATATTATTTTTCTATTCATTCTATTTTTAACAAAAAACCTTTTTTTTGTTAAATGTCACTTTGCGGTTAAAGCACGCTATGGTATGTATATCAACTTCATATCAATGTGTAGCATGTGATATATATCTGTGAAAATAATAACTAATTAAAGAAAAACGTTATATAAAAAGTGAGATATTAGATATGCAATCTTAACCTAGTTGTTAATATTTAACACGCCTAATACAAAAATTACCGGACCGAAAAGTTAACGAAAAATGAAAGTAATTCGGTGGTATTTTTAAAAAGCGTAATGTTGGTTCGGTTGTATGTTGATTTAATACAGAATATAAACTAAAATAGAAACATTTCTAGTTGTATCTTACTCGTTTTATATGACGTGTCCTTAAGTACATACAAATGCATATTTGCCTAAAAAATGTTCTAAGCTATTGCTTTTATGCGCGGTAACCGAATCAACGAAATTCCGTAACGAAAAAAACCTAACACCCCCCACTTCGCCTACCATGTAGCGCGCCAGAGCGTTCGATTAACGTGTATGTATATGGTACGACAGTACGAAGCTGACGTTTTTTTTTTATATTTGGAGGCTCCAATGAGAATGGAGGATCTTATCAAAGCCAGGTGACCTTGGACTGTTAATTGATATTACCAATGTGCCTCTACAAAAACAATAACTTGTTATGACAGAATCCACTGTGCATTGAACTTTTAAATATACCTTGCTAATTATAAAATAATATTGGTACTATATTTGTCTTATTATAAATTTAGATACCTACGACTTTAGACCTGGAGAGGAACGGTGAAGAGCCTAGAAAAAATTGCGATTTAGACTGATTTCGCTGATTTGAGTTTTTCTAAAGTAGGGGACCATTTTTCATTGACGTATTTAAAACACATTATTTTCGGAGAAACAAAAATCCCTAACCCCCACTATTCTTAACTCATTAATCATTTTGGGGGAGGCGCTACTATATATGATCTTTAAAGTGGACTATGTAAAGTGAGTTAAGAAGCCATGGACTGCATTTACGAACTTACATCATCAGTGTTAATTTAATATTATGCACGACACAAGAGTTTAAGCTATAATTGGGTACCCGATTAAGAAATTATAATGTTTAACTAGCTCTCGAAAATAGAATACTCTAAAATCTTACGTAAATGTTAAGTACCATAATTTAAATATTCAAGTCGTGCAAAACTTAAATGGAAGTTTGGCTATGAATTTTTATACGCGCTCTAATATACTTGTCCGATAGTAAGTTGAAAACGATAAAGTAATATCATACTAATATTATAAAGGCGAAAGTTTGTGAGTGTGTTTGTTACTTCTTTACGTCTGAACGGCTGGAGCGATTTTCTTAAAATATGCTAGGGAGTTAGCTGACACTCTGGATTAACATATCTATAGGCTAGTTTTTACTGTAGAAAAATATCTTATTCCCACGAGACAATTGATACATCGATTTTTTTAACGCGGGCAAAGCTGCGGGGTGCAGCTTTATTTTGTTCTCGGGGGGAATCCTTCAAAAGGTACCCGACGCAGGCTTATGTGGGATTTTTACCGCATTACGGTATTTATTTTTACGGGGGTACCCCCCCGGTGGCCGTCCTCGGCTCTATAAAGAGGACTCCGAGACCTCCAATGGACCACAGCCGGAATCCTCTCAGCGCGTTGCCCCATCGGGCTCCTCCCAGATGGGCGGGTGAGTCCACCGCCCCGTCTAGTCTTTACGGCGGTATGCGACTATACATACCGCCGTCCTTCCCGGGATTGCCTGACCGAACGGTTCAAGCTCCCACTCTAGCCGCCTGCAACCTCGGAAGCCCCTTTTAGTCGCCTCTTACGAAAGGCACATACTTTCGTTACCACTTTATTAGGTAGTTACTTAGTTTATCCACTCGCATCAAGTTATATATTTCGACTAGCTGACCCTGACTTCGTTCCGCCTAAAAGTGAAAATGTAAAAATTATCAGTGTTCCTCCACTACATTATACATGTATAATACATAAACACCCTCCTCTTGAATCACTCTATCTATTAAGAAACTGCATTAATATCCATAGCGTAGTTTTAAAGATCTAAGCATACATAGGGACAGACAGCGGGAAGCGGCTATGTTTCATACTATGTAGTGATACGACATATACCTTACACACTTGCCTGCGATTTTCGTATGTGACCCAGTTGCAGCTCCACATTCTGGGTCAACATTCGTTAGCGTCTAACACGGTGGTACTGAAATGTCTGACAGATACTCAAGACATACTGCACATATCTTGCCTTGATTAAAATAGATAGTGCAAAATTTTTGGATTTTCGGTAAGTTGCCTAATTCTGCGGTCTTGCGTGTTTGGGTCAGGTTCTACATAGTATAAAGTATGATATGTTCTTATGTAGGCTATAAACTATCAGTGTACCAAATTTAGATCAACTGCAATAAGTAGTTTTTATATAAAAGAGTTATATCCATAATTTGTTACAAAATTTCGCCTTTTTATTATTAGTTAGATAGGGACCCGAAAAACTTTGGAAAGATTAGGCCGATTCCTGTATTCAGAGAAGAATATCCATTTTATGGAAAACTTCCCTACGGCTTTCAACAATAATTAACAACGTCGAACCCTGGACCCATGTTCGGGACTGACGAGCCCCCGGCTTAACATGTCTTCCGAATCACGGACCTGCATGCTAAATTTTGTAGGTAATTTAAATGTGGCGAAATTTGACATTTAAAAATGGCGGCCTATTGATATCCTACGTAGTTAAATTTCATTTCATTTGGTATGCAGTGATATCATTTGATATGCAGCATATGATTGATGCAAGCTTAATGACATAGCTCTCAAAATTATTAAGTTGAAGTGGTCGGCCATTTCACTCGAAAACCCGATAAAATCGGTGGGGATGAATGGTTCTCGAGTGGTGGCGACGATTATGCAAATGCTACCTTCCAGGTAGACCCTTGACCTGAAGAAGACAGTGGAAAAACGCTGAATTCTGACGGCGTAGGACTGGTTGGTGTGGCGTTATTTAGGGGAGGCCTATGTCCAGCAGTGGAACTCAAAAAGCGGATGGATGGTGCATTAATAAAATTGACATCTAATATATAAAATTCTCGTGTCACAGTTTTTGTTGCCATACTCCTCCGAAACGGCTTGACCGATTTTTACCAAATTTTATATGCTTATTCAGTAGGTCTGAGAATCGGCCAACATCTATTTTTCATACCACTTAAGGGTTGTCCACCCTTAACATTTTTTTTATTTTTTATATGCCAAAACAACGTTTGTCGGGACAGCTAGTAATTTCTAAAGTACTACAAATTTTTACAGCATCATGACATAGCAATGCTAATAAGTGCTGTGTGTCTAGAAAATAATATTTAATTTATTCCTACATTAATATGGAATCGTTAAAAGGTCGAGCCGAGTATTAATTAGCGCAATACACATCTGTTACTTTGTCATTGATGTGTGCAGCTCGTTAGAAGGCAATTGATTTAATGAAGGTATGTATGTCCTTCGATATGTAATGTAAAGGATAATAAATTGATAATTAATAATACACGCTCATATAGAAATTATATGTTAAGAAATAAATATATACCTGTGTGACTTTACTTTAGGAATTCTTTCAGAAGAACTCTATTCAAAAGTAGCTGATAGTGATTGCACTGTTTCTTATCTGAAGGTTAGGATTGACTCTTAAACCTTTAACAATTATAGCTTTCTACACTTACACCACTGTGCAACAATTCGTACTTGGCCAGCGCGGTGGACTATAGCCTAAAACTCTCTCATTCTGAGAGAAGGCTTGTGCCCACCAGCGGGACTATAATGGGTTTTTACTTCACACTTACACCCCCACACTAGAATTTCTCATTGATACATACAAAGACGAATATAATCAAATCCAGAGCAGAAATCAGTCATTTATCGAACCCGGAACCCGCTCAGGTCGTGTCGGTAATCCTCTTTCCGATTACATAGCCTCGAAAATATTACGTTATCCCTTATCATCCTTTTTACTAAGTTCAGAAGAACGATTATTTGTAATATAAGGATTTTTCTAGCTCTTCTAGCTCAAATTTTCTAGCTTTAGCTTTTCTAGCTTTTCTAGCTCAAATTAGTTACATTTTTATTGCTAGACGGTACACTCTGTTGTTACAGGCAGATGTATATATTTAAGTCAATTCCGACATTTTGAGTTAGGTCCCTTTTTTACTGTCCAATTTTCAATTGTTTTGGTTTGTTTTTTCTTTGTAATACTCTTTGTTTCCTTTATTTTTTATATTATTAGATAATGACAATATAATTATGTTAGCTCCAGTACCCTGCTTTACATTTGACTTAAAAGGCCTATTTGGAAAGATATGCTTCAGCAATGCATCGACATTCGAATTCGTAGTGGTATTTCCACATTACATACACTTTACACAAACAAACATTCGGACACCTCCCTTTTTAGGAACAGTTAAACAGAGAGTAAACAACAGAACGTCATGAAATTGCTCTAACCAGAGAAAGTGGCAGGACCACAGTTCATACTTTCCCACAGTTAATATATTGTATTGTAGCTCGTGAACTCGAGAATTATAACGCTTATATAAAATGAAAACATACGTATCGATACTCTGTTATGAGTGCCTAGTTCTGTTCAGTTGAATTTGAAGTAATTATTATATTTACGCTTTTAAATTGAATAATTTATGAAGTCTGCAGTATATTGTATTGCACGAACATGTTTGTTATTTTCTTTTACTTTGTAAATGTAAATTACTTTTACTTATATGAAAGCTGTCTCCACGACCTCATATATAACATACTTTGTTAAAATGATACCTAACATGATATATATTTTATTTAGATTAGTAAGATTAAAGAATAAGAATAATAGCTTGAATAATAGATATTGAAACTTCGATCTTACTACCAAAAAAATGTAATAACAAATGAGAATAGCCATCAAATGATTAAGAAGAAGCAAAAATATCTATCGGATAGTAAATGATCACTGCCGCTCGCGGAAATATGCAACATTCATAATGTATTATATGATTATGATTTAAGAAAAAATGTATATTGGCAAAAATAATAATTCTAAAAGAATTTAAAAACCGTATATCGTGAGTACCCGTTAAGTAATTAAATTCATCTTAATGTAGTCCATATCCACCTGTAACCTGAAAACCTGACATCAAAAATAGATGAAGTTTTAGTAGCGAAACTGTCGTCTGAAAGTAACAACAATATGGTAACATAATTGTTTACCCTGAGGTTCTAATTCGATATATACACCTTGCGTCATTAGGTGCCTAATGTCTGTCGGAGAAAGCAGTTATAAACAATCTAGCGTGCTCTCCTGTTCCGTTCTGGCGGGTCACAGCGTTTTAGTACTTGCGGAAGGAACGGTGATATATGAACTGAGTTAACGCCACAGTTTATGTAAGAAATATACGAATATCGCGTGTTGGAGGAAATATTTCAAGTGGTAGTAATAAATTGTAAAAGTAACGGAAAAATTGTTTCAAGTGACATTATCGATTGTAGAAATAATTGTGTCTAAGATCTTATTGATTCACTTTAAAAATAAAACCTCAACATAGAAGCTTAGTTCTATAAAATCATTAAGGTTGGAAAAGGATATTTATAAAATATGACTAAAATTGCAAAGTAGGTACATTACAAGATTGGCAAACGAGCATGCAATCCACCTGATAGTAAGTGGTCACGCCTATGGACATCTGTAAGCAACTTCAAATAGGACATCCTATCTGAAGTCAATCACTGATGCGTTGCCACTCCCGACGGCTGTGATGGTCGCCTCACATAAAAGTGTGCCGGCAACCGCACGCTTCCACCGAGACGCAAAGAAAAGCTTCACGCTAGAAATAGGTATGGCGGTGGCACTTCCCCGGTCGAACTACACTGGTTCTACCAAGTTTTTGGAGAATCATAATACTCATATACTAGAGAGAGAGAAGACCCGTGCCCAGCAGTGGGACAATAATGGGTTGACGACGACATAATAATCATAATACTACTAATGTGAGTTGGAGATGTAAAAACTCGTACGATTGAAATTGTAGACTTAAATCGGCCATTTTCTTTTTATGGCTGACTTCATCCACCATACCATGAAATTGATGTACGTGTATGACCTTGTCAATTTAATAAAAATGGCTACACTAGCCTACAATTTCAATTTTAAAATTTCACCCCATCTCTCAATGTGGTAGGACCAGTGTAGATCGACCGGGAAAGTACCACCGCCAAACCTATTTCTAGCGTGAAACATTTCCTGCGTTTCGATAGAAGGGCGTGGTTGCCGCCACACTTTCACATGAGGCGACCATCATGGACCTCGGCAGTAGCAACGGATCTTTAATTGACTTCAGATGGAACCCATGTTCTGTATGTAGTTGATTACAGAAGTCCATTGACCACTTACCATCAGGTGGAGAGCATGCTCGTTAGCTACTTCAGTCAGATAAAAAAAATCTCTGATATTGCATCAAGTCACTTTACTGAGCTTACTGCTTACACCTTTCCTTGAAAATAAAAATTGTCAACATTTTTTACAATTTTCTGACGGGGACCAAAGCCATCCGTCCCTTCCAGCTCACAGTCTTCTTGTCCCGGCTTGAGCTTTAGGCTCGCCATAACAAACCCGGTGAAGCTGTAAAGGCCATTAGGGCCAACAGCAACTACACAATTGCCAAAAAAAAACAATTTTCTGCGCCTTAATCAACACGCAACTGTAACGTCCAACAACCGGCTCGGTATGTTTTCATTTTTATGTACTTCCTTCTAAGGCCTCATCCTCGCATTTGATGCCCAAATGTGTAATTAAAAGAGATCTAGTTATTCCGAGCACGATTTCTGTTTCGTTATTTTATGTACATGGAGTTTTATTTCGTTTTCACACGTACATAACGTAACTACACATTGTTTGTGTTATGGTTGTAATATAAAAAAGATAAAAGCGAAAAAACATTTCTATAATAGTCATTGAAGAATGTAAACTACTCGTACTAAAGCTAGATTCTAGAATTTTCCACAATAAGTTCCTTTTATAATGTAGGTAGTGTAATAGTAAAATGACTTTATGATATTCCATCGGAAGGTCCGAGATCCAAACCCAGGCACGCACCACTGATTTACGTGCGCATTAGAAATGATTTATCACTGCTTTTCGGTGAAGGAAAACATCGTAAGGAAACATCTTTCTCGGAGGTTTGTGAGATCCACGCAGTCTCAAGCTAATGATCGGTAAAAGGTGCCTGCTACCCATACCAGTAATTAAGTCCAGATAAGTCTTATATGTGGTTGACCATGAAACGTTTCTACTCCAGACGACTAAGTTAGAACGCCTGGAATAAGTTAGACAGTTATCCAAGTGATAGAACTAGTGTTGTTCGACCGGGGAGCTACAACCGCCACATCTATTTCTAGCGTGAAGCATTTCTTGCGTTTCGATGGAAAGGTGTGTCCTTTTCAAAAAATTGTATGTTAATTTCATATGAGGTGACCATCTTACCATCTTAGTCCTCGGGAGAAGCTACTCATTTGTGATTGTCAGATAGAACCTATGTTCTGTTTGAATTTACTTACATAATATGGGCGGCAGTGATCACTATACATCAGGTGGAATGTATGCTGGTTGCTTCTTCAATTTGATAAAAAAGACCTCGATAGCGCTTAACAGTATATTAGGCAGAAGTTGGTGGCTGTGGCGTATTCCGAGTCGAGCCACAGGATTTTGATACCTACAGTAATGTGACTTGTGATCGGATCATACTAATCCTACTAATATTAATACTAATATACTAATACTAATACTAATACTATACTAATAATATTATAAAGGCGAAACTTTGTGAGTGTGTATGTTTGTTACTTCTTCACGTCTGGAGCTATTTTCATAAAATTTGGAAGGAAGTTAGCTGATACTCTGGATTAACATATAGGCTACTTTTTACTGTGAAGAAATATCTTATTTCCTCGGGACAATCGATTTTGTTTACGCGGGCGAAGCTGCGGGATTCAACCAGTTGAAGATAAATCACTTACAATTTATGCACTAATGGGATTCTCCTTTCCGTATTGAAAGCACGGCACTAGCAGTTCTACGGCATCTCAGCAAAACCATTAAAACCATAACACGATACACTGGTTACTTTCACCATCACATGATAGCATCGCAAGTGCCAAAATATTTTGATTACGCAAACATATGCAATTATATTAGAACAGGTATGTTTGTAACAGTTTTACTGAGCTTTCTACTCAATTTTTTATGTTGTTTTTATGTAATAAATCTTTGAAAAATCAGTAATAATTACCTTTTAAAGCAAAAACTGACAAGGTGGATTTGTTAATGAGAGCGAAATAGCGAATTGATTGTGACTGGAAATGGCGGTATTGCCGAGGAACCTATTTATTTATTTTGACGACCCGCGTGGCCGAGTGGTTACCATACCGGTCTGACACGCAATGGGTTCCGGATTCGATTCCCGGCTAGACAGGTATCTGAATGATGAGTTTAGATTCCTGTTCTGGGTGTTTTATATTCGTCTTTGTCTGTGTCCATGGTACCCACGACACAGAAGGAAATCCTAGTGTGGGGCTATGAGTGTCGAAAGCGTGTTATTTATTTTAGAAAAGAGATAAGATGAAAAGCGACTAGATTCGAATTTTTAGAATGTAAATTTTAGGTCTCTAAGGTCTATTATATGTTAATCACCGCCAAAAAAAACCGTCGCAGGTTTTGTTTTTAAGTCTGTTTAAAATGCTGCCTTCGCAATGGGAATGTTGTATGCAGTAATTATAATATAATTCGCAATGAGAATGCAGTATTTATAAAATGGTTTTGAGTAAAGCGTGTTCAGTGATATTTTTTTTATTTCACCTCATTGTAGTAAAATATATCTGGTTTAATAACTGCATATTTTTATGTAAAAAAGACGCTGAATTTTTATTGTTGTAAATAAAATTAACAGCATTTTGGCTAACAATGATCACAATTACATTTACAAATATTAAACTTTCGGTTTCCTCCTTTCCAGAAAAAAAACCCGTAAAATACGCAATTTTCAAAAATGTCGATTACCACGTTTTTTTTATTATGAGGGCATAATGGCTGTTATTATATAAAATCGTAATAGTTGTAACATCTCACGAAGATGCGTGTGTTTTGTGAATGAAAATACCTTAAGGTCAATTATAATAATACGTCTTGAATAACAATAGAAACTTGTTTTATGGAATTTTGTAATTACATATGGGAATTAAAGTATAATTATTTTTAAAACGAAATTACCTACCTAGTTCGCAAGAACTTTTAGCATATAAAATTTATGCAGATCTACATATGTTATAAGATATACGTGTAGGTATATTGGTATCCGTTGGAGGTCCCGGGGTTCCCTGCAAGCGCACAGGAAGGCCACCGAGGAGGTTTTAGTGGGTAAAAATCCCACATAACCCGGAATCTCTCCCAAGGCTCCGGTGTATCTTTTGAAGGTTTCCTCCTCGTCAATAAAAAATGGTATATTGGGTGCAACCCATTATTGCTCTACTGCTGGGCACGGGTCTTCTCTCAGAATGAGAGAGTTTTAGGCCATAGTCCACCGCGCTAGCCAAGTGCGAATGACTTCACACACCTCCGAGAACTTTTTTTAAAGAACTCTCGTGTGTGTAGGTTTCCTCACCATGTTTTCCTTTACGAAAAGCAGGGCTAATTAATTTCTAATACGCACATAAATCAGTGGTGCGTGCCTGAGTTTGCACCTCGGACCTGAGAAGGCAAATTTTAACCATTAGGATATCACTGCTCTCACTGTACAATTACAGATCACTATTCTGCTATGTGATGTGGGCCTTTATCAGTTCCATTTCCTCTCTTTCAATGGATGTGGTGGTAGGCGACTAAAGAGCAAAATTTAGGTAATGGGCTGCAGCGTCTTTCGCTATAATATCAACCCATTACGATCTCAAAAACACATACCTAGTGACTAATGACAACAAATCCTCACTTAGGAAGGGCTGTGTCCAGCAGTGCTTCTTGTAAGAGTTCTTAAGTTAAGTTAAGTTTACTTACTTCTTAAGTTCTACTTCTTCTTCTTCTTATTCTTATTAAGAGTATGAAGAATTGATGAAAAGAAAGTCATTATTGCCCTTTACGATTTTTAAATAGATCAGTATATTCTAAGATCTCATAATTAATTCCCATTGTGTTACTCTGCATTTTACGGAAGGTTAAGTAATAAATGTTGAGAAAAATGTTTACATGCTTGTAAATTTCGTTTACAATATTAGAAATAGATACTCTTACAATCTGTTATTTTCTTATACTAGGAACGGAATGCAGACAAAACATAGTGTATTATAACGGCACACGACATAATGATACATACCATATGCGCAAAAACGGCAAAACTGTTTAATCACATACTACTTTAACATTATGTACTAATACATAGTAGAATTTAACTCTGGTAATATCTACTACAATGTAAAATAACATAGTACCTACGTAACACAAAAATATAGCCGTTTATTTGATTTATGACGAAAAATTATTGTCGAACAAGTATTGCTAGGATGATAAATATTTTTTCATAATATTATTTAAAAATTGTTATTGCAATTTCAGTTTTCAAGCCCCTCGTAAACAAAGAAAAGGTTAAGTTATTTAACCTTTTTTTGTTTACGAGGGAGAAACCTCAAGCTACCCGACGCCGTAGGAGCGCACTAATCTCAGCACTTTGTGGGGGACTCCGGGATCTCCAACGGATCACAACCGGAGTCTTCCGAGCGCAATGCCTCATTCAGGCTCTTCCCTGGTGAGCCAATATGGTCACCGCACCTTTTCATTCTTTTCTTTACGGCAGTATGCGACTTCACATGCTACCGTCCTTACCGAGGTCGCTTAGCTCAACGGTTCGAGCTCCCACTCCAGCCGCCCGCTAGCCCGGAAGCCCCTTTTAGTCGCCTCTTACGATAGGCAGGCGATACTGTGATCCCAAGACTACAGGAACAAAGGTATTTAACCTTAGGTTAACAACAAATGAATAAATTTATGCGTAAAAAAGCGTATGCGTTTAAAAAATGACAATATGGCATTGACTACCATAGATCAGTAGCCACTTACCAACCGGTGGACTGCAACCTCGATTGCAGTTAATTTTACTACAAATAGACAGTAAAATATTTCAATATTTTCGGGAGAACTCATAAAATGATAGTTTATTTAAAATCACTACAGAACTTTGATTCTATTTGTACTAAAATTTCTTCATCACGGTCTTAATTATACTTTCAACCAACAGTCTGATTACATGAGCAATTGCTACAAACACTTACAAATCGTAAATCTGTGACATTTTTTTAATTAATGTCAAATTACCCAACACCACGCCTATTGAAATCAGTTGTAAATGTTTGATACGCTTTGATTTTCTTTTATCACTTAAAATAAACTTATACTCGAGCGCTAGTTAATATCGATATAATCGCAGATAGTCACCGACTGTCTTCAACGACTGTGATAATAAATCTAACGCTTTTTTTTAATCGTCTTCCGACTACTTCTTTGCTTTATGAAGCTAGCTCTGATTTAAAATTTTGTATCTTAAATATATACAAAATAATAATATGAAATGTATCATAACATAGACTAATATAGGTTTTATTGAAACAAATTGTACAGTAATTCCAACAAGGAATATTAACAGTAAAAACTTCTCGGAGGTGTAAAATACACTAATCCGCACTTGCCCATCGCGGTGGACTATGGCCTAAAACTCATTCTGAGAGAAGACCCATGCCCAGCAGTGGGACGATAACGGGTTGACGTGAATTTCTAATACGCACATAAAATCATTATAATGATTATAACGATGGTATTCAAACCAAAACAGTAGCACCTTTACCACTACGTACATATATTAGAATGAAATGGTTTGTCGTCCTATTGAATTATCGTCCTTAACCACTTTGACTAACTAAAGCACTGCAAAAACGAAAGTGAACTGAGCGATGCAATAAGATCAAACCAAGCTAATTAAGACCAAAAACTATATAACTATAAACAATTGTCTGTCCGTAGTATTGTGTAATGTCAGTTGCATAACGTCATTATTTGATTAACGTAATAAACGGTCATCGTAGACTAAATGTTTTATATAACTGATTCAGTTCTCACGGATGTTCTGAGAATCTGAATTACGACCCGGCGAACTTCGTTCCACTAAAACGTCAAAAATCGAAAAATTATCAGTGTTCCTCTATATTTTATACAAGTATAGTGCATAAAAACCTTCCTCTTGAATCACTCTATCAATTAAAAAAATGCATTAAAATCCGTAGCGTAGTTTAAAAGATATAAGCATACATAGGAACAGACAGCGGGAAGCGACTTTGTATTATACTATGTAGTGAAACGTGTTAATTATACAAGTTTAATTCCTAAGTAGGAACTTTGACTTACAATATTGTGGTAATTTTAATGTTTTTTGGAGTTAACCACTTCGAGTGAATCTATCCCTAAGGTAAAAAGGTTTGTAAAGGTCTTAATGTATCCGAATGACTTTTAAAAGAAAGAATAACAACGTATGTGTGATTGACTTTATAAACCACCAATTACTTTTTATATTAGCCTTAATGTTAAAGCAACATATTATTTGTCTTCAATCTTGTTATTTGTGAAAACATGTAAATGGATGTAATTGTGTATGCATAATTTACTGTTATGCTATGTAACTTTTCGTAAGATAATAAAATGAAAATAAAAAAAGACTTCAGATGAAAACTCCGTTTTGTAGAAGTCGCCTACAGATGCTCTTCAACTACTTGATTTTCTGCTACTTGACTTTATATTGGTATTTTTTTTTTCATACGGTGAAAATGAAATTTACATGTAGCATTTTAATTGTTTCTTTGCGGTATACTGTTGATTTAAACATCGGATTGATTATAGCGTCGTAACACAGCGATTTGACAAGATACTAAGGCTTAGGTCTTCCTAACGAATCTATATAATTTCGCTTACGATATTGCTCTGAAAAACTGACATTCTGCTGAACCATTATGGAATAATATAGAATACATGTATGTCAAAAGAAAATTTTATCCCTCCCACCGAAACGCAAAATCTTCGGAAAGTAGGAGTAAACCTTGTTGGCTTGTCGATTTGTCGAAATATTTTACAATAAAGCCATGATCCACGACACTGACCTCATGTGGTAACAAAGTTTACTCACATATGGATACTAAGAGTTCTTGGATGAGAAGGTTTCTTTACCGAGCTTTTCTTTAGTCTAGGATTCAAACCAGACCCTAATACCAGACTAAGCTTCTGCCTCTCACGTAAAAAGATATAAACACACAAATTAAGACATTATACGTAAGATTCAAACGTAAATATCATCAACATTACACTAACAATCGTAATAAAATATGATTACTTGCACTGACACAGTGATACAAAAACTGAAATTGACCGTGTTGCAACGATAATACAAAAAGTCAGTCCGTCCGTTTATGTAACAGTAATAAAACTTTCGTCCCGGCTCGTACATGTTACGGTGGAACTGTAAAATACGACATTTGACGACGTGTCTAGCGTTTTTAAAACTGTTCTGTTTTGCGAGTCTATCCGATCGCAAATTCTACCGAGTATCTTTACTGACTGTTCTTAATAGGCAACTTTAAGACGAACTGTTATATAAATTACCTATTCATTGATATTCAAATTAAAATAAGATTGTTATAAACAAAATGCACAATAATGTTAGTTCGAATATTTCAACCATAAGCCTCATCTACATCTACAAAATCTGTGAAACACTACCACAATAAAACATTTTCTATGTATGTAGCGGTAGTGCTTTAAAATCTCTGTTTAAAATGAGATGAGATAAAATTGCAGCCTAAAATGAATATATCTACGCCAGTTAACCGTTACTTGTAATAACTGTTACAGACGCCGTATTGTGAAGCGATTAGGCGTTTTCTAATAAACCATCTACAACTTGACTGCAACAAAACATCGCTTAGAATGACCAGCAATGAAACGCAATGGATTCAAAGAGATGTGCAATAAATAAACTGGATATGACAGTGAGCTTAGATTTATTTACGGTCATCTGAACGAGACCGGTTTGACGCTACAAATCACGGGTACGCTCTTCCGAAGAGTATGAATTTGTGAAATTTTAACGCTTAGATAACTTGCACTTAATTTATCGTAAAGTGAAAGTACTTTAATGTTCTAAAAGTAAATAATGTGATTAATTAATTACAGTTCAAATGTATGCATTTTTTAATCTTGCTTGTCTGTGAGACATCGCTTCCTTACATGTTCGATTAATAATTAATGTCGCAAATATGTCCTTGTCTTGTGCATGCGGAACAACTTGTACGAAGAATCTCAAGCAAAGTGATATAAGATAAAGGAGATTATCATATATTATTTATCTTGTACAAAGATAAACAATTTATTTATAAGTGCAAAACGAGCTCACCATCGAAGTTGAAAATACATATGAAAATTTAGATTTTGTGGTATAGCTTTTTTTAAACTATATTGTCCCACATCTAGAAAAATGTATACAATTGCCTCTCCAACCTTTCTATCCCAATTCAGGACCTGCTAATATATTTATTTTCTATTAGCATCGTGTGAAATCTAGCGTACAAAAAATACGCTATCGAATAAACGTAATCTCTACACATAAATATACATAATATAATAAAGTTAAATTCCTCCATCCATCTGTCTATGTTTCCACAATAAACTCAGACTCAGAAGTTTATAAAAACATGAATTTAAAACTGATTTTCATGCAGTTTTTGCTAATAACATGAGTTATTGAGACTTTCTGCAAAAACTTAGACTATGGTTGTCAAAGATTTCGGAAAAAAACGTGCCTGCTGTGAGATTTACAAATTACTAGACGTGCTTACTAATGTATTACTAGACGTGCCTCGCAGTTTCATCCGCGTTTAAAAAATGTGACTAAAAACTTTTTATTCAGATAATGGATTTCAACGAAAGAGTAGAAAGAAAAAACGAGTATCTGTAAATTGAATTCAGTAGTTTTAGATGCACGATATTGAACTATCATAATAATATATCAGTACACATAGACGAACTGACAGAAATAAAATGATATAGACATTTAGCTATTATTATTTATTATGACCTTTAAATATTTCATAGCAAATATGCGATGTACAGGCACCCAAAAATACCATTTTATTATATTTATGGATAGTTTACGCGTAAAAAGTCACTGCAAAAGTTCGTTAAAACTCTTATTGAGTAAAGTCCAATCGTTATTAGCAACATTAGCATCCAAGTATCCAGGCCATTGAAATGAGTTATTCGTTTTTATACGGTTTTTGTAATCTCTAAGTTGGTCACTTCCAGTTAAATTACGTTTCCGCTTAAGCAGTTATTCAATACCGCAATTAATGGTCAAACAAAATACAAGATTAGCGTTACGCAATATCAAGTTTGAGTTTAGTTTCAGATTACGTTCACTTTGTAGCTCATATTGACTTCAATAATCGGCCAAGTGAGAGCCGAACTCGGCATGGAGGGTTCCGTAGTATTATGTACTATAAAAATATACTATAAAAATTATATGGGAGTCCCCCAATTTTTTTTATTATGTTGTTATTTGTTCACACACACTGTTGTGATAGTTGAAATTTTCACGTTGTTTCACATCTGTGAAAATTTCAACTCTTTAGGTATTGTGGTTCGTGAAATACAGCCTGGTGACAGACAGATGGACAGATGGACAGACGTACAGACGGACAAACGGACGGCGGAATCTTAGTAATAGGGTTCCGTTTTTACCTTTTGTGTACGGAACCCTAATAGCTAATCATCTGTAAAATTAATATTCAGTTAATAGTTTTCGTGGTTATTAAAATCGGTGGCAAAGGTCAGTAAATATTGTAATGAGGTTGGTAATAGATATAATCAATAAATAGATAATTGCGGTATAAACGGATTTCGTAGGTTTATTACCTGAATTACATGTTATGTTGCGTAATTAATTTCCAGTTAAAGATATAAAGATTATAAAGATAACCTAAATTTCGACTATTTTACTGTCATATTACGTTAATTATGCAAATTACATAATTAGCGCAGTATATTTAGGTACCAATATTACTAAATAGTTTACGAATTATAACTAACATTAAACATTAGTTATGTTAAATTATTATTTATATCATTAAGTTCCTACTTGTGCTTGGTTTTCTTTATAATATATTTCTTTCTTTTACTTCTTGATAGCTTTACAGTTGGTGGAAGAATTTTTCTCATCAACCCATTATTGGCCCACTACTGGGCATGGGTCTTCTCTCAGAATGAGAGAGTTTAAGTCAAGTGTGAATTGGTGGATTTCACACACCTCCTAAAACTTTTTTTTAAGAACTCCCGGGTTGTAGGTTTCCTCACGATGTTTTCCTTCGCCGAAAAACAGTGATAATTAATTTCTAATACGCACATAAATCAGTGGTCCGTGCCTGGGTTTGAACCTCGGACCTCCCGATCGAGAGGGCAAGTTTCAACCATTAAGCTATCACTGCTCTAAGAGGAGAAGAGTTTTTAGATCTACTTTAATTACAGAATTAGTACGTTATTAAGATCACGTGGCCAGTTTTGCCGTGACTACGATCCATGTAACTGGGTCTTAATATTTACAAATAAAATTGAAAACAACACAACAATTATTGAAATACTTATTTTGCAACACTTAGGTACTCGTTACACGTCACACTGGATATAATTGTTTTAGACTTATATCAAACATAGGAAGAAATCCGTAAAAGATTCATACTTAGTTATAAGTCATAAATTATAATTATTTATTTGCATAAATGTGGTTAATAGGTTTGTACAGAATAAAAAGTTTGTCACATTTGGCGTGCAAAATACATTTTTATAGTGTTAGGTATGGTTCCTGTACGTAATTTTACTATTTGGGTTAGCTTATTATGATTAAATTATGTCAATTATTACAATAATGGAATACAGGCATGATTAAGGCATAAATTATCTCAAATTATAAAAACACGACTTATAACAATAATGTATCTAATAGCAATAAGTAAATGATAAATTGTGCTCTCATTTCAACAACAAAGCCCGGACACACAGCATTTCCTACGTAATTTGAAAACAGACCAACATTATACATTATCTAGCCTACCGGCAGCTAGTGATGTGAAGCGATGGCAGATAAGCGTGTCGAAACGCACTGTGCCAACAATGGTGCAACGAGCTAATACGGCAATTTCCCGAACTCGGCATTACGTTGCGCAATCGTGAGCTATGGTCTGCTGTGTGGAATTAGATTAAACTTTGTGAAACGAGGTGGAAAGTTTTCATATGCGGTTTTTTTAATATAACGGATACTATATGCGTTTATATGTAACTTTTTTCTTTTGATATTTGATTTTGATCCAGTTACATCAATGGTCAAATTGTACCTAACAGTGGCGGGGTGGAATCATTAACGTGATAGAACTCTTAGTGAATCGTCTCCGGAAGCACCTCCGCCATATCTATACGTGCCTAATGTATTTTTATTTATTGTTTACACCCATGAACAATAATTATATTATAAATATATAAGATATAGAGATATATAGAGAAGAAAAAAAATTTACAAAATATACAAAAAAGAAAAACAAAAACATTACCATAAAACATGAATGTTCTTCTTCTTCTTCATTCTTCTTTATGTATGTTTGTATGCTGCATGATAGCCTAAATAGTTTATATTTCTTTCTTTCTATTAACAATGTTATGTACTGCTGTGTTCTAGTTTGACGGATGGTAAGAGAGACGTATCCGATGCGTTTCAACTTAGTCTTTAGGTAGCAACGCATTTGCGACTAACCTTAGTTGTGGTTGATTTCATATGCCCATGAGTGGCATTGGCCACTTTCCATCAACTGGACTTCATGCAAGTAGATTAAACTATCTACCTTACGTCTAATTCGTTTTTGTTTTTTAGATTTTACATCAAGACGCTCAACGCTAACTGGATTCTTTCGCTTTAAGCTTTTCACTATTTGCGACTTACTTAACTAACTTTAAAATATGTTGTTACAGAAAAAGCAAACATCAGTAAGCAAGTATCATTATTACGACTCGCGGACATATCATTATTACTATCGGACGGCCCTTGCGACGGAACGGTTACTACACCGGTCTGACATGTTGTCGGTTCCAGGTTTGATTCTCGCCCAGATTAGGAATTTGATGATGAGTTTAGATTCTAGTTTTGGGTCTGGGTGTCCATGTCAACCACGACACAGAAGAAAATTCTGGTATGTGTGGGCTATGAGAGTAGAAGCATTTTATTTATTTATTATTTATTTATACTTTATTATACCTTACAATTTTGGTACAAAAGGCGGACTTAATGCTAGGGGCATTCTCTACCAGTCAACCTTTAGGCTAAACAGAAAACATACAAGGCAAATACAAGCATTTATTATTATCCAATACTAAGTATGAAATAATATAAAGAAGGGTGCAGAGTAGCATTAGACCGATCCTCATTCCTTTGCGTAATATCGTTGTGAGCTACGGTCGCCTGCTAGTGTGTAATTAGATTATGCTTGTGTTTCATTGACCTGTTAACAGGATACGAGGTGGGATATAAAATTACAGAAAAGGATACTTACATGAATATCTCGTTATGAAATAGTATTCTGTTTATACATATAATAAAAATTAAAGTTTCGTGCATTTAGACAAGCCTATATGTGTTGGAAATCGATCATAAAAACTTCTGTAATAAATTTAGAATATTTTGATAGTTCTTACCTTGAGGTAACATTATTGTATTTCATTAACCTCTTTAAGTTATATCAAAAGTTAGAACAATTTAAATTTGTTTCATCTTTAAAAAGGTGCGCGGCACCAGAAGGCCCAGCTAGTTAATATATATTATATAAGCGCACGTAGATTAGATTACACTAGATCATTACATCTGTTATTAATGTACAAAGTTAAGCTATTTCGAACGCGGTCATCAATTGAATGAATGATTTCAGATTGTACGTCAGTGGGGTTTTTTAGTATCAATTATTTTAATCGAAACATTCCCTGCTTTATCGAAACAAATTTGATAGACTCGTAAAGTACCGATTGTTACCTTCGGAACCTATTCTCATTTACCGAAAACCATTCAAAAGACTCATTGAGTATTAATTAATATCATTGTAAGATTTTCAATATACATACATTCGGCATGCATTCCTCAAATTCTCCGGATTCGTTAGATACAAATTTATTTGCTACAACATTTTATTCTCTATTGAAATGCATAAAATCGACTATGGTACAATTAAATAATACTGCAATTCCGAACCCGCCATTACGATGCACAATATCGTTGTGAGCTATCGTTCGCGCTAATGTAATTAGTTTATACCATCCTTGTGCGTCTCAGTGACCTGTTCATGACTGTATGAAACATCCTATCTTATTAATCCTATTTATGTTATTATGCGAAAGTATATGAGGATGTAGATCGGAGTGATTAAGTATTGATAATTATTATCGTTCAAATTTTTATTATATCGAAACGCGTTTGAAGGATTCGTAAGCGTCGATTATACCGGAACATCTTACTCTTTATCGAAATGCATAATGTCGACTATGGTATAATAAGATAATACTGCAATTCTTAACCCGCCATTGCGTTGCGCAATATCGTTGTGAGCTATCGTTCGCTAGTGTAATTAGATTATACCATCTTTGTGCGTCTCAGTGACCTATTAAAAGTACTCGGTATGACACATCCTATTTTATTAATCCTATTTATGTTATTATGCGAAAGTTTGTGAGGATATGTTTGTTCGTCTTTCGCGAAAACATTCCAAAACATTGACTTACCGGTTGCATTTCGGTAAAATTTGACACATTAGATAAATAGTTTATAACCTACATTACGTTATAGTATACCTACTCATTTTACATAGCGCAGGACATACATAGCGCATACATACAGTTACATAGCTCTAATGGTTGAAATTTGCCCTCTCGAACCAGAGGTTCAAGGTTTATACCCTGGCACAC
This sequence comes from Spicauda simplicius, assembly GCA_949699795.1. NCBI lineage: Eukaryota > Metazoa > Arthropoda > Insecta > Lepidoptera > Hesperiidae > Spicauda > Spicauda simplicius. The sequence continues at coordinate 4,142,259 of OX453066.1, forward strand.
TGATTTGTCTTAAATTATGTACGTATTAGAAATTAATTATCACTGCTTTTCGGTAAAGGAAAATATCCTGAGGAAACCTACACACCCGAGAGTTTTTTAAAAAAAATTCACAGAAGTGCGTGAAGTCCACCAATTCTCACATGACCAGCGAAGTGGACTATGGCCTATAGCATTCTCATTCTGAGAGAAGAGCCGTGCCCAGCGGTGGGACAATAATGGGTTGACGACGACTTTTTTATATGTCAAAACTTTATTTTATGAAACGAGTACCGTTTGATTTGGTTTAGATTTGGTACCTGCCAAATCAACCGGTACTTATTTCTATCGTTAAAGCAGATCTTGCGTTTCAGTGGACGTGATTGCCGGCTCACTTTAGGCAACGTTTCCCTAAATTCTATAAATATATTCTGTAAATTTAGGTGTGTAAAAAAATCTCACTAGTAGAGAACGCGTAAGTTAGAACTATGTGAAACAGGTACTAATTGCTACTTTAACTATAAATCATAATCGCAAATTATAAACAATTATATGTTCCTCCAAAATTAAATTACAAATAATTACTACTTACTACAAACACAACTACAAACATAAATGATTTATTACACTAATTGCTAAAGCATTGTTCTTAACAAGGATATAAATATCAATGCCGCCATTTTGCACAACTGAGAAAATGCCAGCGGTCATTAACGATAATGGGCCGGTGAATGTTAATAAACAATCAATTAATTAGGTTTAACATGAAACAAATCTATTTACACTATATACAAAACAAAATATTAAAAAAAAATAAAACATATTTTTTTAAAAAAGTAAATAAAGTAAAAGAAAATAAAAAGAAATTATAAATAAAACAAAGAGTCCATATCACTGCCTCTTGGGAGAGTCCCAAGAATGCTGGCGGCGTTACCTCTTTGTATGGCCAAACTGATTCTTTGGCCAAAATACGCACCAGCCCTGGGGTCTCCTGAGGCATCAACCAGTCGCGACGATAGTTCTTTGCAGAACCGTCGTGCTTCTGGCCCCCATGGACCTAAAGTCTTTACCGCAAACGGCAAAATATTATATATATTATTTAATATTATTGTAGTTTAACATATAAATTACTTATTTTCACTCAGTCTGTTCGGGTCATATTTGTCTCATATGTTTAGCCGGGTCATAAACTATGTACATATGTGCCAAATTTTACCCAAAGCCGATCAATAGCTTTTACATGAGAGTAACAAAAATCTATCTATCTATCCACGAAATCTTTCTCCTTTAAGTACGATTTTATTGCATACATGTAAGTGTAAGTGTTAAACGCTGATGTGTTGTAAATTAAGTATTGTAAAGGAGAGCCACTGCAACGCTGCTATCGCATGGTTTTCGCGATTCACGAGTTAATTGTACATGGCAATTTCCAATTAATAATTGGACTTGTTCTCTTCTACATTATAAAGTACCTGTTACTAAGACCTTATTTTAAGTTCCATGGAATGTTGAATGAAAACAATGTCAATGAAGTGACATCAACTCATATAACAAAACAGTGTCATGTCTGCGTGTTGATAAAACTGTGACTCATGTATTACAGATCAGTGACCGAAGTTATCATAACCTATGTATACAAAGTTATGTATTATCTATATATAAAATTCTCGTGTCACAGTTTTTGTTGCCATACTCCTCCGAATCGGCTTGACCGATTTTTACCAAATTTTATATGCTTATTCAGTAGGTCTGAGAATCGGCCAACATCTATTTTTCATACCCCTTAAGGATTCTCCACCCTTAACATTTTTTTTTATTTTTATATGGCAAAACAACGTTTGTCGGGACAGCTAGTTACTCTATATATATTTAGCTTTTCAGTTAATTGGAATTTCTTTCTTGAGAAATTAAAGTCCGTGATATGAAAACATCTGGGAAGCAAAGTCTTGTGAAACAATAACGCTGAGAGTGACGTTTTAACGCGCTACGTCTTTTGCGCACCTGTCATTTTGTCTCTTGGACACATTTGGACACGGACACGGAGACGAAACACGAAAAAGCTTAAGTCAATCCAAGTCATGAATATGGCTTGGATACGTGAGCACTAGATTTTTTTCCTATGCTAAGATTGCCGTGGTGATACACTTAAACAAAAATATAAACACCCAGCCCCAGATCAGAAGTCTAATTTATTAGACTGGATTAGAATTAGATATCTGTCTCACCGGAAATCAAATCTGGAACTCACTGTGTGTAAGACCGGTATGATGTCGCGTACTATCAAGTTCTTTGATATTTATAGATAAATTAATCCGCTAGCATATAAAGCCAGATCTCCACACCTATTTCTGATAACAGTGGAAAGCAAATCTTGATATAGTTTCAATCTTTAGCGGCTTATCCAATCCAATCTATGCAAAAGATTATTTGAAAGTCCACTAAAATTCTCATACCTACGTTCAAATATACCACCTCTTCAGCTTTATAATACAGAAAGACGAAATGATTTCATATAATTGCAACACATCTTCGTGATACAAAATATCTTGCAGAGGCCACTCTAGCAAAAAGTAAGCAATTACGTTCTACGTGAGGTCGCTTCTAATTCGGATAATAACAAACAAATGCCAGTCAAATGTCACTAGACTTGAGATTCTGTGGTTTTTGATTGACCTTAGCAGTGTTAAAATCGTTAAGAATTTTGAATTTTATAGTTCTTTACCCACGCTCTGAAATGTTGAAAGTAAATAAGAACGAGTACATACATTTTTTTTATCTTACTGAAGTAGCAAATTAGCATGCAGTCCACCTGATGGTAAGTGATCACTGCCGCCTTGCGACATCTGAAATCAACTACATACAGAACATGGGTTCCATCTGAAGTCAATCACATATACGTTGTAACTCCCGAGGACTATGATGGTCGCCTCATATAAAAGTGTGCCGGCAGCCATACCCTTCTATCGAAAGGCAATAAATGCTTCACGTTAGAAATAGGTGTGGCGGTAGTACCTACTTCCCCGGTCGAACTACTCTGGTTCTACATGCATAGATAGTTTTTAGGGTTCCGTATTCAACCTTCGTGCACGAGTCTAACTGTTCACTTTGTATTTATTTCAACCTAATTTTATTGATTGTTATAAATTTATAAATATCAGTTGCAGCGAGAACTCTTTAGACGATAGTTTCAAGAACGTGGTTGCCTTTCCTCTATAACACAAGCTTGCCTCATGGCAAGTCAATGAATTACGGTCGAATTTCGACCGTTTGGAAGAGCGACTAGTCAACTTAATTACTGAAACAATTCTACCTAGTTTTAGTATCTAAGTTTTATAACTTATTGTTTTCTATTCTAATAGGTAAGTAGAACACTCATTTATCTTATTTTCCACCTAATAGTGTTTCGTATGCGTTCTTATACACGTCAACTTTGTTAATGCCACGAGTACGTTACTAATTAGATCAAGGGATTCCGTATAAGATTGTATAATTAATATGTATCTACAATATCTGTTTAAACCTTCAAAATTATTCAGAAATTGTACCCAACATTTCAATTTTTAAGACGCGCTTCCGTAAAAAAAAAATTAGAAACAGAACAAGTGAAACCGCGGAATTTAGCTAAATGAATTTATAATCTGTTTGGATTCCATTTTAATTACTTAGGCGCTATCTGGGTTAGCCGCATAATAATGTGTTTGCATATTTAGTATCTTGATAATAATCTCATGTGCCCGTTGAAATGTTTTTATACTGTACGATGTATTTATATATTTAGATAATTAAAATAAATATAGTTGGCTGTCAGATGAATACATATGATGGAACTTCCTACAACCGAAGAATTCGAAATATTACTGTAGCGATTTAATCCTTTTAAATGTAATGCTTCAAAATTCCTATAAGTTTCTCCACTAAAATTATTTTTAATAAATAATATTCTGTTTTTTTTTATTTGTGCAGCAATTATTTTATTCTAAGTAATACTTTTTTTAATATTAAGTAGGTACTTATAATGGTTTCAGTAATAGTATCCTACGAGATGTATAGAATATAAAGCAATCCAAAGTTTCATTAATAAGTTTCGGAAAATGAATTTCTCCTAGACTACCTAAAGTAATTATCGTATTTTAGAAATTTCTACTTCTATGTGATAAGGAAAGCGTAATTTATAACCATGCTACTATCATCACATAATTATCTGCGTGCTTTTAAGTGAATTTTACCAAATTTTGCTAAAATGCGCAATAATATTTCCTAATAGACCTTATAAAATGGCATACTCACAATTTTTAACAGTGACATTTTTAACGCCTAACGATTTACGCTTGAAGCGGACGTTCCTTGCCTGCGGGTTATCGCGTCGTGATGTAGTCGCGTCGTGAGTCGTGAAACGGCCTTAATTGTTCTAAGCTTTTACTTTTTGTTTCATGTTACGCACTGTTACGTTGCTAAATGTATTGCATAAGGTAATTGAGCACTTATAAGGACTATTTATATTTTCTACTAGACTAAATATAGAATATTAGTTAGACTATGATATAGACTAAATTGGCGTCGCTTAAAACTAATTTGTTAGCGTGGCTTTATTTTTATGTTAATAGCAAACGTACATCCATAAAATAACGAACTGTGATAAAGTTGCTCTAGCGTGGCATTTCACAAATCGAACACATTGGAAATCAGTGTTTGATTTTTTTTTTTATTTTATGACGGGGAAACGGTTTCAAAAGGTACCCGACGCCGTGGCGCGTCGCTCCCACTATGTAGGTTATGTGGGATTCTTACCGCATTAAAACCCGTGGCCGTCCTCAGCGCTGCGTGGGAGGTTCTGGGATCTCCAACGGAACACAACCGGAGTCCTCCGAGCGCAATGCCTGTTTCAGGTTCCTCCCCGGTGAGCGAACACACTCAACGCACCTTCTGATATTTACGGTGGCATGCCACACATGCCAGACCGGAGTCGCTTGGCTGGACGGCTCGAGCTCCCACTCAAGCCGCCCGCAACCCCAAAATCCCCTTTTAGTCGTCTCATACGACAGGCAGGGGATACAGTAGCCCTATTCAGGTCCCGGGACTACAGGGACATCAGTGTTTGAATCTGCAAGAATGTAGATACCTACTGATTGCCATATGATGCGAACATTTTGCCTTCATAAGCGACGCATGTATTTCGGCTTTGGATTGACCAATTCTATATGATTAGTTCCACAATCCACATATCTATGAATGCCAGTAACTACGTACGACCAGGTGCACTGCTCACTTGTCTATGAATGGCTGCATTCTTTTTGTTACTTATTTTTAAGCTATTGCATAGCTTTTATCATGGGCTATGAGCGCGGCGACCGAATCAAGAAATTCCATAACGACAAAAACCTAACACCCCCTACTCGGCCTACCATGTAGCGCGGCCGAGCGTTCGCTTAACGTGTATGTTTACGACAGTACGAAGCTCGCACAGATCGAGATGAACTATTCGGATATCGGACGAATACGTAAGCAGCTATTGGTGAGAAAGTATATATAGTATCAAAGAAAAAAAAACTTGAATTAATATAAAAAACACAGCATAAATAAATAAATAAATACAATTGCCTAAGTTGATAAAAAATGCTATACAATAGCTTTACCGCGGCAGTCTCCGTGCCGCACGTGTTTTTTATATATTAGTAGAGATAATCATGAATTCACTTTTGCTTCTCCAATTGCGTATTACGTTACTAAACTTAATTATGCAAGGGTAATTAACTATTGTTTCTAGCACATTTCTGAGTCACCGTAATGGATGGGTTACACCGTCGCACATATTCTGGGAGCTGTTAAGCTATTTGCCGCTACATCTTTTCTTTTACGAGGTCTTACGCAAAGTGTATATTTTATTACTGGTTTGTTGTTTTGTACTATAAATCAAAGAGGCATAATAAATAGTAATTTATATCGGTACTAACCGTTTCTAAGTAGGACACAGACGTCTTTTTATTTGTTTACATAATAGGGGTTTTCTGAATTTGAGTGATGATCGAACCTTTTTCTCCCATATATATATTTATCTCATCGCCGAGGTGGTAGAACCAGTGTAGTTCTGTTATATTAAATACCGCCGACGTTATCAATTTTAATTAATATAAACAGCTTGCAACCATTTTACCGGCAGTTGCAATAAATCCGTGGTTAAGTAAAATATTACATTTTTAAAAGAAAAGTGAGGGACAGTTTTCTGTGAAAATTTTCCAATAAACTCTTATGCAGTGTTTCATTTAAAAGGACAATCAGGGGCTGCCGCGTAACAGTTCGACAGGGGAAGTACCACCGCTACACCTATTTCTAGCGTGAAGCATTTCTTGCGTTTCGATAGAAGTGTGTGGTTGCCGACACACATGAGGCGACAATCATGGTCCTCGGGAGTAGCAACGCATCTGATTGACTTCAGGTGGAACCCATGTTCTGTAGGTTACAGATGTCCATGGGTGGCAGTGGCCACTTACCATCAGATTGCATGCTCGTTTGATGCTTCAGTTAGATAAAAAAATGGTGTGATATAGTATTTTATCGCGTGCCTACCTATACATTTTTATAAAATTGATTGTCCCCGTAATGTTAATGTGTTCTGGCACCCAAAAACATATATAGCAACTACATATAGAACAAAGGTTCTAACTGAAGTCAATCAAAGATTCGTAACTACTCACAGGGACTAAAATAGCCGGCTCATAACTCATAACGGCATATTTAATTGGACACTAATGAAATTCCATTGTTTTTCACGTAGTATTAATAGTTCTAGATATTCAGAATAAAGATTGCTGAACTTACAATTAAAAAACGAATATGAGTACGTATATAACCATCCAAAAGAAAACTTAGTGAAGAAATGTGTGTCAATCAGAGATGTGTGAAATCTACTAATTCGAACGAATTCTCTCTCTCTCTCTCTTTTTAAAAAAAGATTCTCTCTCATTTTAAAAAAAGATCCGTGCCCAGTAATGGGACAATAATGGGTTGACGACGACACAAACATCGAAATCCAGAACAAGAATAATAGTTTAAGTGCCTGCCTTGTTGGAATCGAACCCCACATGCATATTTGACCGGAACGTGATCACTAAACAAATTGATAGGTCCAACAATATTATGTCTCTGTAGTTCCGGGACCAGAATAGGACTACGGTACCCTCTGCCTGTCGTAAGAGGCGGCTAAAAGAGGCTTCCGGGGTTGCGGGCGTTAAGAGTGGGAGCTCGAACCGTCCGGTCAAGTGACCCCGGGAAGGACGGTGGCATGTGTGGTTGCATGTTGCCGTAAAAACCAGTAGGTGCGGTGAGCAGTTCACGATCACCAGGGAAGAGCCCGATGGGGCACACGCTGAGGACATCGGCGGCGGTCAATCGGAGTTCCCGGAGTCCTCTTCGCAGCGTCGAGGTCGGCCACCGGGGGGGTTTTAGTGCGGTAAGAATCCCACATAACCCGCGTCGCTCCCACGACGTCGGGTACTTTTTGAAAGTTACCCCCTCGAAAACAAAAAAAAGAAAGGTCCAACAATATTAAAGTTTTACCAACAATATAAAATAACGCCGTCAGCATTCTTGGGACTCTCCCAAGAGGCAGTGATATGGACTCTTTGTTTTATTTATAATTTCTTTTTATTTTCTTTTACTTTATTTACTTTTTTTTTAATATGTTTTATTTATTTTTAATATTTTGTTTTGTATATAGTGTAAATAGATTTATTGTAATTTCTGTTGAAAATATCCACAAATAAATTACTTTTCTCATTTACAAAACAATCTAATACTATCTATAAATAAGTTACTTGAAATAGCTATAAAATCTTAAGCAGTGAGCCAACGATAAAAATGTTATGTTCTGACAGGCCCAATTCATTCTTAGTACAAACAATTTGCGTAATAAAACCAAACTGACCTTTCGTCTTTCCAATCTATAAGATATGCGTCCAACATACACATACCAGTACCTTCGTAAAGTCTCCAATATCTAGGTCCTAACGCACATTTATGTACAATCAAGTAGTGCTGCAACGAACATTGCATTCGCATTCGAGAATATTCGCATGTTTTTAGATATTAATATTCGCATCCGCAAGAATAGTGCCTGTTGCGGACGGCGATTAAATAATTATGTTTTACTTTTTATTGTTAAATTAAATAAATGTGTTAGCATAAGGTAGAATGTATTAGGTTAAGTAATTCGAACAAGTGCGGTTGTCTCACTTAGTCAATATGGAAACCAAATTAAAAATGTAATAGATCTACGTCGTATAGTTCAATTGTAATTCCTATAAGATAAAAAGGGATATAATAAATAAGATAATATAACAAGAAGACAATCACACACAAACACACACACACACACATACACACACACACGCGCGCACACACACACACACATTCAATTCAATCATTACTACAAAATTCAATACGTCTGCGCACATTATATTGTAATTAACATATTTTTAAATACCGACAAAAGCTGGGAGAAGACACTGATACCCGAGACACAGTTTCGAGCTAATTCGGGGATCAGAGGCTTCATATAATTTTGATGTAAAAATATGTCAATAAAGTCAATTTAGTTTAATTTAATTTAATTTAATCATAAAGTTTGTAAGTGTGTATGTTTGTTACCATACCAAACCATATAAAACCAAAACCACCTTTTGTCTTTCCAATCTATCTCAAGATATGCCTCTAACATACACATACAAGTACCTTCGTAAAGTCTCCAATATCTGGGTCCTAACGCACATTTATGTACAATCAAGTAGTGATGCAACGAATATTAGCATTTGTATTCGCAAGAATAGTGCAAATGATCTTGCAAATCTATATATTAATACGTGAAGCAAAAACTTGTAATTCGTTAATAAGAAATTAAATGTATGCATATTGAATTATTACTATAGATATTATTACAAAGAGAAATTAATTTAATTACCATTTCACTACCAATTCTACCACCTAATTAAAACAACATTCGCATTCGCATTCGCGAATTATTAATGTTCAGATAATAACATTTGTTCCATCACTACGATCAAGTCTCCCAGAAGCCTGGATCGTGACTAGAAACACGTAACTTTCCAAACCCGTTCGCTAAATCGAACCATTTCCAGATACACGAGGTTGGGGCGATCGGGTCTTAAGCTGTTTTCATTGCGTACCATAAGTTTCGTAATTTTTTGCGTGGAAATAGCTGGTTTAGGTAGATTAAAATTTATAGAAAATTCCAACCGGTAAGTAGTTTTTGCGTGAAGAATATCAATCAATACATCCTCATAAACAACATGTAAATTTTTTGAGAAAAATCGATAGAATTAATATCGAGTTATATACAACTTTGATCTTATTATAATTTACGGTATAATGAAAATAACCTAAAAGTGCTTCCCACCCATAACAAATTAAGCTCATTTTGAGATAAGGATAGCCCCAGAAGTATGGAATGACTTTAATATTTTCCCTCTTGCAAAATATAAGCTCAAGGAACAGTTACCACTGTAAATAAAATCGTCTGAATGGAAAAAAAAAACTATGTGTATTTCAATTTTACAATAATTAAAAACACCGGCTAATTGCGTAGTTACAAATGCGTTTTAATTTTATTTAGCGAGTGAACATTCGAACTATCAACCGTCAATTGTTTTTTCTCGAATGTTCCATTTACAACTTTTCTCTTTTGTCTATACTGCTATTCCATATCTATGGCTATCGATACATTGTTCGCTTAATATATATTAATAAAAATATTAATTATGGTAGACCTAAATATAAATGCCAACATATACCATAGGCTAACAATAGGATAACAACGCCTTTACTAGGAAAGAGAAACTCTGACGATCGATTACATTTAAGGAATTTTTAAAAGCTTTTGCAGTCAGGTCAAAAGTAAATGTAGTAGAGCAGAAATAAAAATTTACCTCCATAAAGACAGATTGAAGTAAGTTGAGATTATATTGGATTGATAAATCGTTTTATAAATTTGCAAAAATCATTTGATATTGAGTTACCAACTTGTTTTACTAGAAATATGTTTATTCCAACGGATAGACATATTTTTATGTAAAAAAAAAATTTTTAAACAAAAAATACAACCGACTTCCATGCCACATAAAAGTAAAAAATAATTTAAATACATGTTGGTTTAGAGCAAACACAGTACTTAGTACATAGTCCCGAAGTCGGCGCTCATATAAGATACATGTAGTTTCGTCATGATCCAGCAAAATATGGTGAGCGCCGACTTCGGAACTATGTACTAAGTACTGTGTTTGCTCTAAACCAACATGTATTTAAATTATTTTTTACTTTTATGTGGCATGGAAGTCGGTTGTATTTTTTGTTTAAAAATTTTTTTTTCACGCTTTTCAGTCACGATAAAATCAGTTATGGCTGTTGCTAGTCGTCCGCTAACCGGATGAATAAAATTAATTATTCGTCCGATTTTCGGATGAATAAAATTATGTGCTGACGTCATCATCTAAAAATAGACTTCTTTGACACAACCGGTCGGGGGCGCTACCGCGCCCCCTCCCTTAGATTCTGAATTAGAAAAATCTGTTCGAACCTAACCTAACCGAATAAAACAACTTTTTCTGAGTAAACATTTATTTAAAGAATAGACCTATAATTATCAATATTTAAAGTAGAAAAAGTAATATAAACCTTATAACTAAGAGTATAATTCAACTGATACTGATAAAAATAATTTTGACTACCTATCCTTAGTTGGAAAACCAATACCATCAAAACCAATTTAAGTTCGGGCAGCATGGTCGTTATTCACTACATCAGGTGTACCTACCCATAGCTTTACACAATTTATTAATCTCAGTAATATGATTTAACTCACCAGTTTCAATACGTTTTTTATTACGAGGATAATAAGTATGTTTAATATACAGACCATTTTTATTACGAATCTACCGTTTAGCGGACGATTAATTTATTTTATTCATCCGATTACGGGACGACTAGACACTTCGATCAGTTATACGAGACCGTGTAATACATAGTATCCATAAGACTGCATAGTGCATACATAAATGGAAACGGTAATTTAAAATCAACCTTAAATGACAAGTCAAACAAAAGCCTAAGCGATATCTTACATTACTGTCACAGTGCATGTGAACTGAGCGCAACCGCTCGCAGGGCGCTGCCGCGCCCTGCTCGCTTAGTTTCTATATTTTCTTTTAAGTTCCAACCTACCCATCCTATGTAAAAAGGTTGGCAGTACTCCTGCATCGTCCAGGTAATTGTATTCAAAGTGGAATTTGTGATCATAATTATGTCCTTTCCGGAACTCATTGTTTGTATTGCGAACAATAATTACCAAACACACATACTTTAGGCAGGCTGTATACCTATATTATTAGGGTTAAAGAGGTGAAGGTAACTTTATTAATCGTTGCCTCTGTTTATGGAACTCCTAATATATTCATAAGAGCCATATTACTATCACCTGTGGGTTAGATAGGCAGTACCACTGAATAAAAGCCCAGTTAAAGATAACGGTTTTCATAAGTCATCTCTTCTTAGCATTTCTTCAATAAATCCTTAAACACTAAATAGCCAACTTCTATGGCTTGGGCTTACAGTACCCTGCATCATAAGGGTCGAGGAGTTAAAGGTCAATTTTCTTATCATACGTCTTTGCTTTGTTAATATATTACAATTCCATAAGTATCAAATGGCCAACGCCTATGCTTTAAGCCTGAAGTACCCGTGCATCATCAAGGTTGAAGAGTTGAAGGTCAAAACTATCATGTTATATCTTTGCCTAGTAATCTCATTACATATACGTAAGCACCATATGGCCAACGCCTATGGTTTAGGCTTGAAGGACCCCAGCATTATCAGGGTTGAGGAGTTGAAGGTCAAATTTTTCATGCCATATCTTTTCGTAGTAATCTCATTACATACACGTAAGTAACAGATGGCCAACTTCTATGGCTTGGGCTTGCAGTACCCTGCATCATGAGGGTTGAGGAGTTGAAGGTCGATTTTAATATTATACGTCTTTACTTTGTAAATATATTACATACCCATAAGCATCAAATGGCCAATACCTATGGTTTAAGCTTGAAGTACCCCTGCATCATCAGAGTTGAGGAGTTGAAGGTCAAATTTTTCATCTTTTATCTTTGCTTAGTAATCTTATCAGATATACGTAGCGATCATGTAGCTAACGCCTATAGTTTAAGCTTGAAGCACCCCAACTTCATTACGATTGAGGAGTTGAAGGTCCAATTTTCCACTGTATACAACCATTTTTCTAATGTTCTACCTTACATTTTTTAAATATCATTTTGAATGCGTAAGGATGAAATAGCTAAGTTTTATGGCTTAGGCATTCAATACCCCTGCATCATCAGGATTGAGGAGTTGAAGGTCCAATTTTTCGTTGTATGCCTTTGCTTAGCAATGTTATTACAAATCCGTGAGCAACAAATGTCTAACGTTTATGGTTTAAGCCTGCAGTACCCCTGCATCATCAGGGTTGAGGAGTTGAAGGTCAAATTTGTCATCGTACATCTTTGCCTTGCTATCTTATTATATATCCGTAAGCACCAAACGGCCATTACCTACGGCTTAGGCTTACAGCACCCTGCATCATCAGGGTTGAGGAGTTGAAGGTCAATTTTTTTATAATATGCCTTTACTTAGTATTGTTATTACATACCCATAAGCACCAAATGGTCAACCCCTATGGTTTAGGCTTGAGGCACCCCTGCATCATCAGGATTGAGGAGTTGAAGGTCAAATTTTTCATCACATGTCTTTGCTTAGTAGTCTTGTTACATATATGTAAGCACCAAATAGCTAATGTTATAGTTTAGGATAGCTGTAACCCTGCATCATCAGGATTGAAGAGTTGAAGGTCAAATTTTTCGTCAACCTATATAAGCATAGATATATAATACATATTCCAAGTTTCATAAGAATCGATTCGGCAGAAGCCGAGTTATCTCAAATTATCTAAAAAACATGAGGAGTGGTGGTGGTTTCCACCCAATAACTCAAAGAGTTAAGCATCACAGCATACCCATGTCCGAGAGAAAAAGTTGCGTGACAAAATTTCCTATCAAATGAAAGAAAGAAAATGGAAATCGGTTTAGAAACACCCAAGTTATTCAAGATTTTAAGAAACCGACATTTTCCAATTTTCCGGGAAAACCGCCGGAACATTTTCATTTTCCTCAATATGGGACTGCCTGTGAAACTAGCCGCATACAATGTCGTATGAATCGTGTCGGTAGGTCGACGATTTCTAGTCATTTCGCCCGAACATACATAAAAAAAAAAAAAAAAAAAAAAAAAAAAATATACGTGACGAATAGATAACCTCTTTCCTTTGGGAAGTCGGTTAATAAATGGTAATGTATTAAATGTTAACATTCGGTACCTCTATTTTTGTTAGTACAGATTTTACATTCTGGAATGATCTACTATATATATAGAACTGTATTTTTGTGAGTATGTCCTTTAGACAATCAAAAACATGAAAACACAATCAAAAACATTTGATCATGTGATGATCTTTATCAAAGTTGTTTTGCATGAGTCCACGAAGGTTTCTTTTTCAAAAGCTTTTATTTAACTTACAATGTTTTTGGGTAAGTATGTATGTGCGAGATTGTTCACGAAACCACAGACCTAGATCTGAGTAAATCTAATGTGGACCAATTCACTATGCCGATTATCATTGTCCACCAATTCGCACTAGGCCCGCGCGTTGGACTGTGGCCTAACTCTCTCATTCTGAGAGGAGACCCGTGCTCAGCAGTGGGCCAATAATGGGTTGTACTGTACGATGCAACAAAATGATGTATTTGATTACTACGAATTTTATTTTATTCATTTCAGTGCATTGGAATAAACGCTTGTTGTAAAAATATTTTTTATTTTTATTTTATTTTATTTTTCTTTTTTATGGGAGCATAGCAACGCACTCAGGATACCGCTAGTAGTTTATAGAAATCAATACATTATTACGTATTCAAGATTATTTCTAGATTTAAGAGCAATCGTGGTGCACGCCTGAACGTTATTTCCCCGCTTCAAGGAATTGTGTTTATATTTATGTTTGTAATATTTTCTGACATCACTAGTTATGCCTCGCGGTTTCACATGCTTTTTAAAAGTAACATAACTTTAATCTGTAACTTTAACGTTTTCGATAGCGTTGATAAATTTACCTTAAGATACGGACAACGTATATTTAAAATTAATAGGAAATATTTGAATTAAATATACTAAGCCTGGTTTAGTTAAGCAAACAGATAAAAATCGCTAAGTTATAGACACTTCGTCCCTATAGCTCCGGGATCAGAATAGGGCTACGGCATCCCCTGCCTGTCGTAAGAGGCGACTAAAAGGTGCTTCTGGGGTTGCAGACGGCTAGAGTGGGAGCTCGAACCGTTCGGTCAGGCAATCCCGGGAAGGACGGCGGTATGTGTGGTCGCATACCGTCGTAAAGACTAGACCGAGCGGTGGGCCCAGCCGCCCATCTGGGAGGAGCCCGATGGGGCAACGCGCTCGGAGGACTCCGGTTGAAGTCGTTTCAAGATTCCGGAGTCCTCCTTTTTAGCGCCGAGGACAGCCACCGGGGGGGTTTTAGTGCGGTAAAAATCCCACATAACCTTGCGTCGCTCCCACGGCGTCGGGTACCTTTTAAAGGTTTCCCCCTCGAGAACAAAATAAAAAACTTATAGACACTTATATTCGCTGCAGTTTTCATTAATTTATTTTTAATATAATTCAGGTAAATCTTGGTAGATTGTTATGTAGGTGACATAAAAAATGGCACCTCTGAGATGCATTTTTCGATAGACGGATCACTTTATGCCAAAAATATTAATTTATCAATAATTTAAATCTATGCCGGACTGAGAACTGAATCCCTAACATTATAGCGTTATCGCGAAACACAAGTTAAACTTAACTAGTCATAACATGCTTACTGGGAATCGAACTTGAAACCCTTTGAAAGCGGACAGCCGGGGTTACCGAACGAATAGACATATAAGCTATTCGCCTCTATAACATCCGCATAGTTTGAAAGCTATAACTGGTTGGAAATCTGATGAATAGCCAGTTCCTAGGGTCAATATCTGACATTAGCATGAATCCATCAAGCCCTCAAGTACGTGTTGTATAATCCAACAGTGGTCGTGAAGGAAAGTGCAGAGAAATCTTATTATCCTCGCAAAGCAAGTTAGAAGACTAACTAGGGATAATCAGTAAACAATACATTCTCAACTAAAACAAACGAGAGTTGTTTAAAACATTTAATAAGATCAAGCTTAGTCGTAAAGCATATTATAAAATTTCTGACTATATAGAAGATAAACCAGCTTGGGACTGAACAATACGTTACCGTAATTAATTGAATGTCAAAGTGTAGCGTATCCTGCCAAATATGCTTCTTGTACAGCCAAATATAAGGCAAGATACTGGAGCTAACTTTTATAACCAACGTCAAACAAAATGGCAATAAAAAAGATATACAAAGAGAAAAAAAAACCCACTGAGTTTCTTGTCGGATATTCTCAGTTGAGGTCGTGTGCCGATCCGGTGGTAGAGTAAAAAATATATATATGTAACTGACAATTTGTAAGTGCCTCTGTAGGCCTATCTATACTAATATTATAAAGAGGAAAACGTTGTATTTTTGTATGTTTGTTATGAATTAACTTAAATACTACTGAACCGATTTTAAAAATTTATTTACCACTAGAATGCTACATTATTCCGAATTAGTATAGGCTATATTTCTTCTAGAAAAACCACGACATCCTTGCTAAAACTTCAAAAACGCGAACCAAAGTGTCAAAAATTTGGTACGAAAATTCCTTTCAACGCGTACGCTGCGGAAACTATTGATGATACAACAAAAAAATGTTCTACAATGTTAGAGAGCACATCAACACCCACAAAAACCTTCGCGATACCATATGTGTCCAACTATTATAGTTATGTTACTATAATCACTTCTTACATTTTAAATGTTACTAAAAAAGCTGACCTAAATCAGATCATGATACCCATACCTTCATGTTAATCCTTATCCAAATAAATTATTTTATATTCAAAATTGATTTAATACCTATAAATAACTTTTTGAATTACTTTAATCGGGAAGTCCGTTCAGAAGATATTACGAATTTAGGAAAATAAACACTGTCGCCGCCGCACATTGACTATCGTGTTCCGTGTATTCGTTTTTTTTTATGTTCAGAATTAGATTAAACTGGAGCGTTTTATATAGGATTGGTTAGTTAATAATCTTTTTTATTAATTTTAAAATCTTAAGTCTAATAATTTCTTGGCGAAACAAAGTTCGCCAGATCAGCTAGTGCAAAATAAAGACATTTCATTTCATTTCAAAAGCAAGTTAGAAAACTAACTTGGGATTATCAGTAAACAACACATTCTCTAGTAAAATGATAAGTACATAGAGAACGAGAGTGAACGATGCTATTTTAATAGAAAAAAATGTTAACTGCAATAATAACTGAACTACGCTAAATCTAAATTACATACAGCACAATATGATTATCTTCCGCGTTTCTAGCAGTAACCTATTGTAAGTGTTAATGAATATCCAAATATAGAGTCCATAAGCATATGACGTTGTCTCCAGTATCAGATCAGATACTTTTTGTACTAGGTATATTAACATATTCCGGTTGCGTTCCTTTAGAGATCCCGGAGTCCTGTTTGTAGCGATGAGTACGGCCACCGGGGGGATTTTAGCGATAAAAATCCTACATAACCCACGGTGGCCGTGCTCGGCGCTGCCAGGGAGACTACGGGATCTCCATCGGAACACAACCGGAGCCCTTCGAGCGCGACGTTAATATCAGGCTCTTCCCTGGTGAGCGAATATGCTCACCGCACCTTCTGTTATTTACGGCGGCATGCGACATATGCCACCTTCCTTCCTCGGGTCGCTTGACTGAACGGTTCGAGCCCCTAATCTCGCCACCCGCAACCCTGTAAGCCCTTTAGTCGCCTCTTCCGACAAGTAGGGGATACGGTAGGCATAATCGGTCCCGGCACTGCAGGGACTGAAGGAGCAAACCACATACAGTACTGCCGCCCATGGACATCTGTAAGCAAGTCCATATAGAACATCTGAATCAAAGATGTGTTGCTACTCTCGCGACAAAGATGATCGCGTTATATAAAAGAGAGCCGGCTAACATTATTTTGATTATATATTTGCCAGTAAACAGCTTGTATCTTTAGCATTAAAATGAATGCAAATGTATGCAGTGATTAAAATTTACATGTATGCACGTTTTGTTAAATGCATATTTGCATACTAACTTACGAGGCTGATCATCACCTTTATTTAAACTTATTATACACTCACGGATCTTGGATAGCGGTTTGATTTATTATGGGGTACAACTCATTCTTCTCTCTTCTCTTAGAATTAGAGAGTTTATAACCACCGCGCTGTCCAAGTGCGAATTGGTGGACTTCACACACCTCTTATTTAGTTAGAGGTAGGGTTCACGATGTTTTCCTTCACTGAAAAGCAGTGATAAATAATTTCTAATACGCACATAAATCAGTGGTGCGTGTTTGGGTTTGAACCTCGGACCTCTCGATTGAGAGGGCAAGTTTCAACCAATAAACTATCACTGCTCTCCATTTATTATAGATATATGGGGTTTAAATATGGCATCGCCTTTTCTATATCCTTTTGCGTTCTGTACCCAAAGGATAAAAGCGGAAAAATGCAATATTCGCAAAAGCCATGAACGAAAAACTATGTGTTTCAAACTTTGTACGTAAACTATATCGCCTCTTTACTAAAACAACGGGGCAAGTACAAATTTAAATTTTTGGTATCATAATTATTGTTTTTTCTTAAATTTGCCAGTAAATCATTAAGTAATATTTATAACGATTGTATTAGATCTGTGTAAGCCCATTCATTTTAAGGAATTTATTTTGTATACAATTAGCCTCGAATAAAAAATAACCAAGATAACACGTTGTTGTTGTAAAGAGGCGATATGTAAAACCCAACTTTCTGGAATTTGCGTGATATCACTGTTCGTATAACATTTTGTTCTTTTTAAATAGTTTGTAAATTAACACTAAATAAATAAAAAACGTCCACATTAAAAATATTACCACGATAATTACACCGAAAATAAAACGTAATTATATCATGCTTAAATCTTAAATGTAATGTAGTTTTTAAAACATGTATTTCGCAATAAATGTGACAGTCACAAACAAAACTGCTTCTTAAATTTATTTCGGAACAAAATATATTTGCGCGGTAATACAATATGTGTACAGTCACGTCCGAAATACATTTTTGTTGCGGAATAAAATACAGTTTTGGTGCAATAAACTTTGAAAATGTAAACGAATATCTTAAATATAATAACCAAACGTCCAAAGGATACTTCATATTAATTCCTCATGTTTTTAAAGATTTAAAAGTACAAAAATGCAAATTGCATTTTCACTACATAGTATAAAACAAAGGCGCTTCTCGCTGTCGTTCCTATGTATGCTTAGATCTTTAAAACTACGCTACGCATTTTAATGCAATGTTTAATAAATAGAGTGATTTAAGAGAAAGGTTTTGTATGTATAATACGGTAGAGAAACACTGATAATTATAGATTTTTGACTTTTAGGCTGAACAAAGTTCGCCAGGTCAACTAGTGAATACTTACTAAAAATAACATTTTGAGGGGCATCGCATAATACCTACTTAACAGTGGAAATAGCATTAAATTCGCCTGTATATTCAGAGAAATTTGTGCCCAGTGGTAGGGCTGTGATAGGTCGATAATAATAAAACCTATTGTTTTATTATCAACCTATTACATTCCAACAATATAAACACTAAACAACGTAAAAGCGTTAATAATCATGTTTCTTTTTTCAACGATATATAATACTGACGAATCGATACTACACGATTAAATGACTGCAAAACCTTTTCCAAAAATAGCACCAGTGCATCCACTGGGGGATTTCGAATGTCAATTTATGAGACATATCCGGCCTTAGCAGTCGATAATCGAGTTTCAATTCGATAATAATATCACTGAGCGAAAGTTAGATAATAAGAGTTAATAAGAGAGAGATACGAGATAATAAGAGTTACTAAATAAATAAAATACATTTAATGGTCTCAATAAAGGTTAACTTTATAAATAGCGGTATTTTATGCAAAAGTGACTAGGTATCCTAAAGGTAAAGATAAGGTACCCAATACAATTTGCTTTACTACTCAAAAGCTTCCAACAAATACCATAGAATTAAATTTGTTAAAAATGGACATTATACAAACGAAATCACATTTCTATCTTAATTACATACTTTGACGAACCGCGTGGCGGAGCGGTTACTATATCGGCCTGACGCGCAATATGTTCCGGGTTCGATTCCTGGCCAGATAGGTCAGGTGATGAGTTTAGATTCATGTTCTGGGTCTGGGTGTTTGTGAATTCGTCTTGTGTGAGTCCATGGTACCCACAACACAGGATAAAATGTGGGGATATGAGTGTAGAACGCGCGTGTGTGTACTTTATACTGAACAGAGCAATATTTTCACGAAACTAGTAACGGTTGAGTTATTAATTCCGATATGTGATCTGATACTAGCAAATATTGTGATAGCAACCTGTTTATAGAGTCGTACCGTGTATCTTATGTACAGTGTACCGTGTAGCACAGCTATACTCAACCTGCTATACTAGCTATACTCAGCCCGCTTGCCGCATGTGGCCGCCGGGCCCTTTTGATTAGCCCAGCTGAATTTATATATTTATATATTTTTTTGTCTGACTGAAGTAGCAAACAAAAAGTGATTCATGAGGACAATCTTTATGCATAATACTTGTATATTGTAGTAGAGAAACGCTGATAATTTTAGATTTTTGACTTTTAGGCGGAACGAAGTTCGCCGGGTCAACTAGTTAATAATATTAATAAGATTTCCTGATTTAAGTAGCACTAAAAAAACCTTACACTAAGAAGAGCAATATTTAAATTTACTTCTAATCCAATAATAACCTTGTAAAATGCACCAATAAAATGTGGACAGATTTAAAGTGCTTATAATTATTTAAACTAATACGGTTAGCAAACTACTGAATAGCTATTAACAAATAGTATTATTTTACCACACGCTGCGTATTACGGCAACTGTCCTTGAAAATCTTACTAGGACAGTGTTTTCAAAAGTGTAGGTCGCGACTTTTTGGGGTCCGCATTAGTAAAAGAAACTTTAAAAACATATTTTAATTAAGAGACTTTGGGGTAGGCATTTGTTCAACTATCGTTTATTTGTTTATTTGGCGATATATATTTTGGATTAAATAGTGTATTTAACAGATACCTAGTCATGATGTATAAATTGATCAAATGTATAAGTTAAAACCTCTACTAATATTATAAATGTGAAGTTAAGTTTGTTTGTTACGTTTTTACCGAAAAACTACTATCTCCGATTTCGCTGACGCCACACATAGCTACACCTCCACACGACCTAGAATAAAACATAGGATATTCAAAGTCGTGATAGACATGACCGAAGCGGACAAAGTCGCGTGAAAGAACTAGTAAAATTAGTTACAAACAAAGGATTTTAAAGGTGTTACAAAATATTTTCGTATGCTAATTGGTCGAGTTTTACGAGCTGCGTCATTCAATTTTTATTAAATGACTGAGAAAGATTGAATGACACTGGACTGGTATTACATAAGTTTTTATAGTCAAAATCAGTTTAGAATGTTGACCATGACACAACATTCTGTAGGCACACGGACCAGGTTGACACGACCTTGTGTCGGAAATGTCTGAGAGTCAGATCTAGTTAGATTAATTCTGACATAATTAGTCTTTGTTCCAGCAGGGTTTGTTTTTAGTGTGTCAGATTATATTCTATGAATGATGATGAATTTCATTTTCAGGTATGATTGAATAAACTTAATATGATGCATTAAAACAACCATATTGATTTAGTAGTCTGAAGAACTATACTTTACAATCTAAAATTCCTGAGTATAGTTTGATCGCCGACAGTTTGATACAGCACCGCCATATCTATTTCTAGCGCTCAGTTGTTCTTGCTTGTCGATTAATATACCACCGGTTACCAGCCGTCTTTTATATGAGCCGACCATCCAAGCAATGCACGTATGACTAACTTAACATAGAACCCCTTTTTTTTTTGTTTTCGAGGGGGAAACCTTCCAAAGGTACCCGACGCCGTGGGAGCGACGCAGGGTTATGTGGGATTTTTACCGCACTAAAACCCCCCCGGTGGCCGTCCTCGGCGCTGAAAAGGAGGGCTCCGGGATCTCGAAACGACTTCAACCGGAATCCTCCGAGCGCGCTGCCCCATCGGGCTCCTCACAGATGGGCGGCTGGGCCCACCGCTCCGTCTAGTCTTTACGACGGTATGCGACCACACATACCGCCGTCCTTCCCGGGATTGCCTGACCGAACGAACCCCTGATCTATACCAATGACACTAAAAACACACGCTTTCTACACTCATACTACACACCCACACTAGGATTTTCTCTAGTGTCGTGGGTACCATGGACACACCCATGACGAATACACAAACACCCAGACCCAGAACATGAATCTAAACTCATCATTCAGATACCTGTCTTGCCGGGAATCCAACCCGGAACCCATTGCGCGTCAGACCGGTATGGTAACCGCCGCGCCACGTGGGACGTCGAAATATACGTTTGCTACTTTAATTTTATAAATCAAGGTGGTAGAACCAGTGTAGTTTGACCGAGGAAGTACCAACGCTAAACCTATTTCTAGCGTGAAGCATTTCTTCCGTTTCGATAGAAGGGTGTGGTTGCCGGCACTTTCACATGAGGCGACCATCATAGTCCTCGGGAGTAGTAACGCATCTGTGATTGACTTCAGATGGAACCCATGTTCTGTATGAAGTTGATTACAGATGTCCATGGGCGGCAGTGACAACTTACCATCAGGTGGACTGTATGCTCGTTTGCTACTTCAGTAAAATTAATAAAAAAACAGACTGCAGCACAGGACATGGTATTATGCCCAAATACAGTAGACCATATCAAGAACCCACGCCCTTCTCAATGAGAATAGGAACCGGATCAGCCAAGGACGGCTGACCACTTTCACAATGTTTACGTAAGCGCTAATCTCTGATACGGTTGTACGTAACGAGAGGCATGTGAAATTCGACACCTAGCATTCTCTTTAATGAGTGCTTCTTCGTTCAGGACGGTTACCGATTCCATTTAATTTTATTGTATCTCTGTTGAAAGGCTAGTATTGTTGCGAGACGGGTGTGTTGATAGGTTTGGATTGATTGTCTGTTCATCGCATATATTTACCAAAATAAATATCTAGTTATCTGTACGTTTTGTGTTATTATGTCGGTTACAAATACCCATAGATAGTTTTTATTATTGAAGTGAAACTTCTTTATCGGGGTTGGAGAAAAAATTTAGTGTAACATTTTTTCGTTAGGCGCCATCTTTTTCTGTTACGCGCCATCTTTTTTTTCCGTTACGCGCCATCTTTTTCTTATCCCTACCACGCGTGATATTAGATAGATTATTATAGATTAGATTATTAGATAAAGTTTAATAAAAGCCTTTTATTAAACTTTATCTAATTTAACTTTATTTAACCAATTTCTGTAAAGTTGCATATAGTAAATTATTTTTTGAAAAATAACGTCATAAAGAAGTTTCACTTCTTACGAGTGTACGCTAGTACACGCACAATTTTTTCTGTTTTGTTTTGTGTTATTATGTCGGTTACAAATACCCATAGATCGTTATTATTATTATTATTATTTTGATTATTAGGTTCACCAATGGTTACATCACAATATGTATTCTAAGCTATTACAGGACAAGTACGTGTGTACCTTTTAAGGCAAACACAGCATGCAATAAGTAGTTTAACAAAACAAGTATTAACTTTTAAATTGAAATAAATATATATCAATTGATTTTTAAAGCAAGATACTTCTTTTTTATTTATTTTATAATTTTTGTACACAAACAATACATAAAAATCAGACATTATAAACTTAAGTACAAAGGACTACTTATTTCAAGATGAAATTTCTTCCAGCATCCCTGGGATCAGAGTGTGCATTTGTAAGGCAAATTAGGTGTGCACAGCTGGAAATTAATATTTATAGTTAAGAGCATTTATTGTGATATGGTTTATATCCAAAGACCCATCACACTCATTCAGCAGCTTACAAAGACGTGGAATTGCAGAGTTCTACGAAATGGAACACGAAGTGGTTTTAGGAATTTTCTTCTTAGTCTATAGCCCTCATAACAAGTGTGATGACCATTTGCTATTTCAATAAAAACGGAGCAAATTCTTTGTTCTAAACTTAGTAATTATACCCATAGTGAACATAAGGAAGTAGTTTCTAAGGCAAAGGGCCTATATATAAACAAGATAGTTGGTCGGTGAGTCAGTAGTTAGTATTCTTGACATACTTACAGTTCCGACGGATGTGTTATCCGCTTATTATAAAGTGATACTACGATACGATGTAGAAAGTATACTTAATTACAGAGTGTTTCCTATTTTCAATCACTTGCTTATTTAGTTGGTTGTAATATTATTGTTTGTTTGAAGGAGTTAGTATTTTTCACCAGGTAGAACCAATGAAGGTCGATTGGGGAGTTATCACCGCCAGATTTATTTCTAATGTGAAGCAGTTTTTGTGCTTCGATAGAAGGGTGTGGTTGCCGGCTCACTTTTATATGAGGCGACCTTAATGGTCCTCGGGAGTAGCAACGCAGTTATCGACTTTAGATAGAATTTAGACAATTACAGATGTTCATGAGCGGCAGTGACCACTTACCATCAGGTAGACTGCATGCTCGTTTACTACTTCAGTCAGATATTTTTTATGACAATGCGTACTACTACTTTAATTGTGACTGTAGTGACTGAAAACACAGAATTTAAATCGGTGACTGTAGAACCTTATAACTACACAGAAATGACTTTACCCAGATTTATCACTCATGGTATAAGTTAGTAACATCAAGGATCACAGGAAATGTTTCAGAAATTGTTACACTTCGCGTAAAGGTATTCGATAAGGGATCCATCAGAAACATGACTCTACTCTCCGTGTAGCTAAATAACTGCTATTTTCATTCAGATACAAAGACAAATGACGTAGCTAACATTAAAACGTATTATCTCGCTGCATGACAATGAACACATAAAAAAAGATATCCATTTTCACCTCGACAAATTGGCGTGCAAAGACAAGTGGAATGAAACAAAAGGCGTAGCTTTTATCAAATCATTAGTACAGTTAGAAAGAAAGTGCAAGTATAGGGTACAGGGGAACAATGCGTGGGTAATGTCGCTCAGAAGCATGACGGATTACAAGTATACGCCTGATGATTGTTTATAACATGCGACGACTACACGATTTGTGACCTTGAGTTTTAACTTTTCCTCAAAATAACCATCTTTTATTTTTTCCCTCATCGTTGCAAAGTACATTGCAATGTATGGTAGACAATGAAAACTTAAGCATGCAAAATATATTACAATGTACGGGCAATGTATGTAAATATATTACAATGTAATAGAATAACAATGATTGCTCCAATTAAATGTAACTAGTCACCCGTCGTAACGGTCAAAATTCGACCGTAATTCAAATTAAAAAACGAAACTTCATATTGTCCAAAGTAGCACGAATATTTCTCAAATTCAAATAAATTGTAATAATTTGCAAGTTATTTTCAACGCACGTTTTTAAATTTCAAGTTAAATTTAAAAACGGGTTTAATTAACTAAGCTGCATTTAAAAGCAATAGCGGGTATTTTGACAAAGACATCTGACATTTTTGATGTTATATGTTTTCATAGTAAGACATTGAATGTTCTATTTCGTTTATTAAGTGTAATATGTTTGTGTCAAATGCAAGGTAGTATGTGTAATGGGTTTTTAGTTGATGTTATGAATATTTTATGCATTTTTTGGCACTGGATTAAAATTTGTTATACCTTTTAGTTTTATAGTTATTGACTGTTTTATTTTTGATGCGTTTACTGTTATTTTTATGTTTGTTAATAATGTTATGTTCGGTATGTATAGTTTGGTATAAATTTCATTAATATAACCAGTATTATTGTTGTGACATTGTATTAGAAACAAATTAGAACTACCCAACCACTCACGTAGTTGACTTTCGTCATCGTTTCACCTTTTGGTTTAATTTTCTTTGATTAGCCTTTATACGTGAAATGGCACAATTGTCTACGTTTACACACGCCTACGTTGGCGGTAGGCGGATAAAATAAACATTAAAAAGTAACGCAGTCACTACATAGTATAAAACAAAGTCGCTTCCCGCTGTCTGTCCCCATGTAACATAGATCTTTAAAACGGCGCTACGCATTTTAATGCAGTTTTTTCAATAGATAGAGTAAGTCAAGAAGAGGGTTTAAATGTATAATACATGCATAATATAGTGGAGAAACACTGATAATTTTAAAATCTTAAATCTGATCATTCTTTGAAGAAACGAAGTTCGCCGGGTTAACTAGTGATTGATAAAATTGAGACTAGGACTATAATTTTCAATTAATTCAGCTTTATATTACACTTACACTTACAAAAGCTCTTTAAAATCTATTTGTATTTTCCTTTTAAGACTTCGTATTAAATATATGACACTTATTAAAAAGCCTGTAAGTAGAATTTAATTCCACAACGCTGATCGTCACGACGATCTTATGATCAAATTAGCAGTCCATGAAAATCGTAACATGTAAAAACTTTTTCATTCATAGCAACAGTGACATGGGAATAATTATATTATTGTTCTGAACAAACATTTATTTATCGCTTTCTAGCATTTTGCGGATGTGAGAATATGAGATCTCATTGTGTTGAAAAAGCTGGATTTATTAACCGTGACTTCAGTTCTATTGATTGTACTAAGATCTAGATCTTGAACCATGTACAGTAATACTTCTACTTACGCTACCCCGATTTACGCGAACTCGGAGTTACGCGGTTTTCAAATCTCCTCAATCTGTCTTTTATTGAGTGCCAGCTGCGTCATACAATCTCTATATTACGGATTACCTAGCCTTACTATCCTACACTATTAAGTAAGAGTGTGGAATTGTAAGACTATATACTATGTATGACAGCTACATTTTATTTTGTGTTACGTATTTCTTGTACCCCGACTTACGCGAATTCCACTTACGCGGTTATCAGTCAGTCGCGTAAGTTCAGGTTATTACTGTATCGTGGTCTGCTATCCGTATATCTAAACAACAATCTTTGTTCTACTATATAAAAAGTGCAAACTAGTATGTAATCTACCTGATGGTAAGTGACCAATACCGCCCACGAACGCGCTCAAAAATCTATAGCTGACTCAACATTGCTCTTCGAAGTACGGCTACGCACTCAAATAGGTAGTTCACCCGATAGTGCTTACCTTTGTTCTACACTACACTACTATATTACACTACCTTTCAACGCTAACCCCAAGGCTTTGTATACTTTGCCAAACTATATAACACGATGACATAACATCTTATGGATGCAATGTACATCGGTAGTAGTACCATGATCCCTTTAAAACAGAACGTAGAATTTTAAGTTACCAAAAAGCATAATTTTCAAGCAATGTAAGGGGTAATATTAAGCCAAGATATTAATTGAGTACCTGAGTATTAAAGCCTGAACCAACCGTATCGATTACCGCGATGGTCACGCTTCTAAGTTTCTAGTCGCAACGTTACGTGAACCCATATTATGTTCTAACGCAACTGGTTGCACTTTCATTGTATTCCTCATCTGGTCATATTTATCGTAATACTAGTCGACCCGGCGAACTTCGTTCTGCCTAAAGATCAAAATCTAAAACCGTCACTGTTTCTCCTCTATATTATACATTTATTATACATAAAAACCTTCTTCTTGAATTGCTCTATGTATTAAAAAACTGCAATAAAATCCGTAGCGTAGTTTTAAAGATCTAAGCATACATTGGGACAGACAGCGGGAAGCGACTTTGTTTTTTACTATGTAGAGATGATATGCCGTTAACTAACTCCTGTTTTACTGCTGGGCATGGGTCACACGATAAGATTTTTAGGTCATAATCCGCCTCGCTGACCTAGTCCGAATTAGACTTATTAGGAGCTCTCGGGCATGTAGATTTCATTAAAATTATTTGCCTCACCGTAAAGAATTAATTAAGATAAAGATATTTTAATAAATTACACACATCATTTTTACGGAAATTAATAGTGCCTGTTTAGCACTTGAACAAAATTAACCTAAACGCCTGAAACATTGAAAGGATCTGATCATACAATATGTCAAGCCGTTTGGTTTATTTATAATGCCAAAGAAATTAAGATACACATGTTTATACATAAATACTCACGAAAAACATTACCCTTATTTACAGTCAATTGGGTGAATGACGATAAATATTGATAAGTACCTTTACTAAGAAAGCTAACATTCATGCAATTAAAATCCCGTAGAACGAGTTCTACCTAATAGGTATGATTCGCAGCTTTCCCCAGGAATGTTGAAAGCTTAACGTAGTAATTGAAAACTAATTTCCTGTAGAGTGCTTAGTTTAGATAGTAATTTTCATTATTCGTTGTTAAAGGAAACGGAAACGATAATTAATTAATAAGTATTATCTTAAAGCAATTACTTATGCAGTGAAAATATAGTGGAAAGATATTAGACCGCTTACTCTGTCCTGGGTTCGTATCCTAGGCATATACTTTTAATTTTTGAGGTTACATGAATAAGTAATTGGTGTAGAACGCATCAGCCTTAAATGGAAGCCACATCCTCATGTTGCTTCCATTTAAGGCTTTTCTTTTTTACAAAATTCATTAGTTTCCTCAAACTAATGAATTTTGTAAAAAAGAAAAGCCCTTCTTCGTCTTATTAGGTAAAAAACATTGGTAGGTATTTACGTAGTGAAATACTACTTTCAATATAAATATTACTTATACGCGTTCTTTTTAAATTACAGCAAAACTATATTATACTAAAAAAAAATATTTTGAAAATATAAAATTAACAAAATCTTGTATATGTCATACGATTCACTAAACAAACTTTATCACGCCAACAAGATCTTATTAAATAGATTTATTACTGTATTGACGTATATATTTTCAATAGCAGTAATAATGCAATACTTGTATTTTATCAGTACTGGTAGTACCACGGTCAATGAATCATTCTTGACACTAACTTTTCAAATTATCAAGGTTATTGAACATATGGCTTTGACAATATAACTGGTATGACAAGTTAACTGCCAAGAGCCCAAGACCTACTGCATTTACATAACGTTCGCCACTTTCTTCACTGTTAGCGATTAGCGAGAAACTATAACGCGCGACTTGTGTAGGACGTAAAGAATGTGCAAAGCTAATTAACAACGCGCGAAAATTCTTGAAAATCTTGTAGTGGCCACTTACACACCGTTTTGTAAGGTATAACGTACATGGTTTTATGAAATGATTTTTTCACATTTTGGATAGGCCTTTGGGGGCTATTCCTGTAGTTCCGGGATCAGAATAAGGCTACGGTATTTCCGGACTGTTGTAAGACGCGACCAAAAGAGGTTTCGGGCGGTAAGTAGTGTTGCCCAAATTCAGTCTTGGTCTTGCAGTCTTGGTCTTGTTCTTGCGTTTTTGCAAGACCAAGACCAAGAACAAGACCGCGTATTTTTAGCAAGACCAAGACCAAGACTGACCGTGCAAGACTTGAGCAAGAACAAGACATAGCCTGCAAGACTCTTGCGTCTTGCAGCTAGGACTTAGCGCTATTTCACTGAGTAGTTAGATGTAACAGTTCGGTGTATAGGTAGGTACGCTTAGGAATTCTATGAGACGCAAAAAACTGTATCAAAGAATATGAAAAACTGGACCTATGCGCATTACGACTAATACCATAAACATAGCGAATAAAAAAATATCTATTAAAATCAAACTGAGTGCATGCATAGTTATGTTTTAACCATCGGCACTTTAATAATGCGGCATCAAAGGTTTTGTACTTACTTCTCAAAGAAATTTGCCGCTTTTCGGAAGTACATGGTTATGATACACGCGCCGGCGGCTTCTTTTGAAATCTAAAACAATCGTTGCCGCCACGCCGAAATCATAACATTTGACACTATTTGATTGCCGCCATAGGGCGTAGGTGCAATGCAATCATGCAAAATAATTTCGAATTTGAAGAGTATGTAGGTGTTCCAAAGAATAAATAAATTTCAGAGTGCTTAGAATGAAAATGAATACATTATACTGATCACGCAAGTAGTATTATGATTGGGATAAAATGGTAAGGATAGGTAGTAGATGTCATATTAATTCATTCTAGTAAGTATATATTATAATATTGATTACTTATATGGTTTTTAAACTAATTACTTAGGTACTATTATTGTACATTTAGTCATTATATTTCTTAAGTTTTTACAAGAAAAAATAGCAAAAAAGTGTTCAAATATCACCCTGCACCCGTTTAATAAATATTGTAGCCACTTTTAAATATACTTGAAATGTGTAAAAAAATTCTACAAAACTAATAAAATAATATAAATTTCTTATAAGTTGAGGGTTCAATCTCTTTCTAGACAAATAAGTATTGTTCTTTAAAATACAGTCAAGTTATTGTAATTAATTTGTTTTTTTATGTTTTAGCAAATGTAAGCTTATAAATCATAAATGTTTATTAAGAAACAGTTACTTCCATGGAAAACGACATATAGCTCAGTTGATTTTTCGAATTTCTTATCAAATCTTCAGTTATTTATTAATCTGCTTGATTTTTACTATGGCTATGTTAGTTCAAGCTCACAATGTTCCAATTCTAATACGTTTTTCTAAGATTTAAAGTAAACTTTAATAAATAGTAATAGACTAATAGGTAATTGCAAGATTTGCAAGACTCTTGCTGCAAGACCAAGACCAAGACCAAGACTGGGAGCGCAAGACCAAGACCAAGAGCAAGATCAGATGTATTGGCGCAAGACCAAGACCAAGACTGGCTAAGTCTCGTCTTGTTCTTGCATTTGGGCAACACTAGCGGTAAGAGTGGGACCTCGAATCGTCCAGCCAAGCGACCCCGTGTACGACGAGGGAAGGTGTGGCCATATGCTGTCGTAAACACCATGAGGTGCAGTGTGTACAACGCTCACAGGGAAGAGCCCAAAGGGAGCATCGCGCTCGGAGGACTCCGGTTGTATTTTCAGCGTGTCAGAGTATGGCTGGCAGCTCATTTTTATATAAGGCCATCATCTCAGTCCTCCAGAGTAGCATGCATTTGTGATTGACTGTAGATAGAACGTTTATTATTTAAAAAAATGCTTGCAGATGTCAATGGGCGGCAGTTACCATGCACGCTCGTTTACTGTTTCAATGTTATAACACCACATAATTCAGCGGTGAAAGAAAACATGATGGAAACATAGTTACATAAAACAGTCCTTCATAAAGTTATTGTATGTGTTTAAACACAATAATATGACCTTTTTACTCTAATTACGTCATGTCCAACAAAGAAACAGATTTTTTTTATAGAACGATATATAAAATACGGTCACTGATATAGTTTTTAAAGAAACCGTAGACCTATAAAACCCGTTAATTTGGTAAGCAAAAATAAGTAATAAATAATATCATTTTTAATGGTTACACGACACTTTTCATCGCTTATCGATTACCTGGCTATGGTGAAACATAAAGTTTTGCATAGGTGTCATGTCAACGCATTTTCATTGGGATGACACCAAATGTCAAGGTGAGTATTCTTATTGGGCACAGATAGCTATCGTACATGTCTATGAAACAGTATGTCATCATTTGCATTACGTTTTGACAGGCGCTGATTACAATGTATTACTTCCCTGTTAAGTAATGATTGATTCTTTACATCCGTTATCGCAAACATGTTTATTATATGAAGAAATATATTCGTCGTTTGCAAGTGATTGTGACTTCACTGGCCTGACCGGTTGAGGTCGTATTCACAATATTAGCATTTGGCTTGTCAGTCAGTTTATACTGTATTTATTGTTGTTCCGTTTAAAATAGAATAACCTTAATGTATACCAACTTTTGAAAAGTTGATTTAAATTAAGTAAAGATTAAATAATATCTTCCAGCTACGGAAAGTTCGTAACAGAATCTATTAAGCAAATTTTATATAAAAAAAAATTAGATATGTAAATGCATCCCGTCCTTTTAATTAACCACCCTTTAGAATGAAAGCCTCTATTATAAAAGAGATTTTGTTTAGAAAATTCTCTCGTCAATCCATTATTGTCCCACTGCTGGGCACGGGTCTTCTCTCAGAATGAGAGACTAGGCCATAGTCCAACGCATATCCAACAAGAACTTTTTTTTAAATAATTCGGGTGTGTATGTTTCCTCACGATGTTTTCCTTCACCGAAAAGCACTTAATTTCTAACACGCACATAGTTTTAGAGAAATCAGTGGTGCGTGGCTGGGTTTGAACGTCGGACCTGCCGATCGAGAGGGCAAGTTTCAACCATTAGGCTTTCGTTGCTCTCGCTTTAGCAAATTACTTCCAAGGTATTTGTTTAGTACTTAATTCCAGAGTACCGTGCGACAGTTTCAAAGTTAATCTTTTAAAGCTCAACAAAGCAAAACATAACTCTATGTATGTTGAATTTAGGCTTTACCTGGCATTAAAAGTGCACTTAATTATTAATTATGACGATATGTTATATACAGATATTTTTACTTGTATTAAAACAGTCATGCAAATCAATACTGATTTAAAAACTACACATATCACTACATAGTATAAAACAAAGTCGCTTCCCGCTGTTTATCCCTATGTATGCTTAGATCTATAAAACTACGCTACGGATTTTAATGCAGCTTTTTTAATAGTAATCAAGAGGAAGGTTTGTATGTATTACATGCATAATATAGTATAGGAACACTGATAATTTTAGAATTTTGACTTTTAGGCGAAACTAAGCTCTCCGGGTCAGATAGTCTAAATATAAACACTTTACATTACAATAATGTCCGTGACTTAAGATTGCCATTAACTAAATCCCTAATCCAACCTTCATTGAAATAGCTAAATAAAGCCTCATTTGTTACAGGAAGAAAACATAGCTTTACGTCTGATAAAGCAGCACTCCGAAGAGGAGACAGAGAGCAGCCCAGCTTCCCCCGAAGACACAAACGGCACGGGGAGCACCGGGCGGGCGTACTTCGATGAGGGGGGGTACGTGAGCGGGGGTGCGCGGGACAACGACCCCTATGTACGGAATCGGTTCAATCAAGCCGCTTCGGATCAGTTGCCGAGCAACCGAGCGGTTCCAGACACTAGGAATGCGATGTAAGTTAAACCTTTTTTGAGAATATAGGGAGGGAATATATGATAAATATAGGGAGAATATGTATTTCGATTTCAAACCTATATTAAACTAGCTGAGCCCTGCAGCTTCGCCCGCGTTAAAAAATCGACGTATCGATTGTTCCGTGGGGATAAGATATTTTCTCACAGTGAAAAGTAGCTTATATGTTAATCCAGAGTGTCAGCTAAGTCCCTAGAAAATTTTATGAAAATCACTCCAATCGTTTAGACGCGAAGAAGTAACAAACGTACACACTTACAAATATGCCTTTATGATATTTTGACTTACGAGTATATAGTATAGTATAGTATGAAGTATGATGATTAGTATATTAGTATTAGTGTGATATTTAAAAATAAATAAGCAAACTTAAAACATATCCTTTCCATAACACTGAAACAATAATATTATTGTAAATTCGTATAAAATCAAAAAGAGTGTTCAATAAGAGTAAAAGTATATTTAAAATAAATAATAGTTTAAAAAAACTAAAAAACACGTTTTTTATAGAAAACCGAACTAAAAAATAGAAAATAAATTTAAATGGATTTAAATTAAGAAAATAGTGTTAAAAATTTCAATGAATATAAATTAATAATAGTGTGAATAAAAAAAAATATTTTATTTTAAAAAAAGCGTGGGGTGCATGGTGTCAATGGTTATAGATATTTTATTGACAGATATGAGTAGAGTGATTATCATTTCGATAATATCTTAAAAAGCACCCCACGCTTTTTTTTTAATTAAAATATTTTTTTTTATTCACACTATTATTAATTTATATTCACTGAAATTTTTAACACTATTTTCTTAATTTAAATTCATTTCAATTTATTTTCTATTTTTTAGTTCGGTTTTCTATAAAAAGCGTGTTTTTTTTAGTTTTTTTAAACTATTATTTATTTTCTACTTTTTAGTCAAATTAAAAAATGGAATAATTTTA
Source organism: Spicauda simplicius (assembly GCA_949699795.1). Taxonomy (NCBI): domain Eukaryota; kingdom Metazoa; phylum Arthropoda; class Insecta; order Lepidoptera; family Hesperiidae; genus Spicauda; species Spicauda simplicius. Next base: position 4,175,659 of record OX453066.1, read on the forward strand.
TCAAATTAGTGTTTTGTCATCGGTCTTCAATAAATCTACAAAGTTTGAACGAAATCTGGCCGTTTATTGTGGGTCAAAATCGCGCCCAAAGAAGTCGGTTACAAACAAACATACAGGTGAAGCTAATAAAAAGCTAATAATGAGGTCTCTACAGGAAAAAAATATTTATATCACCTTTGGGTGCTATAAATAGTTTTAATGAAACTGTTATAGTGCCATTAAATTCAATCTTTTTGAGAAAATAATTAAAAACTAATTACCGTAAATGGTTTTAATAAAAATACAGTAATCTCTGAATGTACTAAACCAATTTTGAAGTTGAATGAATTGATGTTTTACTAAATATGTTTCTTGTTTAAATAATAATGTTAAAACAAAAAGCGAGGGGTTAAAAATGCTGCCGTATGTTTAATGATATTGATTCACTAAGTTAAACAATAAATAATTGGTTATTTTTACCTATCGTTTGCAATTATGGTTGCCACCTTTTTTTTCAACGATTAAAGTACAATGGCTACAAAAGGTATAAAGAAAAAAGTACGTAGCTTCAAAATAAAGTACTATTTATATTATTACTTAATTTTTGGCTCTAGGATACTTTTAGAACTGTGCGTGGTGATTGATGGTGAGCAAAATAAAAGGTAGATAATAATTTGACGCCCATATTTCTTAAAAAAAGGTCACCAAACGTAAATGTTATACTACTTTCTAAATAAGGTAGCTACGGAAACGAAAAAGGATTGTGATTAAAGGAATTTTAGTTTTATACAAAACTGATTATAATAAAACTTTTAAATCCCAGATCATACAAAATAAAAGTATTTTCGCGTACTTTATTTTCCTCATAAAGTATAAAGTACAATTACCTCGAATAAAGTACAATACTTTATAATAAAGTACAGGTGGCAACCCTATTTGCAATAGTATTTGCGTAAAATTTTCGTTGCTTGGCACACAATATTCAATTTTGCTTTTCCACCTTATTTTTTGTCATTATAAAACAGCTTATGATCCTGTAATTGATGAATGAATGCCTCATTGATGAATCCTGTAATGATGACCTATGTAATTTCAGTTCATATAACATACATTTATATGGTACTAGCTGTACCCTAAAAATACACCAGAAACCTTCGCGAGCTCATGAATAACAGCTTTGCTAAAGATCATCACATGATCAAATGAATAGTTTACGATTCTATAGAGGACATACAGACAAACATTCATTTTTATAAAGAAGAAAATAACGACGGGTCCAAACAACGAACAGCTGATCTACGTAGCTACCTTTTTAAAACTAAGTTTAATAATAGTTTCTGAAATAAATTCAACTAAGTTCCGTTTGACAATTTGCCAAGTCCCTAACTGCAGTTTTGGGCGGACGGACAATGTATGAGTCCGTTACGTAGCAAATTCGTTTAGACAAATACTGTCCAGTTTAGCTTCATATCGTTCTAATCTTTAAAATTGTTACTGGTTGACAAAATAATAATTTACTCGCATAAAGCGGTCACAATGCCGATCTGACAATGGGTTCCAGGTTCGATCGCCAGTCACATATACTGACTAATAAATTTAGACCAGAAAGATGATGATATCTGAATAATAAGTATACTCAACTGTTCTAGAACTAGGCATTACCGCTTTAGTCAAAAATAAATGGTACCTAACAGTGAATTTGTATTTTGTAAAGACAGCTAAATTGTGTTCGCATCGTGGGGAGTTTCTTAATACACTCCTTTGTGTTAACGGATCTCCCTTAGATTACCAATAATATATTATTATTTATTTATTATTCTCACATCACAATTACTTATATATCAAACTCTTAGTTTACAACTATCTATATTATTTATTTATTAGAATCTTAGTTTATAACTATCTTTATTATTTTTCGCACGACCGACCATTGACAACCCATGACAACATCTTCTTTTTTGTAATGTTTTTAATATTGTAATATTTTAAATAAGTTTTCATATAAAAATATAGTAAATGTATATAATATTAATATCGGTATTTTGAGAACGCTAACATTTGTTTGTAGATTTGTAGCTTGAAATCGTCACTTTTTAAGTCTCTAAACGAAAACCTAAGCTTTTAGACGTAGTTTCAAGAATTTAATTAAAATTTGTCGAATTTTAAAAGCGATCCCTTTCATTTTCACTGTGCGTTATGTCGGTATGATTATTTTATGTCTAGGTAACTCGCTACACTTTGTGATCAAATATCAATGGAAATATATAGATATAGAATTTATATCAATATCATTTTACTATAAATACTTTTTTTCCAGGTGCCGTTTAAGAAAATACGATGAGGACTTGCCACAGACGAGCGTTATTATCACTTTCCACAATGAAGCGAGATCGACCCTACTACGTACGATAGTCAGGTAATCTTTTTACATAATATATTTTTTTTATCTGACTGAAGTAGCAAACAAGCATGCAGTCCACCTGATGATACGGTCACTGCCGCTTATGGACATCTGTAATCAACTTCATACAGAACATAGGTTCTATCTGAAGTCAATCACACATGCGTTGCTACTCCTGAGGACTTGGTCGCCTCATATAAAAGTGTGCCGGCAACCACACCCTTCCATCGAAACGCAAGAAATGCTTCACGCTAGAAATAGGTGTAGCGGTGGTACCTCCCCAGTTGAACGATACTGGTTCTACCACCTTAAAATATATATACAGTAACATACGTACTATGTTACAGAAACATGCAGTGTCGTCACTATTGTAGGTCGTTACTTTACTGCAAAGTCTAACCACCGCACACAGTTAGAACGGAGGTTTTTGCTCAATTTAATCACGGATGCATTGCGACTCTCGAGAACTAAGATGATTGCTTCATATGAAAGTGAGCCAGCACACATATCCTCCACCAAAATGCAAGACTAGCTTTACGGTTGTACCCTTTTTTTGTTTACGAGGAAACCTTCAAAAGGTACCCCACGCCGTTGGAGCGCCGCCGGCTATGTGGGATTCTTACTGCACTAAAACCCCCCCGGTAGACGTCCTTATGCTGCGTGGAGGACTCCGGGATCTCCAACGGAACACAACCAGAGTCCTCCGAGTGCAATGCCCCTTTTAGGCTCTTCCCTTGGCGGGCGTAAACGCTCACCACACCTTCTGGTCCTTACGGCGGTATCCGACCACACATGCCGCCGCACTTCTCGGGGTCGCTTGGCCGGATGGTTCGAGCTCCCATTCTACCCGCCCGCAACCCCATGCAGAGGAGACCATAGCCCTATTCTGGTCCCGGAGCTACACAGTGCTTTGTACCCTAGTCAAACTATACTCGTTCTACCAACCTGCAAAAATTGCGGAAACCTCTTAATTGGACAATTATTTTTAGTTATTTGTTTCGTTTTTTTGTTTGTAATTTAAACAACCTTGGGAAGCTGGGAAATGTCAAAAGTGTGTTTTATTTTTCTTATATTCTTGGCAATATTTTTTGTAACATCTATTTTTAGCGTAAACGGAAATGATTAAGTTAACTTTTCTCAGAACGTACCTAGTTCAATCTGTTACACTCAAAAAAGAACCAAGTAGATATACGGTATGTTATACTACTATTATTATTTCTTTATTACTAGTATTAGGGCCGTCCAATTATCAGATCATCAGATTTCAGATACATTATAATACTTAACGGGTACTCACGATATGCGGTTTACGAATTCTTATAGAATTCTTTTTGCCGATATTTCGACCCAGTTGCATGGATCGTGGTCACGGCCAAACTGCGGTAGCGGGGAGAATCCGTTGACAAGCACTAGTGGTAAATTGACCTATCTACCCTACGTCTAGTTCGTTTTTCTGTTTTAGTAATAGTAACTGTATCCTTACGCAACACATTTTGCACTATTTGAGATTTACATAAACTAACCACCGGATTCCGCGCGTGTGCAAGTTTAAAACCATCTTCTCTGTTAAAATTCTTAGGATGTTTTTTGATCTCTATAGCTTCTCTTACTAAACGAGGGAAGCAATGACGCTCAGCGGAGATCACCTGAGTTTTATGCAGTTCGATCCAGTGGATCGAAAATGTATCAATTCCGCGATAATACTAGTCTAAAATCATAGATTTCAGATAAATTACAAATATGTAAACAGTAAATCAAACAGATTTTGATTGAAGTTTCAACTTTTCGGCATTACAAAAATTAATAAGTAACCGTTGGATAATCGTTCTTTTAGCAGATAGGCGGACCAGAGGAGCTAGAGTCTCCTAGTGTCCCCTTTATCTAAATGTCCCAATTAGATCCATCCATAACTAGCTAAAATTTCAGATTAATGAGTTTCAGATTTTCAGATTAATAATAATTTAAACCTGTCCTCAAATCGACAACCTATCCTCAAAACGGAAGACCTCTTTTTCACCATCCATACTAATATTATAAATGTGAAAGTGTGTTTGTTTGTTCCTCTTTCACATCGCCATATAGCTATTATATGATATGGTTTATATGTTGGGAGATAGGAGGACGGAGGGTACTTTTTACCGCGCTCTCTCGTTCCTATGAGAATATCGATGTTTTGTTAGTATATAGATATTTAGTAGTTCCAGACGTTGTTAATAGATGGCGTTAGTAAAATTCATTAGCAAGTTCTGAATCACGCTATCAAATGCTAATGTTAATTCCCTGTGACCGTGCGGGCGAAGCCGCGGGTAAGAGCTAGTAAAATTATACAAAAGGGCTCGCAGACAAAGTCATATCATAGTTAGAGATTCATTACGGTGCTTTCATTTACTACCGTGAATACGTAAGTGAAATACAAGTACTTCAACATAAGCACTGATCTCTTAACTACTTGAGTGTCTACACGTGGATTTGAATAGACTATTTTTAACGCTTTCTACACTCATAGCCCCACAGTAGGATTTTCTCCTGTGTCGTGGGTGCCATGGACACACACAAAGACAAATACACAAACACCTAGACCTAGAACAAGAATCTAAACTCATCATTCAGATACCTGTCTGGCCGGGAATCGAACCCGGGACCCACTGCGTGTCAGACCGGTACGGTAACCGCTGCGCCACGCGGGTCGTCATTCAATTGCAACTCAATTGTAATTCAGTTAATAAAGCTGTTCTTCAGGTAGATGCCGATGCCTAATCTTGTTATATATAGGAAGTACTGCTGTAAATGACATTACCGATATTCGTGGATGTGAATGCGAATTTTTTTTTTCAATTTTTGCTGTAGAGGATGTAGATTTGGCGACCTTTTTTTCGTCGATAAACTGAAGTTCGACTTAAATTTCTACATATTTTGTGACCTTTTTTTGCAAAACAGTGCATTCGAAAAATATTCGCACAATTCTCGTGAATATTAGAAGACATGTGAATATTCGCGAATGCAAATGCGAATAATCGTTACATCACTAATCGTATAACACTACACCTGGCTTGAAGCAATTTAGCGGTCGGCGATATGATATCCGCCAAAAGCGGGACGTCTGGCAACCCTGGTCTTGACCCTCTTAGCCGCAACAGAAGACAAAAATATATTAGAGAAACTATGATCAACTTCAAAACGACTCCCTATACTATGTGTTGCTTACAGATTTGTAAAAGAGTAACTGCTTGCTATCAGATACATAACTGGTAGAACCAGTGTAGTTCGACCGGGGAAGTACTACCGCCACACCTATTTCTAGCGTGAAGCATTTCTTGCGTTTCGATGGAAGGGTGTGGTTGCCGGTACACTTTTATATGAGGCGACCATCTTAGTCCTTGGGAGTGGCAACACGTCTGTGATTGACTTCAGATAGAACCCATGTTCTGTATGAAGTTGATTACAGATGTCCATGGGCGGCAGTGACTACTTACCATCAGGTGGACTGCATGCTCGTTTGCTACTTCAGTGAAATAAAATAAATAAATAGATAGACAGCACTCCTTTGCTATTCCAATCCTAAAAAAAACGCGACAATCTAACTCATACAATCTAACATATACCTGGCATTAAAAATGGCATCTATACTAATATATAAAGCTGAAGAGTTTTTTTGTTTGTTTGAACGCGCTAATCTCAGGAATTACTGGCTCGAATTTAAAAATTCTATTAGTATTAAATAGACCATTTATCGAGGAAGGCTTTAGGCTATATAACATCACGCTGCAACTATTAGGAGCGAAGAAATAATGGAAAATGTGAAAAAAAAACGGGGAAAATTATTCATCCTTGAGGGCTTCCTTTGCGTGCGCTGCGAAAACGGTACAAAATACCAAAAATATATGTATGAAAGAATTATTTCTCTTGAAATGATCTAAAAAAATGTCCGTGACACAATATGTCTATCTTTTAAGATTAACTCACTAGAACCGTTTTCATGGTAATCAAATTCGGTCGAAATTAGTTAAGAGTTGTATCAACGTAATAATATTAATCTTTGTCCAAATAAATGTGTTGTTGATTAAGAGTATTTAATTGTGAACAAAATCGTCTTTGACATCACTTAATTTCAATGAACATCTTAGAAGATATGACAATTTTAAAATAACACCGATATAAAATTCAGCCGCGCCGCATGACTTGCAAAACATGACGCTGCAAGGAGGACCCTCCGCGTTATATGTTTTTGCGTCGTTATGTCGTCGTGTAATAATACTTTTTAAATACGCGGACGAAGTCGCGGGCACAGCTAGTCTAATATATACCTGTATATGTTATGATGATGTCGCTTTAAAAATGTCACGAATTATGCTCGTAACATCGTCAGTTACAAAAAGATTCGATACAGCTAATTGAGCTAATTATACCATGCTGGGTAATTCGATGTGGTACTTTCACGTTACTGAGGCATATTAGTCGTTGTAATACTTCAACATCGGTGATCTCTTACCTAAAACCTAGATTATGTTTGTGACTTTTAGTTATAAAGCTATTTCGTTTTCAGGGTTCCGTACCCAAGGAGTAAAAACGGAACCCTATTATTACCACCGTTTGCACTCTACATGTCTGGCCGTCTGTCCATCTGGCCGTCTCCCCTCTCTATCCGACTGTTCGTCTGGTTTTTTACACACGCTGTCTACACTCATAGCCCCACACTAGGATTTTCTCCTGTGTCGTGGGTACCATCGACACACACAAGACGAATACACAAACTCCCAGACCCAGAACTAGAATCTAAACTCATCATTTAGATACCTGTCTGGCCGGGAATCGAACCCGAAACCCATTGTGCGTCAGACCGGTATGGTAACCGCTTTGCCTCGCGGTTTATCTGTCACCAGGCTTTATCTCATGAATCGTGATAGCTGAGCAGTTGTTTTTTTACAGAATATGTATTTTTGTTGATGTAGTAACAACAAATACTAAAAATAGCATGAAATGAATATTTACATAGGCTCCCATACAACAAATATTTTTTACTATTTTTTGTAGGTATTGGTACGGAACCCCACGCACGTGAGTCCGCAACGCACTAAGCCGATTTTATTTATAGATAACGGAACCCTTTTACCGTGTCCGACTCGCACTTAGCCGGGTATTAATAACCCCGTAAACTAATTCACTTCAACAGTCACGATATTACCATTGGTACATCATCCTATTACCTTTTACGTGAGACTGGAGAGACTGATATTTACCGTTTGGCCATGAAACACTCGCTTGACGCAAGCGTTAGCGTTAAGCGAACTTTGACTAATATCGCTACAATTTCGTGAAAAATGTGTGCGTGTACTAGCGTACACTCGTAAGAACTGAAACTTCTTTATGACGTTATTTTTCAAAAAATAATTTACTATATGCAACTTTACAGAAATTGGTTAAATAAAGTTAAATTAGATAAAGTTTAATAAAAGGCTTTTATTAAACTTTATCTAATAATCTAATCTATAATAATCTATCTAATATCACGCGTGGTAGGGATAAGAAAAAGATGGCGCGTAACGGAATAAAAAAGATGGCGCGTAACGTAACGTAACGTATCGTAAAGATGGCGCGTAACGAAAAATTGTTACACTAATTTTTTTTCCAACCCCGATAAAGAAGTTTCACTTCAAAAATGATAGAACGTAAAAGTATATGATTTGACCGGAGGGTACGTCCACTACACCCATTTATAGCGTAAAGCAGCATTTCGATGGAATAGTTTAGTTGTCGGCTCAATTTTATGTCAGGCGACCATCTTACTCCTCGCGAGGAGCAACATTTCTGTGATTGATTGCTGATAAAATCCATTTTCGGTATGAAATCGCTAAATGTCGCCAATAATAAAATCGCGAAAGGTTGCCAAATTTTCATTTTCTTGACCGCTGCACTAGCTTTATATTTTTACTGGTTAATACTATGTGTAGAAGCAAACACACCTTAAAATGCATGAAATTTTCATGTCCTATAAAATCAGGCTCATAAATTAACGCTTAACACTGATGCTTAAAACGGAGTGCGATTAACTTTATAGCCCCTGTTTCGTGGCCATACGGTTAGGATTGAGCTTACGCTCATGGATAGTGGACTCTATAGCATACTGATAGAGTCTAGTTATGGTGTAGAGTTTAAAGTGTAATCAGAATTATAGGCCGAGATTATACATAATTTACAAGGCTAACACTTTAAGGCTAAGGCTTTCGCATCCTGTAAAATACACGGTACTAACTCGGTAGAGTACGTAATTTTAAAATGATAGAGTAGTGACTGATGAAGAAGGTAGGCTATATAAATTATATCGTATATTTTTTCTCAAAATGATTTTCATCGTACTTTTTTATAAGATTGTAGTAGTTAAGGAATATGTAGCCCTCTAGGTAAGCGCATATAAAATAGGGTCGCGATTCAAAGCCAATTAGGTATATTCTGCCACTGATAAGGATGAGATATGTAGTGTGTTTCTACCGAAACGCAGGGAATGCCCCATACCTGACATAAATATAATGGTCGTACCTCGATGGTATTCATATTAATAATAAGATATTGACAGACCTAGTATTTCCTTTTTTATCTCTACCATACCAATTTCTGCGATACGACATCATACCTTGCCTCGTGTTGCGTAGTCTTCGAGGTCGCGACATATCTTCGCATGACATCGATCAAATACACATTCAAACATAATGAAAATGTATTTTAGCACTCAACTGTCCCTGTACTCCCGGGACCAGAATAGGGCTACGGTATCCTCTGCCTGTTGTACGAAGCGACTAAAAGGGGATTTCGGGGTTGCGGGCGGGAAGAGTGGGAGCTCGAGCCGTCCAGCCAAGCGACTCCGTGAAGAACGGTGGCAAGCGTGGTTGCTACCGTAAATAACAGAAGGTGCATTGAGCGTATTGACTCACCTGGGAAGAGCCTGAAATAGGCATCGCGCTCGGGGGACTCCGGTTGTGTTCCGTTGGAGATCCTGGTGTCCCCCACGCAGCGCTGAGTACGGCCACCGTGGGGTTTTGGTGTGGTAAGAATCCCACATAACCCGCGCCCCACTCCCACGGCGTCGGCGGGTACCTTTTGAAGGTTTCCCTCTCGTAACAAAAAATGGTATAACTCGTAAGAAAAGTAAATTATTTGTGACAAATTTATAATTATGTTATCTGTTTTAGTGTCCTGAATCGAAGTCCGGAGCATCTATTGAAAGAAATCATCCTAGTCGACGACTTCAGTGATAACCGTAAGTGTCATTATTTTAAGCATTCCCATAACTCCCTGCCACCTTTTAATATACTCCCATTGTTGTTGGAACGTTAAGTTAGAACGATAACTAAGTTAGCATACCTCTTCCAAAAATATTGCGTCGTACCACACCTTCCTAATTATAAAACAGCGTTCATATCAGCATACTATACAGTGGTATTCATAAAAAATAATTAGTAACAGACCTAGTATTCTCTGCGTTTTTATCTCTTCCATGCCAATTTTCACGATACAATACGACATCAAGCCATACGACGACGATTCGTGTTTTATTCCACTTGTAAGTGTACAACTGGAAAAAATAGGTTTAGAAAGGGAGATGCAATTCCAGGCAAGATGATCATGCCTGCGGAGAGGAAGTGCTCCGATAGAGTTAACTCGTATGATAACAAGATGTCAAGAAAATGTCGATAGCATTATTTAAAATATAATAGCGCTTTTGTTGAATTGCAAGAAGACACCTCAGTCAGGAACATACTCAATTAGGATACAATGTGCGTTGCTAAAGGAAATCACAGGTTACAATCGTGTCAAATTTAAACTTCCCAGCAATGACAACTAGGATTGATGCCGACTGTAAAAAATATATCAATGGCGTGGAGGACATAACTTTACTAGCTTTACCCATCCAACTGTCAGCCGCGCCTGACTCTGTTTTTTTTAATGAATGAAATGAAATGAAAGGTTTTTACTTTGCATGGGCCTTCGTGGGCGCTTACAAATTGACATTTACATATATATTTTTTTTACACCACCACCGGATCGGAACATGAACTCAACTGAGAAGACCCGGAAAGAAACTTAGTGGGTTTGTCTTTTTTCTTTGTATCTTTTTTTTATTTGCCATCTTGTTTTTACATGGGTAACAAAAGTTAGCTCCAGTATCCTGCCCTACATGTTTAACTTTTTAAGTCAGTTAAGCTGTGCGTAAGCTGCAAGATAAGACACAATTCAATAAGCACGTATGACCTTAAATGCCATTAGGCCGAAACACGAACCACTAAGTCGAAGATAATACAAATGTCGCTCGTGAATCCTCATAGAAAATTGTTATCGGTAAATATTACTGACTAGCTTATTTCGCAGGTCCGCTCACATGTTTCATGTTTACCGCTTTAATGAGATCTTAAGTAATTTTAGACTTTAGATAAACTAACAGTGTGCCAAACTTTAGCGGAAAAGGACTAGTACTTTTTTTGTATGGGATCCATCCATCCATCAGCCCCTTCATGTCCACTGCTGGACGTATGCCTCCCCTAAATGGCGCCACTCCAACCGGTCCTGTGCCCTCTGAATAAAACGGTTTTCCGCTGTCTTCTTCAGGTCATCGGTCCACGTGGTAGGGGGGCGACCTGTTCTACTGTAGATCTTTTGCCTAATTGTGGTCACCACTCGAGGACCTTTCTTCTCTATCGGTTATTGGTCCTTCGAGCGATGTGGCCGGCCCACTTCAGCTTGCTAATTTTGAGAACTATGTCGATAAACTTCGTTCGTCTACGGAATTTATCGTTGCGAATCATATCTCCTAACGAAATTCCGAGCATTGCCCTCTCCATAGCACGCTGAGCGACTCTGAGCTTTTTAATGAGGCCTACAGTGAAAAACCACGTTTCGGCGCCATAAGTCATCACTAGCAACACACATTGCTCAAAAAAATTCGACTTCAGGTACTGAGGAAGAGGTAGAATCAGTGTAGTTCGCCCGTGGAAGTACCACCGCCACACCTATTTTCAGCGTGAAGCATTTCTTGCGTTACGATGGAAGGGTGTGGTTGCCGGCGTTGTCCTCGGAAGTAGCAACGCATTTGTAAATGACTTTAGATAGAACTTCATGTTCTATATGAAGTTGTTTACAGAAGTCCATGGGCGGCAGTGACCACTGACCATCAGGTGGACTGAATGCTCGTTTACTACTTCAATCTTATAAAAAAAAGCCAGCGCGGTTGACTATGGCCTAAAACTCTCATTCTAAGAGAAGACCCGTGTCCAGCAGTGAGACAATAATGGGTTGACATCAACCAAGTGTGACCATTACGCCCCTGGAAACGAACTCCATAGCCTTCTTAAATTTACTTTCACCACCTTTTTCAATTTGTCATTGATTATATATTTATAATTACACAAAGTAGTAAAGTTCATAACTTAATTGCAAACTAACTTTGTGAATTTTGTAACACCACAACGATCTCTTTATTAAACGGCCGTTAAATATAAATTGCTGTCAAATTTATGTGCAATTAATTATTTATGATTTTTTCCATTATGTAAACCTAATTAAATATTAACAAGATGCGATTTAAATAAAATTAACATATATTTAAATCACATTCTTTAAATTTTATTCTTTTGTTGCACAGTTTAAATTATTGCAAATTTATTGTAATAAACTCCTTCAATTCCATTTATTTTCAAAATAAAGCGAAACACGCATAGCATCTAATTATTGAGAAAGTTTGAAAAATCATGCAACATGTTTTTTTCACAATAATATTAATATTTTTCGTTAATTTAGTATTTATTTGAAGAATTACTTTTTAGTAAATTGCGTTTTTAGTGATAAACCGTTGGATTCAGGGGGCACAGGACCGTTGGAGTGGCGTTAGGGGAGGCCTATGTCCAGTAGTGGACCTCCAAAGGCTGGATGGATGGAGTTTTTACGGCTTTTAATTTTTTATTATAAGATTGAAGTAACAGACGAGTATGCCGTCCACTTGATGCTAGCGACATCACTGACTGCCGCCCCTGGATATCTGTAAGCAACTCCGTAAAGAACAGGGGTTATATCTAAAATCAATAATCATGCAATGTTATTTCCGATTGCTAAGATAGTCGTTTCATACGAAAGTCTGCTGTTCTCGTCAACTCATTATTGTCCCACTGCTGGGCTCGGATCTTCTCTCAGAATGAGAGAGTTATGGGCCATAGTCCACCGCTCTGGCCAAATGCGAATTGGTGGACAGTCTGATGCTAGGCTACGAAAAGCTGGCAACCACATCTTTCCACGCAAACGCCGGAAATGCTAGAGCAGTGTGGCGGTGGTATTTCCTCGGTTGAATCACTCTTGTTTCACCTGACCACCTTGTTGCTGGAACACTGTTGGACGAAGGTCTTCTCTCAGAATGGACGAGATTTAGGCCATAGTCCACCGCGCTGACCAAGTGCGAATTGGTAGACTTCACACATCTCCAAGAACTGTTTTTAAAGAACTCTCTGGTATGTATGTTTCCTCACCATCTTATAACAAGTCAAATGGACAGTAGTTTAATTGTTCTCAAAATCATCATCATTAGTAAACAACATAAAGTTGATATTCATCACTAAATAAGACAGAACCGAGGAAAAATAAATATCAAATCCGTTCACTACAAGTATTTGCGAATGTAAAGACATTATTTCTCCTCCGAAGGACTTTATCGCAATTTACATGCTTTTACAGAGTATTTTAAGCTTTGTATGCTTGAGAATTTATTCGTACTTTGCGCTGTCGTCGTAAATACAATGTTTTATTACCTTACTCAGTGAGGGATGCTGCATCCAACATAAAATCGGGAAGTTACAGTAATAACTTGTATATTAATGTCTTTATATTAAAATCTTATGTATTTTTTATCTGATTGAAGTATCAAATTAGCATGCAGTCCAGATAAGTGATCGCTGCTGCCCATGGACATCAGTAAGCAAATCTATATATTAATACGTGAAGCAAAAACTTGTGGTGAATTGTTAAGTAATATACCGCGGACGCATTAGAATCACATTTTGCACGGTTATAGTGGACATAGAGAAGGAGTGCAGAATGTTAATATTTTTTTCAATTAATGCATATCACATACATAAAATCAACTTAAACACATTACATACCTACACTACCGCCACGGTAATGTGCATTTGTCACAAACACATAGGTAAATAGTAAACGAAATTAAACATTCAACATATGAAATTAACAAAACGTCAAAAATGTCAGATGTCTTTATCAAAATACCCGTTATTGATTTTAAATGCAGCATTGTCACTTAAACCTTTTCGGGTGTATTAAAATAACTTGAAAATGAATAAAAATTTAATTTAAAAAATACTTTGTACGATATCAAGTTTAGTTTTTGAGTTGAATTACAGTCGAAATTGGACCGTTGCGACGGGTGACTAGTTTATAAAGATATATAAATTTACGTGGGTTCTATTTGTGCCGGCAACCACAATCAAACCAACCACCCTTCCATCGAAACGCAAGAATTGCTTCACGCTAAAAATAGGTGTAACGGAGGTACCCGATCGAACTACCCTGGTTCTACCACCTGGTAACTTTATCGGCATCAAATTGAACACTAAGATTAGATATGTCGGCGGGACACCACGTATTTATGAAAAACACGTTGCCGATCATAATTATTTTAGTTAGTTTAAAGATCGAAAATTGTTTGTTTATTAAATTAGCAATATTTAGTGATTTCGTTTAGTTTAGTTTACCCTCCATAATTTGTTATTGTCACCTCACCAAACTTTATTATTAAAAGGCGAGCGCCTGCCGGTAGAAAACATTCTTGTTTAACCGTTGAAGCGATCGGACTTCCTCAACTGTGAATAAATCGAAGAAGAATAACTCCGTTATTTTACTTGAAATCTTTAAGAATGAACCGTAATGAAGACCCTGACCTTCCAAATGTCACGTTAGATATAACTCAATTAAGAAAAATCCGAGATGCTTCAGTAACGGCAGTTTCCTCACAGTGTTTTTCATTACAGTTATGACAAATGATCACTAATTTATACAATGCAAACAGGTAAATGATTTTCAAATACATGATTAAGCAATGACTAACCTAGACGTTAGAATCAAGAGTCAATATTTGCGAGAGTAAATTTCCGCTGTTTCCAAGATTGGTTAAAGATTTAAAAAACGAGTTTAACGTGTTAAGATATTTGAGATTATAAATGCCATAGACAGGGACTTTTAATTTATTAGTCTACACTAAAATGTTTATGCATAAACATTAATGCAAAAGTGAAATGTACTAAATACATATTTTGTGTAATAAAATAATAGCGCAAACAATAGCTTGTACGTCTGTGGCAAAAAGGAAGTTTTTGCTGCAGACGTACAAGATGTCATATAAACTTACTTCCAAAGTATTCCCAGAGCGCTAAGATATAGGATTCTTGAAAAATCGGCACAGTTCGAGTCGGACTCGTGCACTATGGGTTCAGTATTATTATCTATACAAAAAACCATTAGACACCAAACCAAATCACAAACACCATGACGACCTGCGTGGCCGAGCGGTTACTATACCGGTCTGACGCGCAGTGGGTCCCGGGTTCGATTCCCGGCCAGACAGGTGTCTGAATGATGAATTTAGATTCCTGTCCTTTTGTTTTTAGTTAGTTTTATGTGTTGTTATACTGGTAACAGAAATACATCATGTATGAAATCTCCATTATTTATTTATCACGGTTTATAAGGTAACTTGGTGACACACGGACAGCGAAATCTTAGGAATAGGTTCCCGTTTTCTCTATTTAGGTACGGAACCCTAAAAAAGCTCTGCTTCAAAGCCGGCGATATAATGGTGACACTTCTAGTGTTGCAAATGTTTATTTGCAACGGTGACTACTTTCAATCGGGTAGCCCGTCTGCTTAATAAGTAGAAAGAACGCCTCGTTCCTCTAATAGTAGGGGAGCCCACGATGGTTTGGTAGATTAAATGATAAGAATATGTATTATGTTTTCTCGTTGAGTGGTAGGATAAGCATCTACAGAGTTTCAAATTTAAAAAAAGAATCCATGATATAGAATTACCTACTCGAATGCATCATATTAGAAAGAAAGAAAGAAATATTTATTTGTAAAAAAATACTACAACATAATGTGGCATAAATTTAATAACAGCATACATACATCAGACCATTGCTGTAGTAAAATTTACAAAAGGGTCCACACTCAGCCAAAGGGCATTAGGGCAAAGGGAGGTCAGTTACACCCTAAAATGTGTCTAATTTGCTAATCTGACGATTTAAGTGTACCCTTGGAGGGTAGGAGGTAACAAAGTTGCATAATAAGAACGACGTCTTGACTCACTCAAGCGCGCCCGATTAGGATGACCGGAGGTGAATTAGAACCTGAGATGTGTCCAATTTGCTAATCTGGTGATTTGAGCATCACCTAAGGGAGTGGGAGGGGTACTAAGTTCCCCTTAGGATGACCCACCTATGTTAAGGCCGCATACTGGCTGGAGGTACTTATCAATATATAAAGTATCTTCCATCCATCCATCCATCAGCCCTTTGAGGTCTACTGCTGGACATAGGCCTCCCCTAAAAACGCCACTCAAACCGGTCCTGTACCTTCTGAATCCAAAGGTTTCTCGCTGTCTTCTTCATATTAATCTGCCGCACTCTATAAACTACTATAAAGATCTGTCAATCAAATAGCGATCAAAAAGTAGACCACACGCGAATAACATGTAAGCGTGTCTAAACAGAAACATTTCACATTTATATAAAAACATTTGTGTTGAAATTGTAGAGAGTACATTCTCATACATTGTGATACGAACAATACGCTGCAACAATCTGTTTCACTTCACATGCGAAGTTACGATATGAATGCTATATTTAGATTAAAGTCAAGGTTTCCTAAGCAATAGATCATACACAATGTGTAATTAGAATCATTGTTCTGGTAATCTTAGGATTAACAGTTTTAATAGGGCATAGCTCCGCGGCTTGTAACTAGAGTTGTGCCGAGTCGTTGAAGTATTCCGCGGATACAGATATGAATACGGAGCATTAATATTTAGATCCACGAATTCGCACTTGTCCAGCGCGGTGGACCACGGCCTAAACTCTCTCATTCTGAGAGAAGACCCGTACCCAGCAGTGGGACAATAATGGGTTGACGACATATTTAGATCTACGAATTCGGATACGGTTACGGATCTCATCCTTTTTACAATAGTTATTTCTTATTTTTTACTTAATCAGCTTATAACAAAAGTTACCGACATAGCTCTCAAAATTAGTAAGCTGAAGTGGCAATGGGCAGGCCACATCGTTCGTAGGACAGACAACCGATGGGGTAGAAGAGTCCTCGAATGGACACCACGTCTGGGCAAAAAGAGTGCAGGCCATCCCCCGACCAGGTGAACTGATGAACTTAAAAAGACGGCGGGTAACCGCTGGATTCAGATGGCTCAGGACCGGTCGAAGCGGCGCAGATTAGGGGAGGCCCATGTCCAGCAGTGGACTTACAAAGGCTGATGGATGGATGGAAGCATGGATGTGTCATTAATATGATTATGAAAACCTTTATGTTCCTACTACTATGTACCTGATCGAACTATATACTCGTATGTTTTACCGCCTAGCCTGTAACAGTCCACTGAAGACAGGGTTTTTTTTTATGAACTGTAAGGCAAGATACTGGAGCTAAATTTCATTACCATGTAAAAAAAACATGATTGTAATTATATTAAAAAAATAGGTATAAATAACAAAAAATACAAACCCGCTGAGTTTCTTGCCGGATCTGCGGAGTTGAGGTCGATTCCGATCCGGTGGTAGTGTAAGAAAAAAATAATGTAATAGACAATTTGCAAGTGCCCCCTTACGCCTATACAAAATAAAGACATTTCATTCCATTTCATTTCAAAGAAAGGCCTGTCCTAAAATGCACCACTCAACCTGATCCTAACATTTTTGAATAATTCGTTAGCGTGATGCACTATTCTCTAAACTTCTTATTAATGGACACAAATGTTAAAGAGAACTATATGCGCCTCATCAAGAGTTCTGACTGCCCTAGGATTCATAATTATCGCGCCCCCACCAGGTGTGTTAGGGTATAAATAGTATATTATTTTTATATTGTTATTTGTATATTGTTTACTATTTTGAAAATTTCAACTTGGTTTACAATACCGATACGTACTAGTCTAGTTGAAATATGTAGGGCAAATGCAATGATGCTAGATTATTAGTGTATGCAAAGACACGGTATCAACGCTACCTCCCCCCCCGAACCCCCCAACCCCGTGCCCCTAGGCTGCAGCCTTATTAGCCTGAGGGTTAATCAGACCCTGTGTTTATAGACAAGCTTACTATGTATTTATTATCTTGCGATATTTGTAAATTTAGAAACCTCAATGTAATTTAATGTTGGAAAATATCTAACAATCCAAATCATCCACAGCGGAGGATGGAGCGGCCCTCCGCTCAATCCGCAAGGTCCGCGTGCTTCGAAATCAGAAACGCGAGGGCCTGATGCGCTCCAGGGTGAAGGGAGCTGATGCAGCCACCGCGCCAGTCCTCACCTTCCTGGACTCCCACGTGGAGTGCAACGTGCACTGGCTGGAGCCACTGCTGCAGCGGATTAAGGAGGTAAGCTGACATAAAGAGAGAAAGCATGCATATCGTTAAACCGGGAAGGTACCCCTACCACATCTATTTATCTAGCAAGATCTATCTATTTGAAGCAGTTCTTGCGTTTTGATGGAAGGGTGCACACTTTTATATGAGGCGACCATCGTAGTCCTCGGGAGTAGCAACGCATATGTGATTGACTTAAAATTGAACCCTTGTTTTATAATGAGTTGCTCACGGATATAAGACACTTATAAGACATTCGCTTAACATCTTGTGGACTGCACGCTTGCTTGCTACTTCAATCTTATAAAAAAATGCGAATGAATTGCAAAAATGTGTGCGTGTACTAGCGTACACTCGTAAGAAGTGAAACTTCTTTATGAGGTTATTTTTCAAAAAATAATTTACTATATGCAACTTTACTGAAATTGGTTAAATAAAGTTAAATTAGATAAAGTTTAATAAAAGCCTTTTATAAAAGGCTTTTATTAAACTTTATCTAATAATCTAATCTATAATAATCTATCTAATATCACGCGTGGTAGGGATAAGAAAAAGATGGCGCGTAACAGAAAAAGATGGCGCGTAACGAAAAAATGTTACACTAAATTTATTTCCAACCCCGATAAAGAAGTTTCATTCACTTCAACAACCCCAATAAGTTACCTGTTATTCAATTATCTCTTAACGAACTGCCTTTTTTACTACTATGAAATGTGTTTCGTAAGATTCAGTTTTGTTTTAAACAAATATTTTGTGTAAAACGTTTATCGCTCATTCCATGAGTGGAAACTGTTAGAATTCGTTGGCGCTTTTAGAAGAAAACTGCGGGTAAGATTCAAAAAGCGGAGAGTTCTTGGGCTTTACTTTATAGTAGGTAGGTATGTTTAGGTAGGTAGGTATAAAGAAAGCTTGTAATTATTTAACCGAGGAAGATTAGAGGAACATAAATTGTAAAATAGATAGTGTAATATAATCCCATAGAGTAAAATTGGACATAGTTACAATTGTACTCCAAACCAAAATAAGAGACCAAGTAGATACCAAATGTTGTTCTTCTATGTGCCTTTTATTTACTTTGTTATATTATTTAGGTAACAGTGACGCATCATGTCATATAACTTCTCTATAAATAACAACAAACAGTTGATTTATTACCGCTGACTCCATAGCATACTTAGTATTTAACTATCTACTTAGCATAGACATAAAACTTCACCGCCAATCAATCTTGTTACAATGGACTAGGCGCCAGAAAACGCATTCTAATCAATATACCTTAAAATAAATTAATTAAAATCACAAACATCTTGCATAACATCATTCTGAAGCGCATATTATTTAGTGATGTGACGAATATTCGCATTTACATATTTCTACATATTCGCATTCGTATAAGAATGCGTATGCTTTGCGCACTGCAGTTTGATAAGAAAATAAGGTCGATAAATTTACACAAAAATCGAACTACAGTTTAACGGCCAGAAAAAGGCCGCCAAATCTGCATTCTATTACCGATTACACTTGTTCCATATTTTATACTGTTTAATAGTATGTGTAGATACAAACGCACCTCCCTGAAAATATTCTACAAATTAAAAAAAAAACGGAATATTCGGATGGCGGTAGGTTCGCATATTCGCATTGGCGATTGTTTCGAGCTTAGTTGTATTGTTATACTATAAATAACATCAAACAGTTGATTTATTGCCGCTGACCCATAACATTATTTGGCTATCTAATTAACATAGATATAAAACTTCATAACCAATCAATCTTGTTACAATGGACTAGGCGCCAGAAATCGCATTCTAATCAATACACGGTAAAATATTAATTAACACATAAACATCTTGCATAACATTATCAAAAGCGACTATTCATTAGTGATGCAACGAATATTTGCTTTCGCATTTGTGAATATTTTATTGTTTAAACAAATTCGCTTTCGCATTTGTCTATTTTTAATATTCGTTTTCGCATTCGCATTTCCAAGATTGTGCGATTACAACGCAAAATAAATAATTGCAAAATGACAACCAAAACAAAAAAGCTCGCCCGATCGATACAAATATACGTCGAACTGCAGTTTGATGTGCAAAAGAATGTCGCACACCTACACTACTTCTATATTTTATACCGGTTATCAGTATGTGTAAATGCAGGTGCACTTGCGACGGGTGTGGAGCGGCGCCCATGTCCACAGGTTTCTTTTCAGGGAGGTAAAATTAAACAAAAGCATTCACGTCACACTAAAAAAAAACTGAATATTAGAAATGAAATGTCTTTATTTTGTATAAACCTACGGGGGCACTTACAAATTGTCAGTTACATTTTTTTTCTTACACTATCACTACCACCAAAAAAAAACTCGCATTCGCATGTCGGTAAGAACATTCGCGTTCGCGAAAGTTCAAATAATAACACTCGTTCATCACTACTATTCATTCATAAATAACGCAGATTTCTTTCTTTATTCGACGAGATTCTTAATTGGTTTAATATTGATGGCATTATGCAACAGCACTCAAGATTCCGCGGATACATTTACATTTATTTATAGTTTTTACGAGCGCGACAGATAATTGCAAGTTGGAAGCTGTGGAGATTTGGAGTAGTCTTGACCTGAATTCTTGTTGAATTAAAAAAATAATTGATCTCTGTATTGCTTTTCCTAGAAATCTGTGTAATAGGCCCACAAAGCAATCCGAGGGAATTTTTTGTTATGATATGTTGAATATTTTGAAATAAATCGGATTCTCGTATATAATTTAATGTTTAATACAGTTTACAGCATTACAATATACTGGAGCACCGTGGTCTGGGATGTTTCCAGTTATGGCGAAAGATCCTTTCGCAGTATGGCATAAAAATGCAATCAGCTTAATATTTTCACTGCCTAACTGACCAGGACAAGTACCACTGCCACACCTGCTTCTGATTAAAAGATGTAGAAGCCGGCCGACTTACATTTGACCACACAAGTGGTAACAGTAATTGACGTAGATAACGTACAAATCCGGCTCTATATCTATAGCCATAATAAAAAGGTGCGTGGTTAGTGCCGCGTATGGACAACTGTAACCAATTTCATATCTGCTCTAATGAAAACGGGCATAAGTCCGATATTCACCAATCGCTCTTCTATTAAAATTGATAACAAGACCTTTTGATAGATACTCCGTTTTACCAAACTACTGTCTAACACTCTCCCCTTTCTTCTAACAATTTTGGTAAAAGTCAATTTGGCAAATTCATATGCCTGTTTTCACTACTTAAACAAAAAAGAAGTTGGTTATACTTGTCCTTGCGCGGCAGTGACCATTTACGATCAATTTGGACTGTTGTTTGCTGCTTAAAAAATCTTTAGTCATCATATAATTATGAGGATACTTACCAAAGTAGGTAACCAGGCAACTACAGATTAGTTTAATATGATGTTCGCTGCAAATGTCGAAGCTAACATAACTCAGCTTGCCCTGAATGCAAGATTGCATCTTAATTATAGCGGATTCACCTAAGACCTACAAGTTAGGGCTAAAAGTTGACGGGTAATAAACTACATTCCATAATATCGGTACTGGAAATTGCTTAAAATGCCTCTTAAAATATTATTATTTATTACATTTTGCCCGCGAATTTGTATAAACAGTACCTACGGTTAGTACTTACCTATTTCTAACGTGAAGCATTCCTTGCGTTTCGATGGAAGGGTATGGTTGCACACTTTATATGAAGCGACCATCATAGTCCTCGAGAGTAGCAACGCATCTGTGACTGACTTTACATAAAACCTATGTTCGATATGAAGTTGCTTACAAACCTCCATGTGCGGCAGTGACCACTTACCATCAGGTGGACTGCACGCTCGTTTGCTACTTCATTATTATAAAAAAAGTACAAATTTATTGTTTCCATAAAAACAAGAATTGTTCTTTTTTTACGCTCAGAATTACAAAATACGTTGCATTTCCCAAAAACAATGAACATTGCAATGATGGGCTTAAACGTAAGTAATTATTTGGTAGAATCATTATATACTCGTACTAAAGGTATCTTCATGTAAGTTGTACACGTTAGGTACACAGGGCTTTAATACATAATATAAAACTAAGTTGCTTTCCGCTGTCTGTCTCTATGTATGCCTAAATCTTTGAAACTACGCTACAGATTTTAATACAGTTTTTTTATAGATACAGTGATTCAAGAGGAAGGTTTTTATGTATAATAAATGCGTAATATAGTGGAGGAACACTGGTAATTTTCGATTTTTTACTTTTAGGCGGAACGAAGTTGGCCGGTTCAAAAAATTATAGTTCTTTTTCTTGTATTTTTATAGTCTCTTTTTAACTATTATCGTAGGTACGAGTCTCAATAGTACCGAAACAAAAAGTACCACCGCCACACCCATTCCATTGACTTCAGATAGAACCCATGTTCTGTATGAAGTTGTTTACAGGTGTCCATAAGCGGCAGTGAACACTTACCATCAGGTGGACTGCATGCTCGTTTGCTACTTCAGACAGATAAATAAGTAGTCTAAAGTTTGTAATCTTTGTATTTGACAATTTTGCTGTAAGACTAGTATCTCATCACGTTTTTCCATTAATAATATTGCAAACTAAAACATCATGTGTGTTCTGTTCAAATATGCTCGTCATTGTAACATTAACATTGAATGACATCCACACATAATTACAAAGAACATAGAATCGCACTCCATACGCTTTTCAATAAGTCGTTTCCATTGTTCCCTACATATTATTATGTCTAGACATAGATAAAAAAGACAGACACCTCTCTAAGAAATAATAAAGATTTTTTTTTATTTGCCTCGTATGCAGTCGAGAATCTTAGACAAGATGAAATTATACAATATTATAACCTCAAAAGACGCAAAATAACTTAATGTAAACATAACTGAATGACTTTACATGTAATTCAATTTGCTTTATTATATCTAATTGCTTATTTTATTTAATTTATGATGATTTATCGAATAATAATATATAATCCAAATTTACAATTTATTTACTAATATTTACAATTATAAATAGAATAAATGAGCCAAATCGCTGCCCCGTGGAAATGTACCCAAGACACTAGCAGCATTACCTCGCTGTATTGCTAAACTTATTTGTTGGCCGAGGTAAGCTCCAGCTCTCGGGTCACCGGAGGCGTCAATCAGGCGCGAAGACAATTCTTTGTAAAATTGTTTCGCTTCTGGTCCCCACGGTCCCATCGTCTCTACTGCAAACGGCACAAATATGTAGTCCTTAGAAATGGCTGCATACTTGCGCCGCTTCACAGTCTCTGCAGATTCGGCTGCCGCACCAGCGTGCATCGAAGTTGCCTGTATATGAGATGGCGCCAATGTATCAACACATGTACCATCCCATATCAAGGACTTCCCCTTTTTCCAGGGCA
Source organism: Spicauda simplicius (assembly GCA_949699795.1). Classification (NCBI taxonomy): domain Eukaryota; kingdom Metazoa; phylum Arthropoda; class Insecta; order Lepidoptera; family Hesperiidae; genus Spicauda; species Spicauda simplicius. Next base: position 4,199,104 of record OX453066.1, read on the forward strand.
AGAGTGTCAAACCATCCGGCCGTTTGCCATCATCACGTACAATACCTTTCGGCTCCAGAGTAGCCGGTACGTTGATGGTGACAAGAGCCCGACGGATGACATCGTTGATGCTCGCGTGGCGCGACATCCGGCCAGCACTGCGTTGACAAGACAGACCGTGATGACCTGCCTGATCAACACCTTCTCCACAGACACAACGATGTGGCTCATTAATTTTTAACCCAAGTCGCAGGCACAAACATAGGGACAATGTTGTATTATCTAAAAGTGTCCCTATGTTGCTCGATGGAAGAGCCTGTAGCCAGAAACCGGACTCACGTTCTGAAACTGCTAATAGACATGCCCGCTCTGTAATATCAACTGAAGAATTTAAGAGTAATTCATGAGTTAATTTACAGAGGGGCTCATCCCACAATTTTTGAATAATTAATAATTTGGGAAAATTTTGATTTGGGCAGGCCAACGACCAAGCAGATTTAGCTTCACTCATATACGCAACATCATAATTAATTAGTGTTTTTGTCAATATTTTTGAAACTAATTGTTGCGTACTATAAGTCGAAGATAAAAAAGCTGGAAGAGAAATACTAGAAATTTTGCGTATACCCAAACCACCGTATCTAATAGGTAAAGAGGCTTGGGTCCAAGCTCGGTCCGAAATATGACAATTAAATAAAGTTGATAGTGTACTATGGATAATAGAATCAATTTCAGTTAAAAGATTAGTGAATTTGAAAAAAGGGCTGCATCTAAGAAAATAAACAAATTTAGGGGCGAAAAGACAACTACGGATGATAAACAAGGCCATATGAGAGTTAATTTTAAATAATCTCTCTGAAACGCAATGAAATTTTCTAATTTGATTTTCAGTAAATGATTTTAGAGAATCTACAAAAATTGGTGCACCTAGTATGGTAAGGGAGTCCTTATCTAGAATTTTAATGTTAGGTGCCAAAACGTTAAATTTGTTAAGAATTTGTAATTTTTCTTCTTGGGATTTATTTGAATTAATAAATAATTCACATTTCGAAAAATTTAAATCGAGACCAATTTCACTAAATTTTTTTGTTAGTAATTCTAAATCACCAAGGACTGAACTCACCTCACCACCTATTGTGCCATCATCTAAATACCAGATGTTAAATTTGGAATTTAATTGTGTAATAATAGGGTGAATAGCTAAACTAAAAATGGCCGGCCCAAGGGGGTCACCCTGCTGACAACCAACTGCTGACCAAATGGAATGGGTTCGGTACATTAATTTTGAAGGTGAACTGTAACATTGCCAAATATATTTGTATATAGACGGTACATTTTTTTTAATTTCTTGTAGCATGATGCCCCTATCTATTGAATTAAATGCATTTTTGACGTCTAACTTCAATAAAACTTCACCTCCATTATTTAATAAAAATGTACGTGTTGCGTGGACTGCAGCCTCACACCCACCTTTGCTTCCAAAGCCAAGTTGTTCTGGTGCACATTTCTCATTGATTGTTTTTACAATTGACTTGCAGCAAACTTTGGAAGCCAGGCGGCGAAACGTGCAACCCACTGCAATAGGCCTTATACCGCCATCTTTTTTTTGTAATGCACAAACATTGGCACCGTATATGATGGCGGTAATGTTAAATATGTGTAGGATAGCAATAAAAATCATGAAATTCACTGAATGACTTTAATATATTGAATTAAATCGTGAAATGTAATCGCCAAATGTATCAATGTTGAAATTAAAAATGTATATCATACGGGGCTGCGAAGTTTCGTGGCAAATGGTCAATCAAATATTACGTGCGGGTTACATTGCTTCCATATGGCTTTGTCTTGCATTTTTATTCTAAGTTAACCATAGAATCATTCGTAACATAGGTAGTATTTACTTATACAGCTACACAAAGATTAATAATGATATACGCTGTACATAGCTCAGGAATATACTTATAAATACAATCATTATAGATTTATTTATCCAACGAGTCTTTAGTTATCACTATTTTGGAGTTAACCTTGTATTAAGCCCATAAGGCTGTGTCCCCAGTAAGCAAACTCTTAGCGGCGTACTGAATTTGCGACGTATCGGTTCAGTACGCCCTTCCATATATTTGAAATGGAGTGTCCAAAGTTTGCTAGTTTGAGCTCACTTTACGCAGTTTGCAGCGTTACAGCGCACAGTGAGCGCCATTTAAAATATAGAGAAGGGCGTAATAAACCGATACGTCGCAAATTCAGCCGGTCGGTAACAGTTTGCTTTCTGGGGACATAGCCTAATGGTCTCTTTTTACCCGCCTGTGTCAGAAGTGTTTTTTTCGAACGTATATGTCGGCGCGACACCGCGTATTTATGAAAAACACGTCGCCGATAATAATTATTTTAGTTAGTTTAAAGATCGAAAATTGTTTGTTTATTGAATTAGCAACATTTAATGATTTTGAGAATTGTAATTTAGTTTACCCTCCATAAATTTATTATTGTCACACCACCAAACATTGTTATAAAAAGGCGAGCGAACGCCGGTAGAAAGGATTATTCTTGTTTATCCGTCGAAGCGATCACACCTCCTCAATTGTGAATAAATCGAAGAAGTTTACTGCTGTGTTTTACTTGAAATCTTCAAGAAAGGAAAATAATGAAGACTCCTCGACCATCCTGACGTCACGCATCACTCATTTCTCTTCGATATATATATCAGTGATGTAACGAGTATTCGCATTCGCATTCGCGAATATTCGCATGTTTTTAGATATTTGTATTCGCATGCGAATATCTAAATCTGTTCAAGTTTCGTTATACATCAATAATTTTTTGTTGATACTTTAACCTAACGATAAGGCAGACCGGCTACCTGATGGAAAGTAGTCACCGTCGCCTATGGACATTCGACAGAGGAGTCGCCAATGCATCGCCGGCTTTGAAGGAGAGCTCTTTTCGCACCTTTCTTGAAGTAATAAAACAAAATAAATTATTACCAAAAAAGCGAATGATACGATTTAAGAAGTCTTTTTAATTAATAATGTTACTTGTTAACGTTCATCGCTGACGTTTGACGTTTGAGGCAAACGTTTCGTGGCTATCAAGTGAAGCCTACACAATTCTACGCATCTTCCAGCCTTCAGCCTGTTAAGGTCCACTTTTGGACATAGGCCTCCACCAAATGGCGCCACTCCGAGAGGTCCTGTGCCCTGAATCCAATTCTACGCATAATGAATTTAACTGCGGACGCGTTCTTTCCGTAAATTAAACGCAGAAGCGTGTGTTTGAATGTAAACTAACAGACAGTACTATATATTCTGACAATGCTCGCGATAACGGGAGCAATGTAAATTCGATCAGTTAAAGTAAACGTGGTCGGTCACTTCCTGCTTTGGAAAGTAGGTGGTGTTTGACATTCTGAAGGCACTTACGAGTTTTTTTTTGCATTGTTACTTTCTTATTGGGATACAATCGATTATTGTCCCACTGCTGGGCACGGGTCTTCTCTCAGATCTTCAAAGAGTTTTAGGCTATAGCCCACCGCACTGGTGCGATTTGGAAGACCTCACACCTCCGAGAACTATTTTATAAAACCTCTCGGGTGTGTAGGTTCCCTCACGATGTTTTCCTTCACCGAAAAGCAGTGATAATTAATTTCTAAAGCGCACATAAATCAGTGATGCGTGCCTGGGTTTGAACCACGGACTTACCGATTGAGAGGGCAAGTTTCAACCATTAGGCTATCACTGCTCTACTTTCTTATTATTAAGTTGGACATTATTAATTTGATCAGAAAGTAAAGTTAACATGTAAGTGCAATTTCTAAAATAGGTATTTTTCGTCGCGGATGAGATTTAACCATGAAAAATTACGATAAGTTTTATATAATCAACATCTCTATTATACGTAGTCATTTTACTTGATACTGACTTCTAAAAACGTGGAAAGTATGTGTCCCCAACTTCTGCGGAATGTTTTTACCCAATAAAATTTTATGTATCTACAATTTAAATATAAACTGAATAATTTAATTATTAAAACGCAAAAAGAAACTTAAAATTACAAATAAAATAAAAGAAACTTAAAATTACAAATAAAATAACCATTTATGGAACATTATGTAAACAAGCTTTAAAATATATATATGTAAATGAATAAAAGAATAGGTATGTGGTAGGTTATCAAAATCATAAAACTGCAAACTCGCAAAGCGTCATTTTAAACGTCCATTTACAATGGAAAAGTATGCTAATGCTTCGTTCTCTTCCGAAATGCTTCCTGTATTATATTATGCTCGTTTATCATTTCGCCATGAAACTACATACATATTATTTAGCTTAAGTACGTAGACTCATAAGCCAGGTAGGCTTATAAGTCAGCTTACGTGATGCTTATGGTGCAACGGTCAGTAAATTACCCAACCGAGTCGACCAAAAGGCATAACAGACGGTAGTCAAAATAGGTCAAAAAATCATATAACGTAACGAATGTAACGAATTGACTATTTTTTATACCTAATATTCTTAGATATTAGATATACCTAATATCAAGATATTAAAGACAAAGCACTATCGGGTGGCCAGTTTAATTTTACAATTCGATTAGATATAAAAATACATAAGTCTATGGTACGACTTTAAAAGTTTTACAGCGATTAGTTATGTGGTTTCCAGTGATAAATTAATAGGAGTTATGAACGTATTACTAATAAATAATAATGATGACGTAGAATGGCTAAGTAAAGGGTTTCTTTAAAAAAGGTTTAAAGAAGCTATTTAAAGGAAACGTAAACATAAACGGCAGTAACTACTTTCCATCACATACAGGGTAGGTATCAGGTTAGTTGTAAGATTTAAGTACCTAACTATATACAAAATCTATTGACAGAGCTCTTCATAATATAGTTTACCAATGCATGCTTGCTAGCGACTAACCACGTACACATTCTTCTCACTTCGCGATATACTAATATTTGGGACTACCCATAGAGGAAATATTATCAATTTAATTCAAATTGCATACAGCTTTAGTCTCCCAGCGAACCAAATCGCATTGCATACAAGTAATTACATTACCCGCTAGTCCATGGAACTTGGTCTAATGCGTCTTTAACTACCGATCGCCATTGATTACCGACGAGCATACGATTGGGAAAGCTCTGTGCTTATTTGCACCTAATGAGTGTAATTTGTGTGAGGACTTTAGATGAGGAGGAAGATGGTAAACACCACTCATAATCAACCAACAGTAGGTCTACCAGTAGACTGGTTGCCGGCACACTTTTACATGAGGCGATTACTGAATGCAGGTCTTTTGAAATTAATGCCATATTCCAAAAGTTGTTCTTTAAATACAAATGGATAGACTGCACATACTTTTTAATTCGCAGGCATATACATATTTCATAGAACCAGTGTAGTTCGACCGGGGAAGTACCACCACCAAACCTATTTGCCGGCACACTTTTACATGAGGCGACCATCATAGTCCTCGGGAGTAGCAACGCATCTGTCATTGACTTCAGATGGAACCCTTGTTCTGTATGAAGTTGATTACGGAAGTCCATGGGCGGCAGTGACCACTTACTATCAGGTGGACTGCATGCTCGTTTGCTAGTTCAATCCTACTAATATTATAAATGCGAAAGTTTGTGAGGATGTATGTGTGTTTGTTATTCTTTCACGCAAAAACTACTGAACGGATTTGGTTGAAACTTTACAGTAGTACAGGTTATACATCAGAATCACACATGGACTATAATTTATACCGATTTTTTTGTAATAAGGTTATACTATAACGAGAAATATCAGATTAGTCGCAAAAAAAGTTGTCCTCTGAGAGCTATCTTCGTGTACGCTGCCTAAACCGTTGGAGATATCCAAATATAATGTATGGTGGGATTGTTTGGCTCACATAGATCTAAATAAAAGTCCGCGACAGCATATATCTATATTTTATGTATAACCCACAATAACTCTTTTTATACTTTGAAAATTTAAAAAATATGAAGTTGATGTTTCCATGGGTTTTATACAAACTAAATATTAATCCTTATCAAAATAAATGATTTCAAAAAATCAAGCATCTAATACAGATTAAATCTACTTTTTACACCATGTAAATTGGATAAGTAGTTGTGAAGATATTACGAGTATAACATATTGCGTACTCAATTGATTGACCGGCAGTACGAGCCGTGCGCCGCTGCCGTATACAACGAAGTTCTATGAAATTAATATTTAAATGGTTATAAATCACGGAGCAAAATGGGAAAGGTCGATGTGAATGACGTCCCTGTAGTTCCGGGATCAGAATAAGGCTACGGTATCCCCTGTCTGTAGTAAGAGGCGACTAAAAGGGGGCTTTCGGGGTTGCGGGCGGCTAGACTGGGAGCTCGAAACACCCAGTCAGCAACTTCGGGAAAGATGTCAGCATGTGTGGTCGCATGCTGTCGTGAGAGCCAGGATGCAAGGAGCTTGAACAGTCCAGCCAGGCGATCCCGGGAAGGATGGTGGTATACGTGTGGTCGCATATCGTGGTAAAGACTAGATGGAGTGGTGGGCCCAGCCGCTCACTTGGGAGGAGCCCGATGGGGCAATGCACTCAGAGGACTCCAGTTGCGTTCCTTTGAAGATCCCGGAGTCCTGGTGCGATAAGAATCCCACATAACCCTGCGTCGCTCCCACGGCGTATGGTACCTTTTGAAGGTTTCCCCCTCGACAAAAAAAAGGTCAATAAGAATGAAACAGTGGAAAAGGTTAGATATGTCATTCAATCGTCATCGACCTTTTAATGTTACACAACTCGGCACATAAGTCAGATTAGCAGTAGTTTAGGTCGTAGTTGACCACGCTAGCTAACTGCGCGTTGGTAACCGTCACGCGTTTTGAGACCCTTTCTTAAAATTTTTAATTTCAAAATAAGTATTAATATCCGTTGTCGACAAAACTAATTCAAATTAATATACGTGCCTGTGATTTGAAATTTGAACACACAGATTTAGGAAGTAGGGAAAGGGTTCAATCTGAAGTCAATCACAGATGCGTTGCTACTCTCGACGACTTTGATGATCGCCTCATATAAAAGCGAGCCGGCAGCCACACCCTTCTAATGAAACACAAGAACTGCTTCAAGGTAGAAATAGGTGCGGCGGTGATAACTCCCTGGTTGAACCATTGCTCTACCACCTTGCAAACTTTATGTGGCAGACTAAATTCCACGCGAGCGAAGCCGCGGGCAAAAGCTAGTCAGATATAAAAAGAAGAGTAGAAATTGTCGCAACCAGTTTTGTAGTTCAACCATAGGTACCATCGCTACACCTATTTGTAGCGTGAAGCAGTTCTTGTTCGATGGATTCACTTTTACATGAGGCGACCATCTTAGTTAACGGAAGTAGCAACGCATATTTCATTGACTTCAGATAAAACCCTGATTTGCTACTAATCTCGCTTATATATGCTTATATCTGTCTGGTAGTCACCACTTACCATTAGCTACATACATTCTCGTCAACCCATTATTGTCCTTCTGGGCACGGTTCTTCTCTCAGAATGAGAGAGTTTTTAGGCCATAGTCCACCGCGCTGGCCAAGTTCGAATTGGTGAACTTCACACACCTCCGAGAACTTTTTTTTAAAGAACTCTCGGGTGTGAAGGTTTCCTCACGATGTTTTCCTTCACCGAAAAGCAGTGATAATAAATTTTTAATACACACATAATTTTAGAAAAATCTGTGGTGCGTGCGTGGGTTTGAACCTCGGACATCCCGATCGAGAGGGCAAGTTTTTACCATTAGGCTATCATAGATCTTACATATTTCCAACTTTGATGTTATAAAAAAAACTAGATCTGTTTTTTATGCAAGGCCTATTTTGGTTAAAACTGTATCTTTTTGTAAAAATGAACTTTTTGTGCAGGGCTCCGAAATGTAAGCTATAACGATAACCTAATGTAACGAAACGAATGATTTATTAGTAACCGAAGCCGTCGACAATAGCGTGCACCGCAAAGGGTAAAGCCGCAACGCTACGTGATATGTTTGTTAATGCCAAGGACCTGCCTTCACTTGGGCTAAGACCTTCGGAGTACATCGTTATTACTTTTAAACGTAACTTAAAAAAATCGGTGAGAAATAACCTAACAAACATTGGGTACATTTCCACGGGGCAGAGATTTGGCTATTATGCTATTTATGATAATGTAAATTTTAGTAAATTAACTTTTATGTTAAATTAATAAAGTTAACGTAATAAAGTTTTCCAACCATACATAATATAATATAATTTATATATAATACAGTAAAATCTATGAATGAAATATAAGTTTCGCGTGTCTAAGAAAAATTATAAAAAAGTTTGAAAGACTGATACCGAATAAGTAATAATATAATTTTTGGCTGTCTGTTTGCTTGTGTGTTTAAAATTGTATGAATTGATCCAAAATTATCTCTCACTATTAATCCATCTACCAACTTAGTTATCAGCATTCTAGGAAATAACTAGATTTATCAGATATCAAATTTCAATGTTCTGTAATGTTTTAATTTTAAATCTGTCTGTATGTCTGTATATTAAAAATAGCTACATTTTAATACTTCTCTTTACTATGAATCTATCTACCTCTTTAACTGAGAGTAGTTTATGGAACATAAATTGAATTATCGGATACCAACGTTAAATGTTTTATACATATCTCCGTATTTATTAAAATCTCCATCATGACGTGATATTCGCGAATGCCAAGGACTGTCGAACTGTCCCTTCACTTCGTGTTTATTAGACATGATGCTTCATAAATCCGAAATACTCATATTGACTTAGTGACACAATGACGTAATAAAATAAAATCGATGTTAGTTAAATGCACAAAAAAGCTAAACAAACTTATATCAAACGTAGTTGCCTAACAACGCAATTTACCTAACTTACACTTTTTAAATGCGTCATAAATATTAAAATACTTTTACTTTACTTTTGAAAAATAAATTTATTTTGGTTGATAATATATTTTAAAGAAACTATTTTATACATAAAAAAAGAGTTCCATGTTACAATTTTGTGTTTTAGTGATATCATTTTAAAAAATGTAAATTATTCTCAAAAAATGTTTTAGTTAAAATAAAAGACTGGGCACTGCGCCTAAATATTTAAATCGTTAAAAACTTTCGAATTTGGGAATTGTAGAGTGTTACAAAAATGTAGCTGTATGTTTTTGTATTTAAACAAATACATAATGTTCAATTAATTTCAATATTTAAACAAAAGCACAGGATTTTACGAAAGTCTAATGATAAAACTCTTGTAAAAAAAGTAGTTAGACAACCCTACCTGTGCACCATTCGCTGCACGTTTAGCCGCATATTATTCTATATCTATCGTGATGGTATTTAATTTATAGCTCACATCTTTGTGAGGCGAGCGAGAATTCCTTTTATTCTTATTGAGGTTATCAGTACCAACCTTTGCATTGGAAAGGAGGAAAGGACGTACTATTTCTTCCAACGAGCATGTCGTAATACACGGCATTATGAAATTATGGTCATTTCATTACTGTCCTATTACTGAATGCAGGTCTTTTGAAATTAATGCCATATTTCCACAAGTTGTTCTTTAAATACAAATAGACTGCACATACTTTTGAATTCGCAGACATATTCATATTTTACAGTTGGTAGAAACAGTGTAGTTCGACTGGAGAAGTACCATCTCCATACCTATTTGTAGTGTGAAACATTTCATGCGTTTCGATGGATGGGTGTGGTTGCCGGCACCCATTTATATGAGTTTACCATCATAGTCCTCGGGAGTAGCAACGCATCTGTGATTGATTTCAGATAGAATCCATGTTCTATATGAAGTTGCTTTCGTATGTCCATGGGCAGCAGTGACCACTTAACATCAGGTGGACTGCATGCTCGTTTGCTACTTCTAGCAGATAAAGAAACCACTACCTACACACACACGTACCTACTTATGAAACTCCTTATTTTACTTAAATTAAAACCATCTATCGTAAAAGTACTAAAAATGAATCTTATGCAATGAGTAAATATTCGCAAAGAAACAGAAAATTGGCATTCTGGAAAACCAGTTCAAATATTTCAAACGGAAGCAAAGCTCGTTTGGTTTGCAATCGAGCTTGCAAATTTATTTACTGCAGTATTAGCGACCTGCTCCAGAGAAATAAATTTGAAATTTAAACGAGATACTTTCGAAGTAACAGTTTTATTTAACTTTATTGCAGTAAATGGTTTTAATAAACCCTAACCGATTTGTTATATAAAAATTAGAGGGGAAGTAGTGAAATCCTACTGCCCTAATTAAGTATTTTTATTTCAATTAAGCAAGTTGGATTGGTTGGCTTAAGTTCTCTGAATCCATAACTACTAGGCACCCGTCGAAATTCGAATGTAATTTAAATTTAAAAAGTAAACTTCGTATTGTCCAAAGAAGCACGAATATTTCTCAAATTCAAATAAATTGTAATAATTTCAAGTTATTTTGAATGCACCAGTTAAAGGTAAAAAGAGGTTTAATTAGCTAAGCTGCAATTTAATTAGCTAAAAGCAATAGCGGATGTTTTGACAAAGACACCTCACATTTTTGATATTATATGTTTTAGTAAGACATTGAATGTTTTATTTCATTTATTATGTACGTGTTTGTGTCAAATGCAAGATAGTGAGTGTAATGTATTTTTAGTTGTTTTTTTTGTATGTTTTATGCATTATTTGAAAAAAATATTAGCATTGCGCAATCCTTCTCTACATCAACTATAACCGTGCGTAATTTCATGTGTAGATGTGAACATATATGAAAATGTACGTGCCTTTGTTATTTTGGCGCACAAATAATTTACAACAAATACAAAACAACAACAAACGTAACTTACAAAAAAAAAACAACCTGGATTAGCTCATGGGGTACATACACATTACTAGCGTAAACGTGTAAACAAGGGTGAAGCTGTGAAAATAAGCTAAAGATGTTTTATTTTACTATTAATATTATTTTTAATTTCGTATAACAAAACATGTTAAATAACACTAATTGTCTTCCAAGAACAGACAACATATTCAAATCTCCGTGTTTACCTAACGCTTGACGTAATAGTTAAACGTTAATCCGACGCATTAGCGGTTCACCACGCGACTTCGTGATAGCGTTACCACAAACTACTGAGTGCACACGATCGGCGTGACTTACATGTAACTAAGGTGCCTGAGATAATTGACAAGGATTAGTCGAAATGCTTGCCGTTGATTAAACGGAATTGAATCTTATCTTACGAATCCCGCTGTCTTCTTCAGGTCTTCGGTCCACCTGGTGAGGGGGCGACCTGTGCTCCTTTTGCGATTTTTTTTCCTTTTTTTTACGAATCGGGAACCAGACGGAGCGGTGGGCCCAGCTGCTCGCCTGGGAGGAGCCCGATGGTGCAACGTGCCCAGAGGATTCCGGTTACGATCCTTTGGAGTTCCAGAAAACTTCTTTGTAGCGTCGGGGGCGGCCAACGGTTTTAGTGCGGTAAAAATCCCAAATAACCCTGCGTCGCTTCTTCAGCATCGATACCTCTTGAAGGTTTTCCCCTCGAGATAAAGATTCGAATCAGCTACCTTCTGCTGGATTCTTCACATAATATACCATACCTTAGAATTTTGGGTTTGTAAAATTTGCAATCGAAAATCTGTTCGTTCATATATAGGATACGTCATCGTGAAGTAGCAGCGATAGATGATTGGTGGAAACTTGCCCTCTTGATCGGGAGGTCCGAGCTTCAGATTCTAGGCACGCGCTACTGATTTTTCTAAAATGTTATGCATATTACAAGTAATAATCGCTGCTTTACGGAAAAAGAAAACATCGTGAGGAAACTAAGTATTGTGTACGGTATAAACTAAAATACATTGTATTATAGATAGCGTGCACTGGTGATTTTTGTCACCATGACTGTCACCATGTACGTTAGGTTGCCGTCCTCGATGAACAAAAAGTCACCTAATTGTCATGCATCCAAATGCGCGCACCTTCATTAAGGGTAATGTACATGGTGACAGAGACGCAACAGTCACTGTGACAAAAATCACCAGTGCGCGCTATTTTATTTTATTTTATTTTATTTTATTTGGAAAATTTACAGCTAACTTATATTCTAATTAACTTATTAACAATATTGA